>JAPVLO010000436.1:2857500-3277134 GCA_027257055.1 Cephalopachus bancanus | reverse complement strand
CCCCCCAAGGCGGGGGATTACAGGCTGAGCCACTGAGCCTGGCATCAATATCATTTTAAAAGCACAAAAGTAAATTATTTTTTCCAGATTCTCCAACCTTTATTTACGAAGTTCAGCAAATCTTCAAAATAAATAATCATATGTAGTGAGACAGGGAGCTAATTTAGCAGTGAAGACAGGAGTGTCCTGTCATCAGTAACACGGGTGACTTTGCCAAGTACTGTCACTCCTTGATTTGAGGCCTATTTATTTATGTGATAGTGTAACGACCCTTGCAAATGCTTTCCTTTGCAACCCTGGACTCTCTGAAGAAATTGCTTCATAGCAAACCATATTTTTTAGAAAAACGACTGACCCCACAGCCCAAATGAAGCATGGTTGATAGCAAGAGTAAAAATTAAAACTTGTAATCAGTCAAAATATAAAATCAAGGGATTACATTAAGATCACATATTTATACTGAAATGTCAAAATCTGTGAAGTATGTCTAACCAAAAAGAAATCTTAATAGCTGGGCTCAGCGGCTCAGCCTGTAATCCCAGCACTTTGGGAGGCAGGGGTGAGAGGATTGCCTGAGCCCAGGGGTTCAAGATCAGCCTGGGCAACTTAGTGACACCTCCTATCTACAATAAATTAAAAAATTAGCCAGGTGTGGCAGCACCTGCCTGTTTAGTCTCAGCTACTTGGAAGGTTGAGGTGGAAGGATCACCTGAGCCCAGAAGGTGGAGGCTGCCGTGATTGTATGATTGCACTCTAGGCTGGGTGACAGAGTGAGATTCCGATTAAAAAACAAACAAAAACAAAAAAAGAGTGGGTTCAATATCATGACTATGAATAATCTTTTTTTTTTTTGAGTTAGAGTCTCACTCTGTCGCCCAAACTGGAGTGTAGTGGCCACTCCCGGCCACCACAGCCTGGACCAGCTGGGCTCCAGTGATCCTTCCGCCTCAGCCTTCCGAGTAACCGGAATTACAGGTGTGCACTACCATGCGCGACTGATTTTTTAATTTATTGTAGAGATGAGGTCTCGCTGCCCAGGCGGGTCTCGAACCCGCGGGCTCAGGCAATCCACTCACCTCAGCCTCCCAAAGGCGCGGGATTACAGGCTGAGCCACCGAGCCCGGCTGACTATGAATAATCTTAACAATTATAAATTCAGGCTGGGCATGGTGGCTTACTCCTGTGATCTCAGCACCTTGGGAGATTGAGGCAAGAGGAATGCTTAAGCCCAGGAATTCGAGACCAGCCTAGGCAACATAGGGAGACCTTGTCTATACAAAGAAGTAAAAAAATTAGTGAGGTGTGGTGGTGCATGCCTGTAGTCCCAGCGATTGGGGCTGAGGCCAGTGAGGCCTCTTGAGCCTAGAAGGTCAAGGGTGCAGTGAGCCATGATTGAGCCACTATCCTCCAGCCTGGATGACAGAGTGAGACTCGGACTCAAAATTGAAAAAAAAAAAAAAAGAAATTCTCACTTTAAAAATATTCAACACAAGCAATCTACAACTTTTTTTTTTTTTTTTGAGTTGGAGTCTCACTCTGTTGCCCAGACTGGAGTGCAGTGGCCGCTCCTGGCCACCGCAGCCTCAACCTGCTGGGCTCCAGCGATCCTTCCGCCTCAGCCTTCCGAGTAGCTGGAATTACAGGCACGCGCTACCATGCCCGGCTGATTTTTTGATTTATTGTAGAGATGAGGGCTTGCCAAGTTGCCCAGGCAGGTCTCGAACCCACGGGCTCAGGCAATCCACTCACCTCAGTCTCCCAAAGCGTGGGATTACAGGCTGAGCCACCGAGCCCAGCTAATCTACAACCTTTATCTGTACAAAGGATACAAACAGTTCACTGGTTATAACTGTTATATACAACAAAGAATCTTTTGAACCATTAAAACAAATGTTACAAAAAAGTGCTTTCTTAACTGTAGGGACGTGGGGTCAAAGTCTCTCACCAAGCTGCTAAGGATCAAGTTCAGGTTCAGAGTGCAGACAGAGCTCCCACGGGGCAGACAGAAGACGTGGTTATCTTTCTCTACTCCTTGCCATTTGTGGTAAATTGCCAAATGCATGTGTCTTTCTTGGTTCAGGGAGAACACACCATTCAAACAGCATGAGTCCCCTCTGCTGAGATGGCAAGGTGGGCTTAGTGAGCTGGGAAAGACACAGACTTTCGAAACATTCGAAATCCCTTTGCGAGTCCAGGATACGGCGGTGGCGGCGAGATGCTGTGTTTGCTGGTCAGTGCCACTGCTTGTTCGTAAGAAGGCAGTCCTGCATCCTCCACAGAGGGGGGTGAGGGACACAGGACGGCCTCCTCAGGTCTTCGGAAGATGACGGAGGGAGCGTGCCTGCCCCTCCTCACGTAGACGGCTGGGGAGCTAGACACAGAGACAGCGCTTAGGTCTCAGAGAGCGGCATTTGTAGGGGAAGACAGTGATATTTAAAAATCCAAGCAGCTATCTTGATAAGCAGCCAACACAATTTATTAATACAACAACAGTTAAATTTTACCCCACTCTCTGAAAGAATCTTGTGATGGTGGAAAGACCCGGAGCTTTGAAGTCAGACATGGCTGGGAACCTGTTCCTGTCATTTCATAACCATGGGACCAATGGCAAGTGACCTAACTTCGTGTCCACGCTCTAAAATGCGGCTTAGGACAGCTACCTCAGTGGAGGTATCTTGTGTGGACTGAGTGAGATGTTCTGTGGAAAGCTTCTCGCAGCATACTTGGACTCAAAATATTTGAGCCCAGGCCTGGTGGTTTACATCTGTAATTCCAGCATTTTGGGAGGCCGAGGCGGGGGATCACCTAAGCCCAAGAGTTCAAGACCAGCCTAGGCAACACAGCAAGAATTTGTCTATAGAAAAAAGTTTTTAAAAAACGAGGAGGGCTTGGTGGTGCCTGCCTGTAATCCCAGCTACTTGGGAGGCTGAGGTGAGCCGTGATCGTGCTACTGCATTCCAGCCTGGGAGACCTAGTGAGACCCTGACTCAAAACACAAAGCAAATTCCCTTTCTCCCTCCTGTGAACTCGAACTTCCTCGAAGTATGATGTGGCGCTGTTCGACAGTGGCACAACCCCATGCCAAGGAAGCAGATCCACAGAGATCATCACGGCCGCAAACGCCGGTCCCCCTCCCTACTCCCTTCAGCTATCCTGCAGCCTGGTCGCCCCTTCCTCAACAGTATTTCCTTCAAGCACTCTTGTCCACAGAAGTCTCACTTGCAGCCTCCTTTCCCCTGAGCTGGGTTGGAGCTCCTGGGCCTCCTTTCCAAGCCTCCTCAGTCTGGCCTCGCCTTGTCTTTCATGGTTCCCTGCTCTTCCCAAGGCGGGCTGCCGACACTCCCCTGCGTGCACAGTGAGTTCTCAGGCCCTCTTCCCTTCTCGAAATACTATCTTCTCCCTCCACTGATCTAAGGCCAACAATTGAAAAAACGCAGCTTAGCTCAAGTCCCACCATGTTCACAAAACCTTGTCAGCAAGTTGAAAAGCAGCCTGGCTCTGGAGTCTTTTTTTTTTTGAGTTGGAGTCTCACTCCGTCGCCCAGACTGGAGTGCAGTGGCCGCTCCCGGCCACCGCAGCCTCTACCTGCTGGGCTCCGGCAATCCTTCCGCCTCAGCCTTCCAAGTAGCTGGAATTACAGGTGCGCGCTACCATGTCCGGCTGATTTTTTGACTTATTGTAGAGATGAGGTCTCACCAAGTTGCCCAGGCGGGTCTCAAACCTGCGGGTTCAGGCAATCCACTCACCTCAGCCTCCTAAAGTGCAGGATTACACGCTGAGCCATCAAGCCCAGCTTTTTTTTTTTTGAGTTGGAGTCTCACTCTGTCACCCAGACTGGAGGGAAGTGGCACGCTCCCGGCCACCGCAGCCTCGACCTGCTGGGCTCAGGCAATCCTTCCATCTCAGCCTTCCAAGTAGCTGGAACTACAGGCACGCGCCACCATGCCCAGCTAATTATTTCATTTATTGTAGAGATGAGGTCTTACCAAGTTGCCAGGGCTGGTCTCAAACCTGTAGGCTCAGGCAATCCTCTCACCTCAGGGTCCCAAAGTACTGGGATTATAGGCGTGAGCCACCACACCCAGCGGCTCTGTAGTCTTAAACCTAAGGCTTTCACATCTCGCTTGTGAATTACAAATGACAATCTGAACATTAGTGAATCGCTCTGCATAGATTGTGAACTTGGCCGTCTATGAAGCATCTATACATAAATTAACCTCCTGCAGTTATGGCTAGTGAGATCATTAAAATTCATAGGTAATCCTCAACCTCTAGTCAATGTTTACAATATTCTTCCAGTCAAGAAGTAGTTAAGCAGACCCAAAATACTTTTCTTTTTTTTTTTTTTGAGTTGGAGTCTCACTCTGTCGCCCAGACTGGAGTGCAGTGGCCACTCCCGGCCACCGCAGCCTTGACCCGCTGGGCTCCTGAGATCCTTCCACCTCAGCCATCCAAGTAGCTGGAACCACAGGCGTGCGCTACCATGCCCAGCTAATTTTTTAATTTATTGTAGAGATGAGGTCTTGCCAAGTTGCCCAGGAGGGTCTCGAACCCGCGGGCTCAGGCAATCCACTCACCTCGGCCTCCCGAAGGCACGGGATTACAGGCTGAGCCACTGAGCCCAGTCCAAAATACTTGTCTAACTCAATCAGCCAATTTGTTCCTTTGAACTCCTTTATTCTTTGCAGGTAATGACGAGGTCTGGAATCGGAGGGAAGGAGAAAGAACAGTTTCGGAGAGAGGAGAGCCAGAGGTCTGTGTGCATCTAGGAACCTGACATTCAGCCCTTCAGCAGTTGAGGGTGACGAGAGGACCCCAGGTTCACTTAGAGGATGCAATGCCACATGACCTCCATCAGAAGGAAGGTGTTCATGGCAGTCACACACCACCTTGGTTACCTTGTGACAGAGGGCCTATTTGTTTGCTTATGGGGAACAGGACAGACACACTTTGAATGAATAAAATTTTCCATGCTGACTTTCGAAATGCAATATGTAGGCACAATGTAATAATTACATCAGTAATGATCTACACAGTGTTTTCTTGCATATCATACGTTTCACATGACTGAACTCAGAAAGTCTCCATGGGTAGTAACAGCTCCAGCTGGCCACATCACATTAGGCTGGTTTTCCTCCACGAAATATAGGAACTAAGGAATGGAAGGATCTTGTTTGCCATTTCTTGGCATGCTTTTTTTTTTTTTTTTTTGAGTTGGAGTCTCACTCTGTCGCCCAGACTGGGTAGTAGTGGCACGCTCCCGGCCACTGCAGCCTTGACCTGCTGGACTCCGGCGGTCCTTCCACCTCAGCCTTCCAAGTAGCCGGAACTACAGGAGCGCGCTACCACACCCAGCTAATTTTTTTTTTATTTATTGTAGAGATGAGGTCTCGCCAAGTTGCCCAGGTGGGTCTCGAACTCGCAGGCTCAGGCAATCCACTCACCTCGACCTCCCAAAGCGTGGGATTACAGGCTGAGCCACAGAGCCCGGCTTCTTGGCATGTTTTTACAGAAGAAAGAGGTAAGCTTTTCTGAGACTGATCTGATGTTTTACTCTTTTCTTTCTCAAATATCCCCTGCCCCCTCCCCACTTTTCAGATTTGTGAAGTATAGAAAGAAAATAAACAACTCTGTAAGAGTTTCTTGGAACAATAGAGGAAAGGACTTCCGTAAATATTTAAAAGTTAATCCCAACCTAAGAGCTTGTCAAGCAAATCAGGTCTGAGGTGTCTCCTAAAACTCAAAGAGTTGCTGTGAGGATCAAAGTGGGACAATGCCCAGCTACTTGGGAGGCTGAGGTGGGAGGATTGCCTGAGCCCTGGAGGCTGAGGCTGTGGCGCCATGACCATGCCACACTGCACTCCAGCCTGGGAGACAAACAAAATAAATTTTAAGAAGTGAGACAAGGGGTATAAACATGGCCTGTGGAGTCCACAGCATTTCACTGTTAAGGACAGTGCATCTTACTTTTAACGTGCATGATGCCTGGAGTTCTTCATGGCAGTAACATGCACGGCGGACGTGCCGTGCTGTCATCACAGTCTTTTAACGTGCATGATGCCTGGAGTTCTTCATGGCAGTAACATGCACGGCGGACGTGCCGTGCTGTCATCACAGTGCCACCTTGCTCCCTGAGTCTTTGTTTTCTTGATTTATTGTAGAGACAAGGTCTCATCAAGTTGCCCGGACTGGTCTCAAACCCGCGGGCTCAGGCAATCCAGTCACCTCGGCCTCCCAAAGTGCTGGGATTACAGGCCACCCAGCCCGGCTTGTACCCCACATCTTTACAATAACCTAAAGTTTTTTAAAAAGGATCATTTATGTTCCCCTCTCTGCCCTCTTTGCCAGCACCTCCTGTCTTCTGGCACCCTACTACCTGGGGCATTCTCTAAGCCTCTGTCCTTGTTCCCTTCTGTCCTTTTATTACGCTTAGAGAAACTGTCTACACTTGTGACTTAACTTTTATCCTCAAATAGGCGAATCTTGATTTGATATCTGTTGCCTTAAACACTTACTTTTTTTCCCCAGTTGAAAAAAAAATTTGTGCATACATACAACATAAAATTTGCTATTTTAACCATTTGTAAGTGTACAATTCAGTGGTATTAATTACCCCCACAATGTTGGCAACCACATCCACTACCTATTTTTTTTTTTAGTTGGGGTCTCACTCTGTCGCCCAGGCTGGAGTACAGTGGTACAATCAAGGCTCACCACAGCCCAGGCTGGTCTCGAACTCCTGGGCTTAAGCGATCCTCCTGTCTCGACCTCCTAAAGTGCTAGGAGTACAGTCCTGAGCCATCACACCCAGTCTGAGACCTATTTTTAGAGCAACATAAATACTGGATGGGAAGACATAAACAATCTCATGAAAGCTCTTAGAAGAATCTTAGCTTGCAAATTAATAATGATAGCTAAGATTTATTGTGTACTTGCTAAATATCAGACATTGTTTTAAGGACTTTTTGCATATCACATCATTTAATTCTCATAATTCCTTTATGAGAGTCCTTCAGTCACTATCTGGGTTACCATAGTGCCACCAACCAGAGGGCACCATTCACACCACAGTCCATGTGAATGGCACCCCTCTGCAACTACGCAATGCTGGTGGATCAGCCTCAGTTTACTTACAGGGAAACAGAGGCAGAGTGCACATGTAAGTAACATGTCCAAAGTCAAATGGCTAGTGGGTGGTGTACCAAGGATTTGAACCAGTCTAGTTCCAGAATGATTTCTGGGAGGGGGAGAGTATACCTTGGTCTCTTCCAGAAACAGGCAGTGAGCTAAAACTAACGTATTGCAGAAAGGAATCACATGTTATTATATTTTAGAATGAAAAATATTTTGCCAAATGTAAATGAGATGCTGCAATACAAGATTCTGAAGAGATTCCATTAACCGTTTAAAAGTACTGCACTAAGCTGGGCTCGGTGGCTCAGCCTGTAATCCCGCACCTTTGGGAGGCTGAGGTGAGTGGATTACCTGAGCTTGCGGGTTCGAGACCCGCCCGGGCAACTTGGTGAGACCTCATCTCTACAATAAATAAAAAATTAGCCAGGCGTGGTAGCGCGCGCCTGTAGTTCCAGCTACTTGGAAGGCTGAGGCGGAAGGATCACCGGAGCTCAGCAGGTCGAGGCTGCAGTGGCCGGGAACGGCCACTGCACTCCAGTCTGGGTGACAGAGTGAGACTCCAACTCAAAAAAAAAATAAGATAAATAAAATAAAATAAAATAAAAGTACTGCACTAGATGGCCAGGGAGACTTCGGGAGGCCAAGGTGAGAAGATTACTTGAGCCTAGGAGTTCAAAACCAACCTGGACAATATGGCGAGAACTTCTTTAAAAAAAAAGTACTCCACCAGGGAAGCCAGTCAGAATTAGACTGATATGATTCCACTCATATGAGGTCTCAAAATAGTAAAATTCAGAGACAAACTGAATTTTTCATAGAATGGTGGGGACCAGGGCAGGGACTGGGGAGGGGAGAGAACGGGAGCAGTTTGTTTGATGGGAACAGAGCTTCACCACTGCAAAATAAAAAAGTAGAAAAACTGGACATCTGTTGCACAATGAGAATGAATTTAACACTACTGAGCTGTATACTCATCCGTGGGTAGGATGGCAAATATTATGTTATGTGTATTTTAACATTAAAAAAAAAAGTACTGCACTGGAAATATGTTTAAATTACACAAACACACACACGTTTTAGAGACAGGTTGGAGTGCAGTGGTGCAATCACAGCTCACTGCAGCTTCAAACTCCTGGGCTCAAGCAATCCTCCTGCCTCAGCCTCCCATGTCGCCCAGGCTGGTCTCAAACTCCTGCCTTAAGTGATCTTACTGCAGTCTCCCAAAGTGCTGGGATTACAAGCATGAGCCACCGGGTCTGGCCTACATTACATTGTTCGGTGACAAAGGTGAGTTGCAAAGGGGAATGTGTAACAAACATTTCTTTCTAAAACATAAAATACTTTAGTATATGCACAGAAAAAGTCTGGAGTTATACACACCAAACTCATAATAATAGCTATTTCTGAAAGTAGGATTATGGAAATTTTCATTTTTGGTATTATAATCTTTTAACAATATCTGATTTTTAAAATAATGCATGTGTTACTTCTGTAGGCACAAAACAGGATAAAATCTCCGTAAAGACCCTCATCTCCAGTATGAATACATATTCAGATGCTCTCATCACAATGAAGGTAATTTTAAGTGATTCACAGCAGATGAAATAAAACAGCCTACTTTAAATCTTCTTCAAGAGAAAATACTTTTAGTAATTTTAGGGGGAAAGTTTCCTTTATATTTACTAATTTCACTTAGGTCTACATATATGTAAAAGTTTATTTTTAAACAAATAACCTTAAAAATTCTAATTCTGAGCCAGGCTTGGTAGCTCAGCCTGTAATCCCGCGCCTTTGGGAGGCTGAGGTGAGTGGATTGCCTGAGCCCACGGGTTCAAGACCCGCCTGGGCAACTTGGCAAGACCTCATCTCTACAATAAATCAAAAATTAGCCAGGCATGGTAGCGCATGCCTGTAGTTCCGGCTACTTGGAAGGCTGAGGCGGAAGGATTGCCAGAGCCCAACAGGTCGAGGCTGCGGTGGCCGGGAGCAGCCACTGCACTCCAGTCTTGGTGACAGAGTGAGACTCCAACTCAAAAAAAAAAAAAAAAATTCTAATTCTAACAATATAATCATGAGCATAATATTTATTCTTGTTTTTGAAAATTAAAAAAATTATGGAAATTTAAGAGGGATCAGAGTCCATTCCCTTCATCTTACAGGTGAAGAAAGATTTTTTTGTTGTTGTTTGAGTTGGAGTCTCACTCTGTCGCCCAGACTGGAGTGCAGTGGCACGCTCACAGCCACCCCAGCATTGACCTCC
Source organism: Cephalopachus bancanus (assembly GCA_027257055.1). Taxonomy (NCBI): domain Eukaryota; kingdom Metazoa; phylum Chordata; class Mammalia; order Primates; family Tarsiidae; genus Cephalopachus; species Cephalopachus bancanus. The sequence continues at coordinate 3,267,740 of JAPVLO010000436.1, read as the reverse complement.
TGGGCTCCGGCAATCCTTCCGCCTCAGCCTCCAAGTAGCCAGAACTACAGGCATGTGCTACTACGCCTGGCTAATTTTTTGATTCATTGTAGAGACAAGGTCTTGCCAAGTTGCCCGGGCTGGACTAGGATCTGCGGACTCAGGCAATCCAGAAGAAAGATTTAAAAAAAAAAAAAAAAAAGAAAAGAATTTGCTTCAAGTTCCACCCATTGCCTCCAAACTTCCAGGCTGGCGCTCTTCCTTCTATGTATCATTCTATCTTCAATTTATATCTGATATGAAATAATTAAGAACAGCCTTACATGCTTACCAATTAATTTAAACAGTAACGATTTACTAGTCTTCTGGCTTCCTCTAGGTGCATTTTTTAATATTGTATTTAGACTTGAATAGTTAGATAATCCTCTTTTAAAATTGACAAAAACTCTAAAAATGCAACAAATTAAATATAATTTGTTGAATGCTATGCTGTCTGAATTAGCTTTTTTTGAATAGTGGCTGCCAATAGAATTTTAGAACTGCTATATAATTAAGTATTTTGAAAAGATCTTCACATCATTTTCAAAGTCAGGAAATTTAACACTGGTTCAATATTATTGTCTAATAGCTAATCCATATATAAATTTGTCCCCAAACTTTCTTTTTCAGTGATTTTTTTTCTGGTCCAGGGTCCAGTCCATGATCACACATGGCATTGATTGTTATGGCCTCTATTTTAATTTGGAACACTTAGTTCCCCAGTCTTTCTTTGTCTTTCATGACACTGACATTTTTTTTTTTGAGTTGGAGTCTCACTCCGTCACCCAGACTGGAGTGCAGTGGCACGCTCCTGGCCACTGCAACCTCGACCTGCTGGGCTCCGGCGATCCTTCCACCTCAGCCTTCCAAGTAGCCGGAACTACAGGCATGTGCCACCACACCCGGCTAATTTTTGGTTTATTATAGAGATAAGGCCTTGCCAAGTTGCCCGGGTGGGTCTCGAACATGTGGGCTCAGGCAATCCACTCACCTCGGCCTTCCAAAGCACTGGGATTGGGTTGAGCCACTGAGCCCAGCCTAGAATTTTAATTTCACTTTTTTTTTTTTTAAGTTGGAGTCTCACTCTGTCACCCAGGTTGGAGGGCAGTGACATGCTCCCAGCCAGCCACTGCAGCCTTGACCTGCTGGGCTCCAGCGATCCTTCTGCCTCAGCCTTCCTAGCAGCTAGAACTACAGGCACACACTACCATGCCGAGCTAATTTTTGATTTACTGTAGAGACGAGGTCTCGCCAAGTTGCCAGGGTGGGTCTCTAACCCACGGGCTCAGGCAATTCTCTCTCATCCGCCTCCCAAAAATGCTGGGATGACAGGCTGAGCCACTGAGTTCGGCCAATATTACTTGACAATAGTTGAAAGCTATCCTTCAATTAGAAGACAAAGAATCGCCGGGCTCGGTGGCTCAGCCTGTAATCCCGACCCTTTGGGAGGCTGAGGTGAGTGGATTGCCTGAGCACGGGTTCGAGACCCGCCTGGGCAGGGAGACCTCATCTCTACAAAAAATCATCTGGGCATGATAGCGCATGCCTGTAATTCCGGCTACTTGGAAGGCTGAGGCGGAAGGATTGCCAGAGCCCAGCAGGTCAAGGCTGCGGTGGCCAGGAGTGGCCACTGCACTCCAGTCTGGGCGACAGAGTGAGACTCCAACTCAAAAAAAAAAAAAAAAAAGACAAAGAATCTTTTAATATATGAAGGGAGACCCCAAAAAACCCAGAACTTATTTATAAAAAGTTGTGTATTTATTCTTCCATGTTTAAACTTCAGTCACCTTCAAAGTACTCTTCGTTTGATGCAATTCACCTATCAAGATGCTTTTTCCATTGTTTAAAACAGATTTCGAACTCATTAATTTTGATGCCTTTTAGTGCTTCTGCTGTTTTTTGTTTCACCTCTTCCACAGCAGCAAAACGTTTCTCTTTGGAAACTTCTTTTTTTTTTTTTTTTTTTTTGAGTTGGAGTCTCACTCTGTCGCCCAGACTAGAGTGCAGTGGCCACTCCCGGCAACTGCAGCCTCGACCTGCTGGGCTCTGGCGATCCTTCCGCCTCAGCCTTCCAAGTAGCTGGAACTACAGGCGCACTACCACGCTCAGCTGATTTTTGATTTATTGTAGAGATGAGGTCTTGCCAAGTTGCCCAGGCGGGTCTCGAACCCGCGGGCTCAGGCAATCCACTCACCTCAGCCTCCCAAAGGTGCAGGATTACAGGCTGAGCCACTGAGCCCAGCTTGGGGACTTTTTTTATTGAAGAAACATAGCTAGTACACTGATGCCAATGGGTTCCTAGAACACTTATCTAGAGGGGCAAGCCTGCACTACAAGGGACCTACCCTCCAAAAGATAATTTCACTTTTCTGGATACTCCCTCATATATGATCAAGAATACTTTCTGGCTGGGTACAGTGGCTCATGCCTGTAAACCCAATACTTTGGGAGGCTGTGGCAGGAGGAATTTTTGAGGCCAGGAGTTTGAGACCAACCTGCGCTACATAGCCAGACCTAGTCTCTCCAAAAATGCAAAACAACAACAACAAAAAAGAGAATGGTTTCTATTCTGTTGGAAGAATTTTTTTTTTTTTTTGACTTGGAGTCTCACTCTGTCACCCAGACTGGAGTGCAGTGGCTGCTCCCGGCCACTGCAGCCTTGACCTGCTAGGCTCTGGTGATCCTTCCACCTCAGCCTTCCGTAGCTGGAACTACAGGTGTGCGCTGCCATGCCCAACTGATTTTTGATTTTATTGTAGAGATGAGGTCTCACCAAATTGCCCAGGCGGGTCTCGAACCCATGGGCTCAGGCAATCCACTCACCTCAGCCTCCCAAAGCACTGGGATTACAGGCTGAGCCACTGAGCTCGGTTAGAATTTTTTAAATTGCCCATTTTGCCAAAAAGATATGTCAAATGACCAAGTTATCATACAAAAGTTTACCTGGTCACCACTGGTGTTTTGAATTTCAAACTGTGTTTGAATTTGAAAGTATGAATAGGGTATAATCCCAGCACTTTGGGAGGCCAAGGTGAGAGGATTTGAGACCAGCCTGGGCAACTTGGTGAGACCTCGTCTCTACAATAAATAAAAAAATTAGCTGCCAGGCATGATGGCGTGTGCCTACAGTTCCAGCCACTTGGAAGGCTGAGGCGGAGGGATCCCCTGAGCCCAGCAGGTTGAGGCTGTGGTGGCCGTGAGCGTGCCACTGCACTCCAGGATGGGCGACAGAGTGAGACTCCAACTCAAAGAAAAAAAAAAATTAGCCAGGCATAGTAGCAACAAGTACCATAGTTGCAACAAGTACCAGTTACTCAGGAGGCTGAGGCAGAAGGATCACTTGAGCCCAGGAGTTTGAGGCTATGGTGAGCTTCGATTGTGCCACTGAATTCTGGCTTGGGTGACTGAGTGAGACTCTGACTCAGGGAAAAAAAGCCTTATTAGGTTGTTTGCATAAGTGTTAAATTAGGAAACCAAACAATTGTCCCAGACTAAAGGGGCCTTGGAAGACAAGACAACTGAGTGCCCTATGGTACCAGGACTAAATCCTGGTGCAGAAAGAGGGCACTAATGGGAAACTGATGACAGCTACGTCAAATCTGGAGCCTGGTAATATTAACAATCTTCCGTGCCAATGGAAGACGGTAACAGTGTGGGAGACTGGGCGAGGGGATCTGGGAACTCTGCACCACCTTGGCAAGCTCCCACATACCCAACACTATTCCGAAAGAAACAGTTCATTTAAAAAAAAAGCAGGCTGGGTGCAGTGGCTCACCCTGTAATCCCAGCACTTTGGGAGGCCGAGGCGAGAGGATTGCCTGAGCCCGGGAGTTTGAGACCCTCTAGGTAACTTGGTAAGACCTCATCTCTACAATAAATCACAAAAACTAGCTAGGCGTGGTGGTGTGCATCTGTAGTTCTGGCTACTTGCAAGACTGAGGCAGAAGAATCGCCGGAGCCCAGCAGGTAAAAGCTGGGGTGGCCGTGAGTGTGCCACTGCACTCCAGCCTGGGCAACAAGAGTGAGACTCAAACTCAAAAAAACAAAAAGAAAAACAAACGAAAAACGGCAGCCATGTGCTTGATCCATTTCAAAATAGCATATAGAATGTGTAATAATGAACTAAAGAATCGTACTTGGTACTTACCCTGGATGTTGCTGCCTGTTACACTTGGTGATACAAAGATAGTAACCAAGCAGCCCCAAAATCACCAGAAACACCCCGGCAGCAATCAGTCCCGTCAGAAGGCCCATAACATCGATCTTCTCTCTGTTGTCATCTTAGAAGAAATCATTAAAATAACATGACTATCATCACTGTAAAGTATCACCTACGATTTCATCAAATTGAACACTGGGTCTAAACGCACTGTGAAGCATCAAATCATTCACACCGACTTCTTTTTTTTGTTGTTGTTGGAGTCTCACTCGGTCGCCCAGACTGGAGTGCAGTGGCCGCTCCCGGCCACCCCAGCCTCGACCTGCTGGGCTCCGGCGATCCTTCCGCCTCAGACTTCCAAGTAGCTGGAACTACGGGCATGCGCTACCACGCCCGGCTGATTTTTTGTTTATTGTAGAGATGAGGTCTCGCTGCCCAGGCGGGTCTCGAACCCGCGAGCTCAGGCAATCCACTCACCTCAGCCTCCCAAAGGTGCGGGATTACAGGCTGAGCCACCAAGCCTGGCTTACACCGACTTCTTTACAAAGATTTTGTGCTAGAGAATCTACCTGGAAATTTTAAGGGGCACTTCCAAAAGCCTTAGCTATAGTTATTCTTTCATTTATTTTTAAATAGGTCATGCTTAATGGATATTATTAAACATGGAGCAAGACAAACGTATTCTAGACACTAGACGCACTTTGGTATTAACCATGAGATCTATTTATTAAACAACACCGTCTGCCATGGGGGCCTCCCTAAGAGGAACGGAAGGACAGCTGGCGGAAACACAGGCCAGAGATGCTCAGGACAGATAAGATAAAGGCTCTCGGCTGGGCACGGTGGCTCAAGCCTGTAATCCCAGCATTTTGGGAGGCTGAGGTGAGGGAATTGCCTGAGCCCATGGGTTTGAGACCAGCCTGGGCAACTTGGCGAGACCTTGACTACAATACATCCAAAAATCAGCCGGGCGTGGTAGCACATGTCTGTAATTCCAGCTACTTGGAAGGCTGAGGCGGAAGGATTGCCGGAGCCCAGCAGGTCAACGCTGGGGTGGCCATGAGTGTGCCACTGCACTCCAGCCTGGGTGTCAGAGTGAGACTCCAACTTAAAAAAAGAAAAAAAGAAAAGAAATTCACGCCGGGCACGGTGGCTCAAACTTGTATTCCCAGCACTTTGGGAGGCCAAAGCAAGAGGACTGCCTGAGCCCAGGGGTTCAAGACCAGCCTGGCCAACTTGGTGAGACCTTGTCTCTACAATACATCAAAAAAATTTAGCCAGGTGTGGTAGCGCATGCCTGTAGTTCCTACTACTTGAAAGGCTGAGACAGAAGGATTGCCTGAGCCCAGCAGGTCGACACTGGAGTGGCTGTGAGTGTGTCACTGAACTCCAGCCTGGGCGACAGAGTGAGATTCTGACTCAAAAAAAAAAAAAAAGAAAAGATAAAGGTGCTCCTCTCTAGAAGCTACCGAGTTCCATCCAGCAATCTTAGTTCATCTGGCAGAAGCATTCTATTCACTTGTAGTGGTAGAAAGGAAGAAAAAGTTAACATGGTTTACATCTTGAAAGGGAGGGGATCTTGTTTCTACTCTGTAAAAGTCTTGACTTAGCTGAGCGGTTTACAATGGCATGAAGCTTATCATCTCATTTCCCCAGTATCTCGCCAGACTTGATTTTCAGTGTAAAGAGACGAATGTGGCCTTCACTGCCGCAGAGAGCCCAGCGTGTAACTGAGAAATCACCCTGGGATCTGTAAGATGCCTATGCTGAGCAACAGCTGAACCCAAGCAAATGAAAGTCAAAAGTATTCACAACAGTAGAGAGAAAGAGGGAGAGAAATGGGGTCAGATCGATTCCTGCCTTACCTGATTTTGTGGCTGGTCCTTTAACAGAATATTCCTGCCAAAACGCGATCTAAGAAAGAGGCAAAGTTTCCAAGTTTATTCGACTTCTTTCTTATCATTTCATCAGGTCCCGTGACCTAGATTAGGGCTGGCAAACTCTTGGCATGTGCCACCAGTGGCAGTCTGGCTCCCTCTAGCAGGGGCTGTGGCTTGCTCTGAGGACACTGCAACCTCCCACCACTGCCTCCCTGGCTCCCACCCACCTTCCTCCCTTCACTGACCAGAGACCCCCCTCGGGCGTTGGGGGAAAACATTGCATTAGAGAGCAGTGAAAGTCAAGTGGAGGCGGTGGGCCCCAGACATGCTTGCAAAGGAGCCTGAACTTCCTTTGCTTTGCTTTTGTTTTGAGTCAGGGTCTTATTCTGTTGTTCAGGCTGGAGTGTTGTGAAACCATCATGGCTCACCGCAGCCTTGGCCCTCTGGGCTCAGGTGATCCTCCCACCTCAGCCTCCCGAGTGGGGGGACTACAGGCATATGCCACCATGTCTGGCTACTTTTGTTTTTTTGTAAAGACGAGTTTTCGTTATGTTGCTCAGGCTGGCCTCAAACTCCTGGACTCAAGCAATCCTCTCACCTAGGCCTCCCAAAGGGCTGGGATTACAGGCATAAGCCACCGTGCCCAGTGGAGCCTGAATTTTCTATGCTAGGCGGGCCCTCAATTTGCCCCAGGAGATTTTTTTTTTCTTTTCTTTTCTTTTCTTTTTGAGTCCGAGTCTCACTCTGTCACCGAGGCTGGAGTGTAGCAGCACACTCACAGTCACCACAGCCTTGAACTGCTGGACTCAGGCGATCCTTCTGCCTCAGCCTTCCAGGTAGCTGGAACCATAGGCATGAGCCCCCATGCCAGGTTGCCTCAGGATATTTTGGAAAGACATTCTGGAGACATTTCAAGTTCAGGTTACTTGCGGGAATAGAAGTGGATTTTAGGGAACTGTGATAACAGTAGAAAACATGTTTGTGACCGGGCACGGAGGCTCAAGCCTGTCATCCCAGCACTTTGGGAGGCTGAGGTGAGCAGATTGCCTGAGCCCATGGGTTTAAGACCCCCTCAGGCAACTTTGTCTCTACAAGAAATCAAAAATTAGCCAGGCGTGGTAGCGGCACCTGTAGTTCTGGCTACTGGGAAGGCTGAAGCGGAAGGATTGCCTGCCCGAGCCTAGCAAGTTGAAGCTGCAGTGGCCGTGAGGGTGTCACTGCACTCCAGTCTGGGTGACGGAGTGAGACTCCGACTCAAAAAAAAAAGAAAAGAATTCAGCAGGCCTGTTGGCAAATTGCATGTGGTGGGCAAGGGTGTGCCCAGGGGAACAAGTGAGCAGCCCTCCAGAGACACTTTATAACACATGTCAACACAGCATGAAGGAAGACCCGTCTGACTCCCTGGCTTTCCTCCCCCCTCCGCCGCCCTTTCCTACTGTGATCCTTTATTCTTGCTTTCCAGAATAAAGCAACACCAGAAAAATAAAACCTGGACACCAAGGAGGTCCCAGGTATAGGAGCACGAAACAGCTGGCAACATGTAGCAGCAACGGGGGGCTCTGCTTCTGCCTGAGTGTCAGCCTCATGGTGCCAGCATGTGAAGAAGCCCTGCAGTTGCACAGAACGAGGGGGTGAAAGACAAGAGAGGAAGAAAAAGAAACCTCCAGAGTCAAAACAGCTGAATCGACTTCTTAAAAAATATCCAGGTATGGTGGCTCATGCCTGTCATCTCAGCACTTTGGGAGGCCAAGGAGAGAGCACTGCCTGAGTCCAGGGGTCCAAGACCAGCGTGGGCAACTTGATGAGAACTTGTCTCACAATAAATTTTTTTAAAAAGCCGGTTGTCTTTTTCTTTTTCCGGGGACGCTGTGTGAAGGCACTCAGAATGGTCCAGCATTTGACATACCGTCGCAGGCTTTCCTATAATACAGCCTCTAACAAAACTAGGCTGTCCTGAACGCCTGGTAATAGGATTGTTTACCTATATACCAAGAAGGTTGGGAAAGCACCAAAGTCTGCGTGTGGTGTGTGCCCAGGCAGACTTCGAGGGGTTCGTGCTGTGAGACCTAAAGTTCTTATGAGGTTGTCCAAAACAAAAAAACACGTCAGCCGGGCCTATGGTGGTTCCATGTGTGCAAAATGTGTTCGTGACAGGATCAAGCATGCTTTTCTTATCGAGGAGCAGAAAAATCGTCGTGAAAGTGTTGAAGGCACAAGCACAGAGTCAGAAAGCAAAATAAAGAAATGAAGCTTTTTTTCTGTAATAAAAATTAAAAGCTGTAAAAAAAAAAAAAAAAAGCCGGTTGTGGTAGTGCGGACCTGTAGTTCCGGCTACTTAGATGGCTGAGGTGTAAGGATTGCCTGAGCCCAGAAGGTCAAGGCAGTGGTGGCCAGGAGCATGCCTCTGCCCTCTAGTCTGGGTGACAGAGTGAGACTCTGACTCCAAAAAAAAAAAAAAAGAAAAAGAAAAGAAAAGAAATACAAATACGGGTAATCAGAAAAGGCAAAGTCACTGACAGGAGAAATTGCTCAGAATCACAGTGATTAAAGCCTGAGTTAGAGCACCAACTCAAAGAAGTCTTGGAGTCAAATTCACTCTGCCCCTGGTTATTTTAAAATATAATAAACAGTAAATACACAAAATCACAACACAGTCAATAACTTGCTAATTACTACAAACACAGTTAAGTGAGTGAGAAGGCAAGTCCAAATAGGCTAATTGGCATTTTAAGGAAGTAGATAGAGATCACAGATACACAACCCTGATTTTGTTCAAAGCATAACATCTCTAATAACTGAAAGTGCTACTTTCCTGTGTGCAATTTAGTAAGTTTCCAGCCAATTAACATAATCAACCAAATTACCGTTTTATCTTCATCCACAAAAATCTCTCTGGCTTCCTCATAATTACAGATTTCTTCGTTGCACTCTCTCTCCAGGTCACCGGGGGTGAAGAGCTCAAGATCAAATCTGTTATACAGCAGGTGTCTGCGCATGAAAATGCTGGCTTTTTCTTTCGATGTAAAGACTAATAAAGAAATAAAAAAAGATTTAAACACTGATAAGACTAAAGCCAAAAATCTCTGGTTTTTGTGCGTGTGTTTGTTTGTTTGATTTGAGTTGGAGTCTCACTCTGTTGCCCAGGCTAGAGTGCAGTGGCACACTCACTGCCACCCCAGCATTGACTTGCTGGGCTCTGGCGATCCTTCCACCTCAGTCTTCCAAGTAGCTGGAACCACAGGCGCGTGCTACCACGTCTGGCTAATTTTTTATTTTTTATTGTAGAGGCAAGGTCTCACCAAGTTGTCCAGGCTGATCTCGAACCCAGGGGCTCAGGCAATCCATTCCCTTCAGCTTCCCAAAGAGCTGGGATTACAGGCTGAGCTACAGAGCCTGGCCCAGATCCCTGTTTTAAATGTGGAAAAAGTGAATAGCCTCTTTTTTTTTTTTTTTTTTTGAGTTGAAGTCTCACTCAGTTGCCCAGACTGGAGTGCAGTGGCCGCTCCTGGCCACCACAGCCTCGACCTGCTGGGCTCCGGCGATCCTTCTGCCTCAGCCTTCCGAGCCGGAATTACAGGCACGCGCTACCAAGCCCGGCTGATTTTTTGATTTTATTGTAGAGATGAGGTCTCACCTACCAGGCGGGTCTTGAACCCGCGGGCTCAGGCAATCCACTCACCTCAGCCTTCCAAAGGCACAGGATTACAGGCTGAGCCACTGAGCCCGGCAGAATAGCCCTTTTAAAGAGGTTAAATTGTACCAATCTATCTTGTACGGTTTTAAAACAGATTTTTTTTAAAAAACAGCATCAGTGAAGATAATTCCTGATAAATGTGAAATACAAATATTAGCATAATTCCACAAAATATTTGAGTCGATTATGTCCAAAATCATTAGCATAAAATGAGATTTAAGTGTCACTTTCTCTGCCAGATCATTCTTCTCCCAATAACCACAAATCAGACTGTATTCGCCTTCTAAAGGATGGGTTCCCTGGAATCTTGAGTAAGATCAGTGAGCACACTAGGCAGAGTGCTGAGCTGAGAGGAGACAGCTCTGGTGTCTGATTTGGCTCCAGCACCAGCTGTGCATTCTGGGAACGCCACCTGTACTCTCTGGGCTGCTGTTTCCCCTTTTGTGAAATTGGAAGTTAAACTATACAATTACTAAGATCGCCTGAAGTTTTTTGGGTTTTTTTTTGGTTTTTTTTGAGTCAGAGTCTCACAGTTGCCCAGGCTGGAGTGAGTGGCACACTCACAGCCACTGTGGCCTCAACCTGCTGAGCTCAGGTGATCCTTCTGCCTGCCTTCCAAGTAGCTGGAACTACAAGTGCGCACCACCACGCCCGGCTAATTTTTTGATTTATTGTAGAGATGAGGTCTCGCCAAGTTGCCCGGGCTGGTCTCAAACCCCTGGGCTCAGGCAATCCTCTCGCCTCGGCCTCCCAAAGTACTGAGATTGCAGGTGTGAGCCACTGCTCCTGGCCCTGTCCAAAGGTACTTTTTTCTACAAATTAATTATCTTTTCAAACAGACCTGAATATTCTAGAGCTGTTGTGTCTAATATAGCAGCCACACAAGGCTCTGAGAGCTGGAAATGTAGCTTGTCTGAATTGAGATGTTCTGCAAGTGTAAGATATACACAGAGATTTTAGACTTAGTATGGAAAAATAAAGATGCTGAAATGTTTCAATGTTTTATAGTGCTTACTATTTATTTATTTAGAGTTGGAGTCTCACTCTTTGTCACCCAGGCTGAAGTGCAGTGGCACGCTCACGGCCACCCCAGCATCGACCCACTGGGCTCCGGTGATCCTCCCGCCTCAGCTTTCCAGTAATTGGAACTACAGGTGTGCACTACCATGCCTGGCTAATTTTTTTTTTTCATAGTAGGGACAAGGTGTCTCCAAGTTGCCTGAGCTGGTCTTGAACCCATGGGCTCAGGCAATCCACTCGCTTTGGTCTCCTAAAGTGCTGGGACTACAGGTGTGAGCCCCTGTAGAGTGTTCATTTCTATATTATAAATAAGATATGGGCTATTCGAACCAACGGGGAAGCTACAATGGGAGAAATGGTGATCGTTTTTTAGTCTTCTAGAAGGCAGAGAGAAGGACAGTGTGATATAACACTGCAATTATTTTTCTTCCTTTGTCTTTTCATGGGTTTTACACCACCCCCAAACGGAGGCAGAATAAAACACTGTCCAAATCCCATCGCCCTCGCTGGGATTCCTGCAAAGACCTTCCAAGTGGTCTCCTCCCTCCTCTGTTTTTAACACTAGGTCAAAATCCCTTTAAAGGGCTCAGCCTGTAATCCTGCGCCTTTGGGAGGCTGAGGTGAATGGATTGCCTGAGTCCGCGGGTTCGAGACCCGCCCGGGCAACTGGGCAAGACCTCATCTCTACAATAAATAAAAAAATCAGCCAGGCATGGTAGCGTGAGCCTGTAGTTCCAGCTACTTGGAAGGCTGAGGCAGTAGGATCGCTGGAGCCCAGCAGGTCGAGGCTGTGGTGGCCGGGAGCGGCCACTGCACTCCAGTCTGGGCGACAGAGTGAGACTCCAACTGAAAAAAAAAAGGGTACCTCAGACTTTGTTCCTACTTTCTCCTATTTGTTTTCTTAATGCCTTTGAATAGCAATCTGTCTTCTGTAGCGTAACAGCCAGTCCTCCCAAGGTCTGTGAGATCCGGGGCCTGTGAGGGGTGGTGCCCATGCCCTCACTCCCTGACCTGACACTCACCCCCTGGTGTACCCTGCTGTCCCTCAGCCGGGTTCCCTTGCTCCTGCCTCTGTGCCTGCTGCTTCCTCCTCATAGAACTTTCTTCTTTTGCTTGCCCTCTTGCCTCCCTCGGGTTTGGTTCATTGTTCCTTGAACCCCCATCTCCACCCGCCCCCTCTGGCGTTCCTGTCTCTACTCTGCTGTCTCCCCACACCTGTCACCCTCTGTTGCTCCATTTGTATCTACCTGCTACCACTCTGTCTCCTACGCAGGAGGGATGTGGGTATGTGGGTATCTGGCCCACGAGAGGTGCTCAGAGCATCACTGAATGAACGAACAAACTCAAACTCTGCTAGAGTGAGAAGCAGCTCCTGGCCTCAGGTCTCCCAGCTGAGGCGTTCACAGGGACAGCCTGGTGTGGTCTTGCACCTCCTCGTGGCACAGTGTAAAGTTCTAAACCAGTGAGGAAGCCCCCCACAGCTGCCTGACTTGGCTACTCCCTGCAGGAAACCCGATTTCAGAACGGAGAATTAGGAACCTGCCTCTGTCTTGCTACTTCTCAGATAGGCCCATTTTACCTTTTACTGTATTTTATTGAGTCGGAGTCTCACTCTGTCACCCAGGTTGGAGGGCAGGGGCACAGTCAAGGCCAACGAAGCCTCAACCTGCTGGGCTCAGGCGATCCTTCCCCCTCAGCCTTCCAAGTAGCTGGAACCACAAGAGTGTGCCACCAAGACCAGCTAATTTTTGCTTTATTGTAGAGATGAGGTCTCACCATGTTGCCCAGGCTGGTCTTGAACCCATGGGCTCAGGTGATCCTCTCACCTCCGCCTCCAAAAGTCCTGGAATGACAGGTGTAAGCCACTGCACCCGGCTCTTTAAGTGTCTTTATACCTACACCATGAGTGAATGAATGTATGCACATTCATTCTGGGGAGGAGCGTCTGGTCTTTCTGAACCTTCTAAGTGCAACATTATATATGGGTGGATTTATTACATACGAGGGGGAACCCCAAAAAAGGAATTATTTTTTGGAGGGTGGGCCCCTCCTAACGAAGGCTTCCCCCGCTAGGTCAGTGTTCTAGGAACCCATCGACATCAGTGGACTGGCTAATGTCGACCGGATTGGTGTGAGAGACTGCATTTGGCTTCAGTGAATTTTTGGGGAGATTCTTTCAATGCATTTGCCCATTTCCTTTTTTTTCCCTTGAGTTGGAGTCTCACTCTGTCGCCCAGAATGGAGTGCCGTGGCCGCTCCCGGCCACTGCAGCCTCGACCTGCTGGGCTCCAGCAATCCTTCCGCCTCAGCCTTCCAAGTAGCCAGAACTACAGGCGCGCTGCCACAGCCAGCTAATTTTTTTATTTATTGTAGAAATGAGGTCTCGCCAAGCTGCCCAGGTGGGTCTTGAACCCGCGGGCTCAGGCAATCCACTCACCTCAGCCACCCAAAGTGTGGGATTACAGGCTGAGCCACCGAGCCTCGTTGCATTTGCCCATTTCTTGATGGCAATTTACAAGCGAACCTGTCCATGCCGTACTGAATGTTCAGGAGTTTTTGACCAAAATCAGCATGACCCCTGTGTTCCACTGGCCCTATTCACCCAATATTGCTCCAAGTGACTTTTTTTTTTGTTTCCAGGATGAAAAAAATCCTCAAAGGGAAATGTTTTACCAATGCGAAAGAGATGAAACAAAAAACAGCACTAAAAGCCATCCAAATTGACGAGTTCAAAAACCGTTTTGAGCAGTGGAAAAAGCATCTCAATAGGTATATTGTGTCAAACGAAGAGGACTTTGAAGGTGATTAAAGTTTAAACATGTGAGAATAAGTACACCATTTTTTATAAATTTCAGTGTTCATTTTTTTCCCCACCCCCACCCCCCCCTCTTTTTTTTTTTTTTTGAGTCAGAGTCTCACTCTGTCCCCAGGTTGGTGTACAGTGGCACACTCGTAGCCACTGCAGCCTTGATCTACTGGGCCCAGGCAAATCTTCTGCCTCAGTCTTCCAAGTAGCTGGAATTACAGGTGTGCACTACCACATCTGGCTAATTTTTTTATTTATTGTAGAGACAAGGTCTCTCCAAGTTGCCCAGACTGGTCTTGAAGTCCTGGGCTCAGGCAATCCTCTCACCTCTACCTCCCAAAGTGTTGGCATTACAGGCATGAGCCACCATGCCCAGCTACATTCTGGGTTCTTTTGGATTCTCCCTTGTATGTGGACACCACCAAGAAGGATCCCCTTTCTCTCCCTGTCCCACCAGCTGGCCAGTCAGTCAGTTGCCTAGAATCCTGTCATCCAGTAGAGACAGGAACACCAGAGGAGGTGGGTGGAGATGGGGGTTCAAGGAACAATGACTCCTTTGGGCTAAGGTGCTTTTCTATCTTAAAGCACAGACAGAGCCGGGCTCGGTGGCTCAGCCTGTAATCCCAGCGCTTTGGGAGGCTGAGGTGAGTAGATTGACTGAGCCCGTGGGTTCGAGACCCACCTGGGCAACTTGGTGAGACCTCATCTCTACAATAAAAATTTTAAAAATCAGCCAGGAGTGGTAGCGCATGCCTGTAGTTCCAGCTACTTGGAAGGCTGAGGCGGAAGGATCGCCGGAGCCCAGCAGGTTGAGGCTGCGGTGGCCAGGAGCGGCCACTGCACTCCAGTCTGGGCGACAGAGTGAGACTCCAACTCAAAACAACAACAACAACAACAACAAAAACCACACAGACAGGTAGCTCATACTTGTAATCCCAGTGCTTTGGAAGGCAAAGGTGGGAGGATTGCTTGAAGTCAGGAGGAGTTCGAGACCAGCTGGGCAACACAGTGAGACCTCCACTTCTACAAAAGTTTGTTTTTTTTTAATTAACTGGAGGCCAGGCAAGGTGGCTCACACCTATAATCCCGGCGCTTTGGGAGGTCAAGGTAAGAGGATTGCCTGAGACTACAGGTTCAAGACCAGCCTGGGCAAGATGATGAGACCTCATCTCTACAATAAATCAAAAAATTAGCTGGGCATTGTGGTGTGTGCCTGTAGTTCCAGGTACTTGGAAGACTGAGGCAGAAGGATCACTTGAGCCCAACAGGTTGAGGCTGCAGTGGCCAGGTGACAGAGTGAGACTCCAACTCAAAAAAAAAAAAAAAAATGGGCGCGGTGGCTGTAGTCCCAGCTACCCAATAGGCTGAGGTGACATGATCCCTTGAGCCTGCAGTGAGCTATGATCACACCACCGCATTCCAGCCCGGGTGACAAAGTGGGAAAAAAATTCAAAAAAACAAAACAAAAACCAAACCAACAAACCCACACACACACACACAGCGGTATTAACCACTAACAAGTCAGGCGGACAAGGGTGACAGATCCTCCCCAGTGAAAAAGTGCGGATGCCAGGTCCTGATGACAAGGGCAAAGGGACAGGGATGAGTACGGAGCAGAGCCAAGGCTGGTACCTTGATCAGGAAGCGCACCTCGGCCAGTCAGGAGGATGCTGAAGGCCATCACGAACATTTTTTCTTTTCTGGCTTTGCTAGGTTAGGCTTTTAAAAGGCAGGCAGGAACCAACCTGCTTACAGGCTGGAACCTAAAAGCTGTGGACTTGCAGGTTAGCAAGCCCCACCCAAGCTTCTCTTCACCCAGCAGCCTTTGCCCAGACAAAGAGCCTTGTGAGAGTCAGCAAGGGCCTCAGAGATGATACACACCACCCCCATGCCCGTCATTTTACAGCGGAAGACATTCGCGCCCAAAGGAACAGCTGTACCTGGCCCAGGGTCTCCCAGCAAGCCCACACTAGATCCCGGCCTCCCTGTCCACCTGGCCAGGAAGAACAGGTAACTAAGTCATTACAAAGTCCCCCTCCCCTCGAAAAAAGTCACTGATTTTCAGAGGCTGATCTCGGGTTTCCATCCAGGTAACCGCAAACGAAGCCTTAGACGCGCGCTTACCAAAGGAAACTCCGAAGTGAACTGTACACGTTGCAGTCGAAGAACATAAAACCCACGGCTTGGCCACACGCACCGCAGGCGGGACTGGGGGACACGCGGGGCTGTCCGGACTGCCCTGCGGTGATTCCAGACACCGCGGTTCTCCGGACGCGGGGCTAGCTTACCGGCTTCCCCCGCGGGCCCGGGCTCCTCGGGGCTCCTCGTGACTCCAGGAAGCGCGACGGTCCCCGCGGGCAGCTGGCCGAGCAGCACCAGGAGCGCAAACATAGTCTGGCAACTGTCGAGCAAACCCAGACAAAGACACCTCGGAAGGGCCCGGCGGGCACCTGGCGCTCCCGGGGAGCCGAGGCCGCGGCCTCCGGACGCCACGCCGCCGCGACAGCGCCGCGCGGTTTCGGTCGCCGGGGCCCCGCCGGGCGGAGCGGCCACCCAGCGATCCCTCCGCCGACCCTCCCGCCGGCCCGCACCTGTGTCCCCGCGCGCATGTTCCAGCCGCCCGCGGGCCGGGGCCCGGTGTTGGGGTGGCTCCCGCGGCCGCCAGGCCCTCGGTCTCCGGCGTCCCCCGAATCTCGGCGACGCTCCGGGCCTCGCTCTCGGCAGGGCCTGCTGGCCCCGCGCGCGGACCGAGGAGACGCCCGGGGTGCTCAGAGGGGCGCCCGGGGGACACGCGCGGCGCCAGTTCCGGCGTCGGTCCCCGGAGGCGGCGGACGGAGCAGTGGGGAGGGAGGAGCCGCGCCCGGAGCACCTGTCCGCGCCCCTCCCCCGGGCCGCCCATCTGGGCGGGGATCACCTGTCCGCGCCCCTCCCCCGGACCGCCCACCTGAGCGGGGATCACCTGTCCGCGCCCCTCCCCCGGGCCGCCCACCAGGACACGCAGCCGCCGGTGTCTCCGGGGAGCCCACAGCGCTCCTACTCCGGATCCCCGGGAGAGGCAGGGCGGCCGCTCCGGGGCACGTGTCCGCGCTCTCCCCCGGGGCGCCCACTTGCAAGGGGAGCACGTGCCCGCCCCCTTCCCCGGGCCGCCCACCTGCACGCCCCGGCCGGCGTCTCCCGGGAGGCCACCGCGCTCTCCGCGCCCAACTCCCGCCGGCACCCGCGTGCGTCCGGCCGCCCACCCCGTCCCGGCCCCGCCCCGGCGGCGCGGGTGGTAGCTTCTCGATTTGCTCCCGGACCCCGCGCGCTCAGCGAATTCCGGGTGCGTTTTGGTTCCCGGCGTTAGCGGAGCACCCTTGGCGTCCGGGGCTTTGGGCTCCGGGTTCCCCCAGGCTTTGGGGTCCTGGGGTTACCTTAGGTCGACTGCTCTCAAAGGGTGGTCCGGGGACGAGAACAAAACACGCATCAGAAAGATACACGTTGTTAGTAATATGGAATGGAAATGACCTTAAATCGGTGACATTGGTTCCCCCAAGGTGTTCCCCCGGGTCTGGGATTGTCGCCAAGATCCTTTTGTTATTGTTTTTGAGTCGGGGTCTCAAAACTGTATCCTAGACTGGAGTGCAGTGAGGTCACTGCTTACTGCAGCCTCGACTTCCTGAACTCAAGTGAACCAAGATATTCAGAGGGGTCTCTGAGGTCAAAACTATTTCCATTATGATAACAAGAAGTGATTTGACTTTCTCACTTTCATTCTCTTCAGAGCATACAGTGGAAATTTCCAGAGGCGATTTGCTGTGTAATGACATCATCACTTTGACTGCTAATAGAATACCTGTGTGTGCCTGCTTATATTTTCTAGTATTTTCTATGGTAGTAGGGTTAAAGTAACAATATGTACATTTTATAGCGATTTATGTAGACTTATAGAGATTAGTAAAATTTATTCTTAATACTTTAGTATTTAAATGTTTCTCTCTCTCTTTTTTTTGTTTGTTTCTTTCACTGAGTATGATATGTTTTTCTCTTTTTTACTTTTTTCAGAGACGGGAATCTCACTATATTGCCCAGGCTGGCTATGAAGTCTTGGTCTCAAGTGGTGCTCCCACCTCATCTGTCAAGTAGCATCTGGACTATAGTCTGCAGTCACAGCTCCACAGCTTCTGTAATTTTATTAGCTGACTTTGTTTCTGTCTCTCAGGATAGCTGTGACCTCCTTATTCATAAATAAATATCTTGAAATTCTGAACTTTTCTTTGAGTCTATGCATGAACACAACAAAAAGTAAGTATACTTTATCTTGACTTGAAATACTATTTTGACATCTTCTCCGCTTTAATGCTATGTGATAAATATCATCAGATGTAATTCACACAAGCAAAAGCTCTTTGGGGCCCTTGATAGTGTCAGAGTGTGAAGGGGTCCTGGTAGGGAGTTTGAGAACTGCCTCCAGGAATGAAGGCAGCAGGGGGAGAGAGGACTTCCACTGGGTGAGGGCCACGTCCTTTCTGATTCAAATAACATGCTTCACAGTCCTGGGAACATTATTTAAGGCTCCATGCTCCGGCCGAAGTGGCCAGGCACTTGCTGGAGACCAAAGGAAAACTTTTCTTTCCCCCAAAGCCCTGGGAACAGGGAGAGAAGCCCCAAGTCTCTGTTCTGGAGGAGAGCTCAATCTGGCTGAGATCACTGTCTGAGAACGTGGGCCCAGGACGTTCTTACTAAGGGCGCAGACTGACTTGTTCATCCCATCCGTCCTCATGGCGCCCAGCAGAGTGCCTTCTGCCTGGTTCCTGCTCAGAGCGTTTTTGTTGGGTGGAAGCACTTGCTTTTCAGGTAGAAAAAGCGTTTCACTTCACACTGTCATGGGGAGAGGCAAGTGGCCAGATGCCTCCTGCTATGGAATCAGCAGATGTGAACTTCAGTGACATTCCTTGGCAGAATGAGTCCACCCACAGATCTGGACATTTGGACCAAAACAAATGAAGCTTTGTGCTTGCATCAAATATCAGAGTTTATGGTCCGAGAGGGGAGGCGGGCAGAGAAATGGAAGTCTGTTTCTCAGGAGCAAATGACACCCTGGCATGTTTCCCTGCACTGCTGGGCCCTAAAGAATGCTGCAGCCCTTGGCAGTGGGCCTGCGAGCCTCAGTTGCTGGGATCTGCAGGCTATTCGGAGGTTGGTTGCAGAGGGGAAAGAGAACGACCAGTCACGCAGAGTCCAAGATTGCCCGTTTCTTCTGTCACTTGCTGCATTCACTTTCTTATTTTGTACCATTTACTTTTTTTTTTTTTTTTTGAGTAGGAGTCTCCATCGTTGCCCAGACTGGAGGGTATTGGCACACTCACGGCCACCCCAGCATCGACCTGCTGGACTCTGGCGATCCTTCTGCCTCAGCCTTCCAAGGAGCTGGAACTACAGGCACACGCTACCATCCCCAGGTATTTTCTTTATTTTATTGTAGAGATGAAGTCTTGTCAAGTTGCCCAAGCTGGTCTCAAACCCTCAGGCTCAGGCAGTTCGCTCGCCTTGGCCTCCCAAAGTGCTGGGATGACAGGCTGAGCCATCGAGCCCAGCCTACCATCTACTTTTTAAAGTTACAATGTGCCAACACCTTTTTCCAAAGCACACAAGTGTTCTCCTAGGTAGTATTTTTCTTACTTAGGCTGTCTGCAGAGTTGGGCCAACTAGTTTCATTCTCACTGAACAGACAGGGAGGAAGCCTGAAGGATAAAGAAGTGAGATGGTATTGCCAAGTAGCAGCCTGGTTCTTGACACTTTGCAGTACTTTTAAAAATCAAGCAATAAAGGGCAGTAGAGAAAGAATTATTTAGTTTCCGAGAAAATGAGAAACAAGAAAACCAGAGCAGTGAGATTAATGGGTTCAAATGAAAGTGACGACGCATCTCTGAGTTTGAGCGCACACCCACCCCCTTACCTGTGTGAATTCAAGAATGAAATGAAAACTCACTTCACTGTGTGGGCTTGAGGCTTGACTCGAGGACTGTGACAGGAAACACCAAGGTTAAGGATCAGCAGCGTTGAAGGTCACCACCCCCCTCCTGAAAGACACGCCGATGACTGTATCATTAGCCTCTTCGGAACAGGAGATGCAACTTTACTGAACTTGATGTGTCTGTGACATTTCAGTCTTGGCATTTCAACATCAATGGTTGGTGTTTTCATTTATCGCAGTAAAGTCAGCAGGTGGGAAATGAATCACTCCTACTGTCCGAGGCTGATTATGTATCTGCAAGCTGCTGTTTTCAGATTCATTGAACAGGGGACAAGGTTAAAGCCTTTCTTTTAAACATTTGGTTAAAGCCCTCCAAGAAAACTTTTGACAGAGCTTATGTTTCATTGTATAATTTAAGAACAATAATTGTTCATCAAAAAATAAAAGAATAGTGTGAGAGGTTATCTCGGTTCATGTCACGCTGTGGGTAGTAACAAGAACTACACATCATGCTTTAAAAATTAGTAATCTTAGGTCAGGTATGGTGGCTTATGCCTGTAATTCTAGCACTTTGGGAGGCTGAGGCAGGAGGTTCACTTGAGCCCAGGGTTTTGATCCTAGGTAACATAGCAAGACTTTGTACGAAAAATGAAAAAAATCAGCCAGGTGTGGTGGCATACACTGGTAGTCCCAGGTACTTGGGAGGCTGAGTCAGGAAGATGGCTTGAGCCCAGGAGTTTGAGACTGTGGTGAGCTGGGATAGTGCCACTGCACTCAGCCTCAGTGATAGAGTGAAACAGTGACTCAAAAAAAGAAAGTAATCCTTAGAGTCCTTACAGGGCATGTGGGAACTTGAATCAGTGTGGTTCTGAGCTGCCCCAGGGGCCTGTGCCGGGAACTTGTGTCACAGTCGGCCACAGAGCTGTCACTCTGTACACTCAAGGTGTACAGAGCTTGGCATTTTTCAACTATAAGTCACTCATCAGACTCATTTTATCACCAAAGTCTTATTCTCTGATTGCTACATCACTTTTTTAGCCTCTTTGTTGTAAACTCATTTTCAGGTAGTCGTGATGTTCTAAGTAAACAAATTTTTCCATGTACAGATTGATTTGGCATCAATTGCAAAATCATACTTTCCACACACAATACATGGAAAGGGAGTTTGAACAAATCACACATTTCTACCTGTGCAGTTGACAGTGTTTGAGAGAGTTTTGTTAATAATGCTTCAAAGGGCCAGGCACGGTGGCTCAAGCACTTTGGGAGGTTGACGTGAGACCAGTCTGGGCAATTTGGCAAGACCTCATCTCTACAATAAATTAAAAACTTAGCTGGGCATGGTGATGCGCGCGTGTGGTTCCAACTACTTGGAAGGCTGAGGCGGAAGGATCGCCTGAGCCCAGCAGGTTGAGGCTGCAGTGGCCGCAAGCGTGCCACTGCACTCTAGCCTGGGCAAAAGAGTGAGACTCCAATTGAAAAAAAAAAAAAAGACAGAGACTCCAACTCAAACAAATAAAAAATAAAAATAATGCTTCAGAGAAGCACCGTAATGCCGTGTGAACATTGCTGGTACCGATTAAAAGACACACACTCCATGGAAATTCTGCTGGGGAATCTGTAACCACCAATCTATCGTTCATCCTCTTTCGGTGAAGGATTCTCCTTTTTTACCTTATGTACCACCCTGGCTTGATAGTCTCAAAATAATTGCTAACTGAGCTTTGAAATAGAAAATGCGGATTTTAAAAGGTTGTCTCTTTTGCTGATGTTCGGTAATGGCTTTAGTAAAGTACAAGGAGGCACCCCTGCAAAAAACGAAACTACCTTTTGGAGGGTGGGCCCCTCCTAGTCCAGGCTTCCCCACTCTGCTAGGAAGGTGTCCCAAGAGCCCATCGGGGTATCTGTGTACCAGCTAGTGTTATTTCGAGAGGCTGCGTTCAGTTTCAGTGAAGTTTTTTTGGAGACTTTCAAGGCTTTGCCCATTTCACACTGGGTGACTTACGAGCGTACCTGCCCACCCTGCACTGAGTTTTCAGCAGTTTTTGACCCAAAACGGCATGACCCCGGTGCCCCACCCTCCCTATTCACCTAAGCTTGCCCCAAGCGACTTTTTTTTGTTTCCCGGAATGAAAAAGTCCTCAAAGGAAAAAATTTTGCCGGTGTGGAGGAGGTGACACAAACAAGCAAACAAACAAAAAACAGCAGAAGCACTGAAAGGCATCCAAATCCATGAGCTCAAAAACTGTTTTGAGCAGTGGAAAAAGCATCTCAATAGGTTTATTGTGTCAAACGGAGAGAACTTTAAAGAGGATGGAAGTTTAAACATGGAAGAATACAAAATTTTTAATAAATAACTCCATTTTTTGGGTTCCCCCTCGTAAATAAGTTCTAGTCCTGAGTCTGCTTCCCTTGCACCAGATGGTTTTGATCGAATCCCTTCTCTGAACTCTGTCTGCCTCTTCTGAGCCATTAAGGGTTAGGTCTGAATGACCCCTGAGATTCCCTGTGCTACAGTTCTGTGGTTCTTTGACCTTCCCTGGTATTAAAAGTGTAAAGAGGGCTCTATTTCAGTCATTTTCTAGTTATCCTTTTCTGTTCTGGATAGTCTTGAATTACTTGCTTTTATATAATTTGTATATCATATAAAAGGAAATAATCATATAAAATACAAATATTAGAATCTGTCTATACACACAAATTGCATATTTTATAAACTGTTCACCCACAATTATTAAAAAGGGAAATTTCTATATGGCAAGAGAGATTAAAACATTTTTAGATTTATCTTCCCTGGCTTCTCCACCCTGATGACTTACATTTCTCATGTCTGCATTATCAGGTGACATTACTGCAGAATTTTTCTACGATGAGAACTTCTGTTGTATTTCTTCCCAACTCTGCTATCTTTTTGTTGGATTTCTACTGAACTTATCTTTCTTATATTTCTACTACTGCTGTTTTCCCTGTATTTGCTCTGCCACTGCCTCAATCTTTTATTTATTCATTAATTTTTTTTGAGTTGCACCTGACTCTGTTACCCAGGCTGGAGTGCAGTGGCACGCTCATGGCCATTGCAGCCTTGACCTGCTGGGCTCAGGCGATCCCTCCACTTCAGCCTTCCTAGTAGCTGGAACTACAGGTGTCTGCCATCTCGCTCAGCTCATTTTTTTGATTTATTGTAGAGACGCAGTCTCACCATGTTGCCCAGGCTGGACTCAGGCAGTCCTCTCGCCTCTGCCTCCCAAAGTGCTGGGATTACAGGCATGAGCCCCATGCCCGGTCTCTCAATCTTTTTCTCATTTTCTTTTTTATCCTCAGAATTTACAGTTCAAAAATATAGGGCAGGCCGGGCTCGGTGGCTCAGCCTGTAATCCCAGCACTTTGGGAGGCCGAGGTGAGTGGATTGCCTGAGCCCGCGGGTTCGAGAACCGCCTGGGCAGCAAGACCTCATCTCTACAATAAATCAAAAAATCAGCCGGGCATGGTAACGCATGCCTGTAATTCTGGCTACTCGGAAGGCTGAGGAGGAAGGATCGCCGGAGCCCAGCAGGCTGAGGCTGCGGTGGCCAGGAGCGGCTACCCTGTCTTTCAGCTTCAGGGAGAACGATGTCTTTTCTTTCTTTGAGGCCTGTGTTGTAGCTACCATGAGACTGTTTATGTAGTGTTGGACACTCAATAAATGCTGAATGAATTAAATTATTAAGAATTTGGCTAGACTCAGTGGCTCAGCCCGTAATCCCCAGCACTTTGGAAGGCCAAGGCAAGTGGATTCGGGACCAACCCAGGGAACTTGGCAAGACCTCATCTCTACAAGAAATAAATTAAAAATTAGCCGGGTGTGCTGGTGCGCACCTGTAGTTCTGGCTACTTGGAAGGCTGAGGCGGAAGGATCGCCGGAGCCCAGCAAGTCGAGGCAGTGACCGTGAGCGTGCCACTGCACTCCAGCCTGGGCGACAGAATGAGACTCCAACTCAAAAAAAAAAAAAAAAAAAGAATTTGTTGGCTTTTATTATATACCTTTATGATTTTTTCTATTTTCATGTGTATGTCCCTTTTTCTCATTTTTTCTTTTTCTTTTTCCTTTCATTTCCTCTTATTTCTTCTAAGTTGTTATTTTGACCATTTTTTCTTATGTTCCTCAACTATTTCTTATTTTCTTTGCCTTGCTAAGGAATTTTTGTAATTGTCTTAGGTTGAACTGTATAAAATTGCCACTTTGCTGAGTGAAAAATAGTCAAATGTCTGTAATTTCATATGGTTCAACATTATGGTTTTCCTCAGTGCCTAATACAGGGCCTGGCAGATGCGCAATTAAGATGAACAACTTGGGGTGGTGGCTCATACCTATAATCCCAGCACTTTGAGAGGCCGAGGTAGAAGAATCACTTGAGCCCAGGAGTTCCAGACCTGCCTGGGCAACATAATAAGACCTTGTCTCTATTAAAAACAACAAAAACAATTAGCCAGGCATGGTGGCACGTGCCTGTAGTCCCAGCTAGTGGGGAAGTTGAAGTGGAAGGACTCATGAGCCCAGGAGGTTGCCGGCTGTGGTGAGCCGTGACTGTGCCACTGCTCTCCAGCCTGGTGACACAGTGAGACCCTGTCCCAAAAAAACCAAAACACTTGTTGAATTAATAAATAAATCTTCCTTTTTGTCTTTTTGATCAAACTATTCTAGGAAATTTATATTTCAGAGCCTGAGGCCCTCGATGACCTTATAGACAACTCCTTACCAATTTGAACTCAGAAGTGTTGAGTCATAAGTGATCCTCCCAGGTGTGCTGATTACCTGTCTCTGTTGGTCCAAGTCATCAATGTCTACAGATAAATCTGACAGTGTGCTTATCAGCAAGCTCGTGGTTGCCCATATTGATGTTGCGCTATACATGTTTGCATGAATGTTAGTAAGCATCAATTTATGGAGCATAGAGTTTTGGTGAGCATTTGTGTACGTCCATACACATTTAGCATCTCAAAAAGCTGAGATATGTTCAAAGAGGAATAAAAAGCTTGTTTAGATGTGGCAGAAATTGACAGGAAGTTTAGTTGTTTTTGTTTTGTTTTGTTTTTTGAGTTGGAGTCTCACTCGGTCGCCCAGACTGGAGTGCAGTGGCCGCTCCCAGCCACTGCAGCCTCGACCTGTTGGGCTCCGGTGATCCTTCCACCTCAGCCTTCCAAGTAGCCGGAATTACAGGCACGCGCTACCACACCCAGCTAATTTTTTTATTTTATTGTAGAGATGAGGTCTCGCCTGCCCAGGTGGGTCTCGAACCCTCGGGCTCAGGCAATCCACTCACCTCAACCTCCCAAAGGCGCGGGATTACAGGCTGAGCCACCAAGCCCGGCTAGTTTAGGTTTCTTACAAATGTATATACACTATTGTCTCAGTCTCCTTAGTAGTTAGCAGGACACCCTGGCTCACGCCTATAATCCCAGCACTTTGGGAGGCCAAGGTGAGAGGATTGCCTGAGCCCACGAGTTCGAGACTAGCCTGGGAAACTTGGCGAAATCTTGTCTCTACAATAAATAAAAAAATAATAATTGACACTCCAGTCTGGTCAACAGAGTGAGACTCCAACTCAAATAAAAAAAAAAAATTAGCCGGATGTGGTGGCGTGTGCCCATAGTTCCAGCTACTTGGAAGACTGAGGTGGAAGGATTGTCTGAGCTCAGCAACTCGAGGCTGCAGTGGCCGTGAGTGTGTTGTTGCACTCCAGCCTGGGCAACAGAGTGAGAGTCTGACTCAAAAAAAAAAAAAAACCCAAAGAAGCAGTAACAAGTCACGTCTGTCATTCCCATGGCATCCACCCCAACACTGCCCTCCTCCCGACGGGCCTGGAGAGTTCTCCCGCGCTGGAGTCACAGCCTTGAGCGGAGCCTGAGAGACGGGGGAGACACTTTAGGCTTCCTGAGTGTCTGATGACTTCAGTTGCTAATTCTGTCTGTTGGGATTTTTAGCTCAAGATGCTTTTAATCTTTTTTTTTTTTTTTTGAGTCGGAGCCTTACTCTGTCGCCCAGGCTGGAGTGCAGGGGCACACTTATGGCCACTGCAGCCTTGACCTGCTGGGCTCAGGTGATCCTTCCACCTCAGCCTTGCAAGTAGCCAGAACCTCAGGCACATATCACCATGCCCAGCTAATTTACTGATTTATTGTAGAGACAAGGTCTTGCTAAGTTGTCGAGGCTGGTCTGAAGTCCCTGGGGTCAGGCAATCCTCTTGCTTCAGCCTTCCAAAATGCTGGGATGACAGGCGTGAGCCACTGCGTCCAGCTTAGTACTTTAATACATTAACTCATAAACCCATGGTTTCTAACAATCAAATAAGATCTTTGTTTAGCTGGGCATGGTGGCTCATGCCTGTAATCGCAGCACTTTGGGAGGCAGAGGCAAGAGAACTGCCTGAGCCGGCAGGTTCGAGACCAGCCTGGGCAACATGGCTAGATGTCTTTTCTAAAAAAAAAAAAAAAAAAAATTAGCCGAGTGTGGTGGCGCGTGCCTATAGTTTCAGCTACTTGAAAGGCTGAGGTGGAAGGATCCCCTGAGCCCAGCAGGCCAAGGCTACGGCTGCCATGAGCAGCGTATTCCTGCACTCCATCCTGGGAGACAGAGTGAGACTCTGACTCAAAAAAAAAGAATCTTTGCTTAATGCATTGACAAACAGGTGCAGAAATTTTAATAGTTTGCTCCAAGGAAAGTTAGTAAGTAAATCATGGGAGCATTGAAACTGGTGTTTCTGGTTTCCACTCAGAAGGATTTCCACTT
This sequence comes from Cephalopachus bancanus, assembly GCA_027257055.1. Classification (NCBI taxonomy): domain Eukaryota; kingdom Metazoa; phylum Chordata; class Mammalia; order Primates; family Tarsiidae; genus Cephalopachus; species Cephalopachus bancanus. The sequence continues at coordinate 3,241,444 of JAPVLO010000436.1, read as the reverse complement.
TAATCTATTTGAACTCTACTTAATCATTCAGTGATTGCACTGATGATTCACATCCCGTGACTTACGAGGAGATTCTTTTGTCCTCCCTTAGAAAGGTGAAATTCAAGCTCTGACTCTGACATGTGGTATCATCTTCTCATGTAATGAAAAGCATACTTTTTTTGTACTTTTTTTAAAAATTGCATTCCAGATGGGCTCGGTGGCTCAGCCTGTAATCCTGCGCTTTGGGAGGCTGAGGTGAGTGGATTGCCTGAGCCCGTGGGTTCGAGACCCGCCTGGGCAACTTGGCAAGACCTCACCTCTACAATAAATCAAAAATTACCGGGCATGATAGTACACGCCTGTAGTTCCAGCTACTCGGAAGGCTGAGCGGAAGGATCGCCGGAGCCCAGCAGGTCGAGGCTGTGGTGGCCGGAAGCGGCCACTGCACTCCAGTCTGGGAGACAGACTGAGACTCCAATTAAAAAAAAAAAAAATTGCATTCCAACTTTTAAATAACAATCCATACCCTTTGTAAAGCATTCAAATATATACAAGTTTAATAGTAAAGACACTTTTTCCAAAAGAAATTGTTAAAGTTCACACACAGCCCAAATCTTTTTGAAATTTTTAATTTAATTTTGTTTTATTTTTTTGATTCTTGATTTTTTTTTTCCACTTTGCAATTTGTTTTTCTGAGTTGAAGTCTCACTGTTGCCCAGGCTGGAGTGCAGTGGCACGCTCATGGCTACCACAGCCTCGACCTGTTGGGCTCAGGCAATCCTTCCATCTCAGCCTTCCAAGTAGCCTTCCACAGGTGTGCACTGCCATGCCCAGCTAATTTTTTGGTTTATTGTAGAGATGAGGTCTTGCCAAGTTGCCCAGGCTGATCTCGAACCCCTGGGCCCAGGTGATTCTCTTGCCTCTGCCTCCCAAAGTGCTGGGATGACAGGCTTGAGCCACCGTGTCCGACTCCACTTTGCAATTTTACTTTATCTTATTTTAAAGATGTGGGGTACAATTCAGGGTTAGGTACATAAGTAGTCATTGTACAGGTGAAGTTTCAGCCTCCCACTGGTTCTCACATCGCCTGGTTTAGGATTAGGTACCCCTATTAGTGTTATGTGCCTTCCCTCTCCCTCCCTCCCCTGGCAGTGACCCGCTACTGCCAATCCCTCTCATGTAGTATAATGATAAGTGTTCAGGGTCCACTTATGAGTGAGAACACCTGGTACTCAGTTCTTTGTTTCTGTGATAGATCACCAAGTATGATGGACTCTAAATCCATCCAAGTTCCAAGCCTTTTAAAAATTGATCTTTGAAGCCGGGCTCGGTGGCTCAGCCTGTAATCCTGCGCCTTTGGGAGGCTGAGGTGAGTGGATTGCCTGAGCCCGTGGGTTCGAGACCCACCTGGGCAGCGAGACCTCATCTCTACAATAAATCAAAAACTAGCCGGGCGTGGTAGCACGCGCCTGTAGTTCCAGCTACTTGGAAGGCTGAGACGGAAGGATCGCCGGAGTCCCCCAGGTCGAGGCTGAGGTGGGAGCGGCCACTGCACTCCAGTCTGGGAGACAGTGAGACTCCAACTCAAAAAAAAAAAAATTAAAAAATGATCTTTGAAGAACTGTTTGAATGTTCATGTCATGGAAAATTTTGTTATATGAAGTGAGGATTCCTTGGATACACTTAATATATAAAATATTTCCTGCATGGAACCTGTTTTAATGCATAATGTTTTTTAAATGTGTTTTTAAGATCAGGTGTGGTGACTCACGCCTATAATCCCAGGACTTTGGGAGGCCAAAGCTGGAGGATTGCTTGAGCCCAGGAGACCAGCCTAGAGCTCATCTTTACAAAAGACCTCATCTCTACAAAACAAAAAATTAGCCAGGCATGATGGCGTCTGCCTGTAGTCCCAGCTACTTGGGAGACTGAGGTGGGTGGATCGCCTGAGCCCTGAGTGATCGTGCCACTGCACTCCAGCCTGGATGACAGAGTGAGACCCCATTCAAAAAAAGTGTGCTTAGCCGGGCTCGGTGGCTCAGCCTGTAATCCCACGCCTTGGGAGGCTGAGGTGAATGGATTGCCTGAGCCCGCGGGTTCGAGACCCGCCTGGGCAACTTGGTGAGACCTCATCTCTACAATAAATAAAAAAATTAGCTGGGCGTGGTAGTGCGCACCTGTAGTTCCAGCTACTTGGAAGCCTGAGGCGGAAGGATCGCCGGAGCCCCAGCAGGTCGAGGCTGCGGTGGCCGGGAGAGGCCACTGCACTCCAGACTGGGCGACAGAATGAGACTCCAACTCAAAAAAAAAAGTGTGCTTAAAAGTTTGTTGCTGGAGGCAACCCCTTTGGGTTCCTTCCCACTGTGGGAGCTTTTCTGTCCTCTCAATAAATTCTGCTTTCTCATTTCAAAAAAAAAAAAGCTTGTTGCTGCTCTCACACCTTACTCCAAAATAAATTTCAGATTACCTTAAGAATTAAATGAAAAAATGACCCCATAAAAGAACTAGAAGAAAATACAGGTGAATAATATCTTCTCCTGGCATAAATAAGGGCTTTTTAATAAAAGCAAAGGAAAAATGATAAAAAGATTGATAGATTTGATCTCATAAAAATTAAACATGTTTTAGACATCATAAGACACCATTAAAGCAAATGAAAAACTAGGGGAAATATTTGCAACATATATGACAGATAAAGGATTAAGATCTTTGCCCTTTAAAGCACCTTAGGAAACCAACAGGAAAAAAAGACCATTTGAGAAAGATGTATAACACTTAAACAGACCACTCACAAAAGAATACACATAGTCAATAAATCAATCTTAAGATCACTCAGCTTTATTAGCAATCAAAGAGATAAACATTAAAATGAGATCCTCTTTTTTGCTAGTTAGATTGGCAAAGAGAAAGAATAACAACTCAGTGCTGGAAAGGGTGTGTAAAAAGGCCTCTGTTCACTTCTGCAATGACCCTATGGGAAGGGAATTTAGTAATTCATTTCCATTAGTGCGGAGAGTCTGTTCTTAAACATTACAAAGGATGATTACCTCACTCATTTTCAGGAACTTAACTCTTGCACTTTTATATTATGTGATATTTGTAAAGATAACATCTCATGAGTCATTCTCTAATTACATATTTAATGCCTCTTCTAATATCTTCAGTTAGTTCTACATTTTACTTATTTCTAGTTATATCAAAAAAGTTATAGCTTATTCTTAAAAAGCTATTAAAAAAATAACAGGTTGACTTCAGCCAAGTGAACTGGATCTCCCCACACCCTCAAATGACTTTTTAAAAAGTTAAGAATATTTGGGCTGGGCACAGTAGCTCATGCCTATGATCCTAGCACTTTGGGAGACCGAGGTGAGAGGACTGCCTGAGCCCATGGGTTCGAGACCAGCCTGGGCAACTTGGCAAGACCTCATCTCTACAATAACTCAAAAAATTAACCTGGTGTGGTGGCACATGCCTGTGGTTCCAGCTACTTGGAAGACTGAGGCAGAAGGATTGCCTAAGCCCAGCAGATCAAGGCTGTGGTGGCCATGAGCATGCCACTGCCCTCCAGCTTGGGCGGCACAGTGAGACTCTGACTCAAAAACAAGTTAAGAATATTTAGCTGGGCATGGTGGTACACGCCTATAGCCAGCTATTGGAAGGATGAGGGGAAGAATTTCCTGAGCCAGCAGGTCGAGGCTATGATGGCTAAGTGTGCCATTGCACTCCAGTTTGGGCAACAGAGTGAGACTCAAAAAAAAGAGCCAGGCTCGGTGGCTCAGCCTGTAATCCCGCGCCTTTGGGAGGCTGAGGTGAGTGGATTGCCTGAGCCCGCGGGTTCGAGACCCGCCTGGGCAGCGAGACCTCATCTCTACAATAAATCAAAAAATCAGCTGGGTGTGGTAGCGCATGCCTGTAATTCCAGCTACTTGGAAGGTTGAGGTGGAAGGATGGTCGGAGCCCAGTAGGTCGAGGCTGTGGTGGCCGGGAGCGGCCACTGCACTCCAATCTGGGCGACAGAGTGAGACTCCAACTCAAAAAAATAATAATAATAATAAGGAAAGTTAAGAAATACCTTTATTGGCCAGGCTTGGTGGCTCAGCCTGTAATCCCGGCATTTGGGAGACCAAGGCAAGTGGATTGCCTGAGCCCACAGGCTCAAGACCACCCCGGGCAACTTGGCAAGACCTCGTCTCTACAATGAACTGAAAATTAGTCAGGCGTGGTAGCATGTGCTTGTAGTTCCGGCCACTTGGAAGGCTGAGGCAGAAGGATTGCCAGAGACTAGCAGGTTGACCATATTAAATAGCTTTTCACCATATCAGTGATATCCCCTTAAGTGCTTTAGGGGACGTAAGAATGAATGGTAATATAAAATACTTTTAAAAAATTGAGATAAAATTTACATAGCAAAATTCACCATTAAATCATTTTTTAAAAAATTTTTTTGAGTGGGAGTCTCATTCTGTCGCCCAGGCTGGAGTGCAGTAGCCAGAACTACAGGCATATGCTACTATGCCTGGCGAATTTTTTAATTTTTATTGTAGAGGTGAGATCTCGCCAAGTTGCCCAGGCTGTTCTCGAACCTGTGGGCTCAGGCAATCCCCTCATCTCAGCTTCCCAAAGTGCTGGGATGACAGGCTTGAGCCACCGTGCCCGGCCTAAGTCACTTTACAGTGTTCAATTCAGGCTGCACTTAGTGGCATATGCCTGTAAACTCAGCACTTTGGAAGGGTGAGGCAGGAGGATCACTTAAGACCGGAGTTTGAGACCAGTCTGGGCAAAATAACGAGACCTCGTCTCTACAAATTTTTTTTTTAGTTGGAGTCTCACTCTGACACCCAGGCTAGAGTGCACTGGCATGCTCACAGCCACCCTAGCATTAACCTGCTGGGCTCTGGCAATTCTTCTGCCTCATTACAAAAATTTTTAATAAGTAAGCAAGGTGCACAATTCAGGAGCTTTTAGTGTATTTACAATGTTTTGCAAGGATCACCGCCACCTAATTCTGGAACATTTCCATTGCCCCCATACTCAGTAAACAGTCACTCCCCCTTCCCCTTCCTCTCACTCCTGGCAAACACAACTCTGCTTTCTGTGGCTATGGATCTGACTATTCTGGACAGTTCAAATAAATGGGATCATAATATGTGGTCTTTTGTGACTGGCTTCTTTTTCTTAATATAATGTTTTCAAGGTTCATGCATGTTGTAACAAGTATCACTGCTTGTTTCTTCCTATGGCTGAATGATTGTATAGATATATCAAATGTTGTTTAACCTTTATCAGTCCATGGTCATTTGGGCTGTTCCCACTTTTTGGTTATTATGAATAATGTGGCTATGAACGTTTGTGTACAAGCTTTTGTGTGAACATATATTTTCAGTTTTCTTGGGTATATACCTAGGAGTGGAATTGCTAGATCATATGGTGACCCCATGCAAAAATTTTTGAGAAACAGAACATTTCTTTTTTGTGTGAGAAATAGATAATATTTCATGTGTGTGTGGCACCTGGTTCAGGCCTCAGCTTGCATTTCTCAAAGAATCCTCAAAGAATCCTCAGCTTGCATTTCTCAAAGAATTCTCAAAGTAATGAGCTAATTAGGTCTCATTACTATTCCCATTTTACAAAGGACAGCACTAAGGCTCAAAGATGTTAAACAATTTGCTCAAGGGTTTACTGCTAGTTGGGACAGACTCAGCGTATGAACGAATGCAATCTGGCTCCACATCTGAACCCCTCACTACTCTGACTGCCTTAATACGCTTACAGTCTCGAGAGGGCAGAGGACAGCACACAGGTAACAAAACAAGGCAAAATGGAGTCAGAATTGTAAGAGCTGTGCTCAGAGAACTGCAGGTGGGGTGTGGAATCAGAGAAGGCTTCCTAGAGGAGGGAGCATTTGATGTGAATCTCCGTTGATGGGAACAAATTCAAGAAGAGAAGCTGGGGCAGAGGCCAGCTAGGTGAAAGGACTGCCGCAGGACTGGCAAGTCAGTTTCACCCCGAGTACCAACTCCAGTTGACTGGTCGTGGCCGTGTGAAGCACTGTGTTGAGCGCTGTATCCCAGTTCAGCAGGAAAGCGTGCGATGATTAATTAGCAATGTCTTTCCTGGGCAGGGGAGGGGAGGCTGGTAGCACTTGTGATATGAATTTCTAATGCTGGATGATTATGACACGGAGATGAGAAATTATGGTTCATGTTTTAGAAAACAATGACTGTATGATTTTGACTGGATCATGGGGTATGTGTAGGAAAGTGGAGGCTTAAATAAGATTAGAAATATGAGATTAAGGCAGGCTCAGTGGCTCAGCCTGTAATCCCACACCTTTGGGAGGCTGAGGTGAGTGGATTGCCTGAGCCCGCGAGTTCGAGACCCGCCTGGGCAACTTGGCGAGACTTCATCTCTATAATAAATCAAAAAATTAGCTGGACGTGGTTGCGCATGCCTGTAGTTCCGGTTACTTGGAAGGCTGAGGTGGAAGGATCGCCGGAGCCCAGCAGGTCGAGGCTGTGGTGGCCGGGAGCAGCCACTGCACTCCAGTCTGAGCAACAGAGTGAGATTTCAACTTTAAAAAAAAAAGGAATATGCGATGAGGCCATATTGCAGGGTGTTTGAAATGACAGGTAGAAGAATTTGCAGTCAAGTCAGTAGGCAGTGAGGAGTCATGGAAAATTTTTCAACATATTTTTCTACTGTAAGAAGAGGAATCTGGCAGTGACATACAGAATGAATGGCTGTGTTGAAAGAGTACAGACAAGGAGACTATATAGGGCAATGTTAAAAAAAAATTAGGAAGGGGTGACCAAAAAACAAACAAACAAACAAACAGGGAAGTAACAATTTTTCTTCATTAATTTGATAAAGTCTAAAATGTAGGTGTGAGGACATGAACATCCTGACAGTCTGCTGGTGATACATACATTGACTCAGCTTTTCTGGAGGGCAGTTTGGGAACACGTACACAGAGCCTCACCAATGGGCCATTGCTTTTAATCCAGTATCTGGCAATTTATGCCACAGAAATAATCTGGGATCTATGTAAAGATGCTATGCATTGCATCGCCTTTTTTTTTTTTTGAGAAAGTAGGATTTATTGAGAAGACAGATAAGCTCCCACAATGGGAGGGAACTTGAGGGGGTTGCCTGTATCACCAATTTTTTTTTTTTTTTTGAGTTGGAGTCTCACTCTGTCACCCAGACTGGAGTGCAGTGGCTGCTCTCGGCCACTGCAGCCTTGACCTGCTGGGCTCCGGCGATCCTTCCGCCTCAGCCTTCCAAGTAGCCGGAAGCTACTTGGTAGCTGGTAGCGCGCTACCACACCCGGCTATTTTTTTTGATTTATTGTAGAGATGAGGTCTCGCCTGCCCAGGTGGGTCTCGAACACGGGGGCTCAGGCAATCCACTCACCTCAGCCTCCCAAAGGCTTGGGATTACAGGCTGAGCCACCGAGCCCAGCTTGTATCACCATTTTAAAAACAAAGACAGTCCAGCTGGCCACGGTGGCTCTGTCTGTCATCCCAGTACTTTGGGAGGCCGAGGTGAGAGGATTATCTGAGCCCACGGGTTCAGGACCAGCCTAGGCAACTTGGTGAGATCTCCGCTTTACCATAAACCAAAATATTAGCCGGGTGTGGTGGCGCATGCCTGTAGTTCCAGCTACTTGGAAGGTTGAGGTGGAAGGATTGCCTGACCTGGCAGGTCAAGGCTGCTGTGGCCATGAGCGTGCCCCTGCACTCCAGCCTGGGCGACAGAGTGAGACTCCAACTCAACAAAACAAAACAAAACAAAAACAAAAACAATCCAGCTACTGGCTGTACAGTTTTCTTGTCATAAGTCAACCTGCGTCAAGTTTCGTCAGGCACCTACCTTCACCACAGAGAACTTGCTGCATGAGACCCACTGAGGCAGCCGTGCTGAATTTATGGACGGTGGGTAAGGGAGATGGAAAAGAGCCATCAAAGAAAAATTAAAAAGCACTTGGCCCACAACTCGACGAACTCCCTGGATGTTCCTTGTTTCCCCACAGGGCTCAGCTGGGATCTTCCTCTCTGGGATGCTTCACCCCACAGCCTCAGTCCTGGACCTCTTCCTCTTCTTTTACTATACAAAGTTACTATTTTCCACTTAACTTTGGGCATGAGAGTCTCTTCCTAACAGCCATCTTTTTTAAAAGACTGGTTTCTCTTTAGAACAAAAAATTGTTGTAAATATTTGCGGAAGATATAAAAATTACACAAGTTACCCCAAACACTGGGAACACGGATGCATTAAGAGAGTGGATCTGTTAATTGCATTTTGGTACAAATGTTACTACCTAAAATTTGTTGGACCCTCCTGTGCAACACTCCTCCCAGCATGATTGTGTTCACCTCCACGGTTTGAAATATGACTTATGCACTGGCAACTCTGATTCCCATAACACTTCCAGCACACATCTTCCCTCTGTGTTCCAGACGCCTAGGATCTCACTTCAGGCTCATCTGACATCCGTTCTTGCTGTCTCTTAGATGCCATGTTAAACCTGGTTCTCATCTTCTGGCCCCGTCTCCCCAAACTTGGAAGATGGCAGTGCCATCTGCAAAGGGCCTGAAGTCAGAAGCTCAGCAGGTGTCCTTGGCTCTTCCTTTCCTTCCTGCTTCTCTTCAGACCCGATCAATTCGCAAGTCCATCTGGCACGGCCTCCAATGCAGCCCCAGCCTCTTTCCCTCGCCATGGCCCCTCCTGCCCCACAAGGAGTGTCCACGCAGAGAGCGGAAGCTGGACAAAGGCCCAGAGACCTGGGCGGCCAGAGGAGGCTGCAGGTATGTCGGGGCGGAAAGGCCATGTGGTTTAAGGAGATGAGGCTGGAGAAGACAGGAGAGGATGGGACGCAAGAGCTAGGGTGGCAGGCTTGGATGAGGACCCGGGCAGACATGGGAGAAAATGCGTGGGCATCTTTTTTTTTTTTTTTGAGTTGGAGTCTCACTCGGTCGCCCAGACTGGAGTGCAGCGGCCGCTCCTGGCCACCGCAGCCTCGCCTGCTGGGCTCTGGCCATCCTTCCGCCTCAGCCTTCCGAGTAGCCAGAATTACAGGCATGCGCTGCCACACCCGGCTGATTTTTTGATTTTATTATAGAGATGAGGTCTCGCTGCCCAGGCGGGTCTCGAACCCACAGGCTCAGGCAATCCTCTCACCTCAGCCTCCCAAAGGCGTGGGATTACAGGCTGAGCCACTGAGCCCGGCTTTTTTTTTGAATCAGAGTCTCGCTCTGTCGCCCAGGCTGGAGTGCAGTGGCACACTCACGGCCACCACAGCCTCGGCCTGCTGGACTCTGGCGATCCTTCTGTCTCAGCCTTCCAAGTAGCTGGAACAACAGGCATGAGCCACCATGCCCAGCTGATTTTTTGATTTATTGTAGAAATGAGGTCTTGCCATGTTGCTCAGGCTGGTCTTCAACCCCTGAGCTCAGGCAATCCTCTCGCCTTGGCCTTCCAAAGTGTTGGGATTACAGACTTGAGCCACTGTGGCTGGCCATTTTTTTATGTGGCGAAATAATACTTTATTGTGTGGATATACCACGTTATATCTATCCATTCACCCATTGATGGGCATTGGAGTTGTTTCTATTTTTGACTATTACGAATCATGTTGCTGTGAACATTTGTTTACCAGATTTTGTGTGGACATATTTAATTATTTTATTTATTTATTTATTATTTCAGGGGGCATATAGTTTTATTTCTCTTGAATATATACCTAGAAGTGAACTTGCTGAGTCTTATGGTAACTTTGTGTTTAACTTTTTATGGAACTGCCAAACTATTTTCTCTTTCTTCCTGCCTTTTTCTTTTTCTTTTTTTTTTTTTTTTTGAGTCTTACTCTGTCATTCAGGCTGGAGTTCAGTGGCATGATCATGGCTCACCACAGCCTCAACCTGTCCGGGTTCAGGTGATCCTTCTGCCTCTGCCTCCTGAGTAGTTGGGACTATAGGCCCGCGCTACTATGCCCAGCTATTTTTAAGAAAAATATTTTGTAGATATGAGGTCTCACTACGTTGCCCAGCTGGTCTTGAACTCCTGGGCTTAGGCAAGCCTCCCACCTTGGCCTCCCAGAGTGCTGAGATTATAGGTGTGAGCTGCTGTGCTTGGCCCAAACGGTTTTCTAAAGTTGCTGCACCATTTTACATTCCCACTAGCAATGGATTCTAATTTCTCTACATTGTTGGCTACACCTATTATTGTCTGTCTTTTGTTGTTGTTGTTGTTGTTATGGCCATCTTAGTGGCTTGCTTTCTTTTCTGCTCTCTGAAGTCCTACCTCATTGGCTAGCTGAAGCCTGGAATTACACTTTTCAATCTTTATTCTAAGTCAGCTGAGGGCAGTTGAAACTGGCAGCCTACACAGTCTTTTAAGAACTGCAAAACTCCTAGTTAGCATGGAGTATTTGAAAGCTCTGGTGACACTGGGCAGTCATTGGCTGGAGAGGAGTAGGGCCCTTCAGTGTTCACCATCCTCTACTGTCTTGTACCTGGGCTGCTTTTAATTTTAATTTTAATTTTTTTGAGTTGGAGTCTCACTCTGTCGCCCAGGCTGGAGTGCAGGGGCATGCTCATTTCCACTACAGCCTCGACTTGCTGGGCTCAGGCGATCCTTCTGCTTCAGCCTCCCGAGTAGTTGGAACTACATGTGCATGCTGTCATGCCCAGCTAATTTTTTGATATATTGTAGAGATAGGGGTCTCCCCAAGTTGCCCTGGCTGGTCTCGAACCCCTGGGCTCAGGCAATCCTCTTGCCTTGGCCTCCCAAAGTGCTGGGATTACAGGCATGAGCCACCGCACCTGGCCTTGCTTTTTAATTTTTATTTATTTATTTATTTTTGAGTTGGAGTCTTACTCCATCACCCAGGTTGGAGTGCAGTAACACGCTCATGGCCACCCAGCATCGACCTGCTGGGCTCTGGCGATCCTTCTGCCTCAGCCTTCCAAGAAACCGGAACTATAGGCGTGTGCTACCGAGTCCAGCTAATTGTTTTGATTTATTGTAGAGACAAGGTCTCGCCAAGTTGCCTGGGCTGGTCTCAAACCAGCTCAGTCAATCCACTCATCTCGGCCTCCCAAAGTGCTGCGATGACAGGCTGAACCACTGAGCCTGGCCATATTTTCATTTTTTTAACCTGACTCTATAGATAATTAAATTGGAAGCTCCTAGTTAAAGCCATCTGGCATAACTTAATTGTGAATGTGGAATCTCAGAGGTACTACTCTAGAAATAAATCTAATCAAGGAGGCATATACACCCTATGAGGAAAATTATAAAACTTTGCTAAGCGAGATCAAAGAAGACCCAAATAAGTGAAGGGAAATAACATGTTCAAGAACAGAAAGATTCAGTTCTCCCTAATATAATCTAATTCTGTAAAATACCATTAAAATGCCAACAGGATTGTGTATGGAAATTTGACAAAATAATTCCGAAACTGATTTGAAAATGCAGAAGGCCGAGAGTAACTAGGACACTCCCGAAGGAGACGAGGGCGGGAGAGTCGCCCACCAGATAATCACAGGACTTCCAGAGCAAGAGTGATTTGGATGCTGTGAGGTTAGACGGGTAGATCGATGGACCAGAACAGCAAGGCCAGCAGCACAAACACTATCATGTGACTTTGTGTACCAATAGACTTGGCGCTGCAAATCACAAGGATTAAAGGATTGTCCTACTGGAACAATTTGTTATCCCTATGGGAAAAAATTCAGTCCTATGTGATATATGGAAATAAATTTTAGGCTTCTTAAAGACTTACATGTAAAAAGCAGGAGTTAAAAACATTTAGAAATAATAAAGGAGAGTATCTACGCAACATCAAGGAAGAAAAGGATCTTTAAAAAATTTTTTAATTAAATTTTTTTTTTTAGAGACAGGGTCACACGCCGTCTCCCAGACTGTGGTGTAGTAGTACGATCCCAGCTCCCTGCAGCCTCCAGCTCCTGGGCTCAAGCGATCCTCCCACCTCAGCTTCCTGAGTAACTGGGACTACAGGTGTGCACCAACACACTCAACTAATTTAAAAAATTTTTGTAGAGATGAAGTCTCACTATGTTTCCGTGTTGGTCTTGAACTCCTGGCCTCAAAGAATCTTCCACCTCAGCCTCCCAAATTGCTGGGATTACAGGCATGAGCCACTGCGCCTGGCCTGAGAAGGATTTCTTAAGTCACAAAAAACACATTCCCAATGAAGAATACTAATAAGTGATATAAAATATTTTTTTAGCAAAAGACATAATTAAAAAATTAGAAAAGACAACTCAAAAAATATTTTCAAAACAGATTTTAAAAATTGGTATTCAGAATGTTTAAAGAACTCTTGCAAATCAATAAGAAAACAACAAACAATCCAATAAAAAATATTCAGAGGCAAATTCAGAATGGTCATTAGATATCTGACAACACGCTCAATGCCATTATTAATCAGATAAATTGAAATAAACCACTACATGGGCTGGGCACAGTGTCTCATGCCTGTAATCCTAGCACTTTGAAAGGCAGAGGCGAGAGAATAGCCTGAGCCTGAGGGTTCAAGACCAGCCTGAGCAACATGGCGAGACCTTGTCTCTACAATAAATCAAAAAATTGACCAGGTGTGGTGGCACATGCCTGTGGTTCCAGCTACTTGGAAGGCTGAGGCGTAAGGATCACCTGAGCCCAGCAGGCCGAGGCCGCGGTCCCTGGGTGACAGAGTGAGACTCCAACTCAAAAATTTAAAAATTAAAAAAATAAAAATAAAAAACACTACATGATAAACAGAAATGAGAAAAATCTGATACCTTCAAGTGTTAACAAGCAGTTAGATCATGGGAACTAAAAATCACCGCTAGGTGGAGTGACATTGGTAAAATTAACTCCAGAAAGCAATGTGGCATGATTGCCAATTTGAAGACACCCATACCTTGCCACCCAGCAATTCCACTACTGGAGCACTCTCGCCTTCATGTGACAGGAGACAAGTACAAGAATATTCTTGGTAGTATGGTTTGTAACAGCATAGACTCGCCCAGCCATAGAGAATGGATACATCTATTGCAGTGCTTTCATCTAATGGCATGCATACAGCACTGAAAACAAATACAGGAAGGCAACATGCCCCAACACATAGAACAGTTCTTAACAGATGAAACGTGGAGTGAAAAAGAAAGTTATCGTGTATTTATATCGCTGCCAATTATATAAGTTTGAAAGCAAGCCCCAGACTAAGCAATGTATCGGTTAGGGGCACATTCTCCTGTCACAAAACTGCAAGGAAAAGCAAGGATGAGAGAAAAGAAAGAACCAATAAAGAGCGATGAGTTACTTCCGAGTGTGGGAGAGAAGGTGTCATCAGGGAACGATAAAGATCAGCTCCAGGGGTGTTTTATTTCCCAAAACGGGGGGTGGGGACACCCAGGTACATGCACACGCATGTGTGCAGTACAAATGCTGTTTATTTATAAAGTAGTAAAATAAAATCTCAGAAGAGTTTAATGAACGACACCGGAAGAGGAATGAGCTAACTGGGAACTGGATCTGTGTAGGGGTACAAAATGGAGAAGGAGGGAGTTCAAGAAAGACTCGCTTCACAATTTTGTCTGGGATGGTGGTTCTATTTCTGTCCACCCGAACCTCACAAAAAGAAAACCGGGGCTGGGTGCAGTGGCTCGTGTCTGTCATCCCAGCCCTTTGGGAGGTCGAGGCGAGAGAATTGCCAGGAGTTTGAGATCAGCCTGGGCAACTTGGCGAGAGCTTGTCTCTACAATAAACCAAAAAATTAGCTGAGCATGGTGGTGCACGCCTATAGTTCCAGCTACTTGGAAGGCTGAGGCGGAAGGATCGCCTGAGCTCAGTGGGTTGAGGCTGGGGTGGCTGTGAGTGTGCCACTGCACTCCAGCCTGGGCGACAGTGAGATTCTGACTCAAAAAAAAAAAAGAAAGAAAGAAAGAAAGAAAAAGAAAACTGGGAAAAGTTATATACTTTCTTTTATGATTCTGTATAAGGGTTTACTACTCCTGAGAGCATAGGAACCAAAAGTGTAAAAAGTATAACAAAGGAGATTCCTTTTTCCTGCCTTTCAAGGACTTGATGAATTTGAAAGAGCACTTCAAACCCAACTTCAGTGGGTTAAGAGAAGAAACTAGCCAGGCGCAGTGGCTCATGCTTGTAATCCCAGCATTTGCGGAGGCGGAGGTTAGAGGATTGCCTGAGTTCAGGGGTTATTCGAGACCAGCCTGGACAATTTGGCAAGACCTCGTCTCTATAATAAATAAAAAATTTAGCCATGCGTAGTGGTGCACGCCTGTGGTTCCAGCTACTTGGAAGCCTGAGGCAGACGATTGCCTGAATCCAGCAGGTCAAGGCTGTGGTGGCCATGAACATACCCCTGCACTCTCCAGCCTGGACGACAAAGTGAGAGGAAGAGGAGGAAGAAGAAGAAGAAGAAGAGGAGGAGGAGGAGGAGGAGGAGGAAGAGGAGGAAGAGGAGGAAGAGGAGGAAGAGGAGGAAGAGGAAGAAGAGGAAGAGGAAGAGGAAGAGGAAGAGGAAGAAGAAGAAGAAGAAGAAGAAGAAGAAGAAGAAGAAGAAGAAGAAGAAGAAGAAGAAACTAGAAACCCAAGCTTCAGATTTTGCTCTGTCCTGAATTATGTGATCTTGGGTGCATGACTTAGTCCCAAGGAACCTCCATTTCCTAAAGATTATTTCTTTTTTTGAGTTGGAGTCTCATCTGTCATCCAGGCTGGAGTGCAGCGGCATGCTCACGGCCACCCCAATGTCAACCTGCTGGGCTCCGGTGATCCTTCCGCCTCAGCCTTCCAAGTAGCTGGAACTACAGGCACACACCACCATGCCCGACTCATTTTTTGATTTATTGTAGAGATGTGGTCTCGCCGAGTTGCCCAGGCTTGTCTCGAACCCATGGGCTCAGGCAGTCCTCTCGCCTCTGCCTCCCAAAGTGTTGAGATTACAGGCACGAGCCACCGTGCCTGGCCCTGACAAGACGATTCTAAGGCTCAGCTTTCAGCATAGTTCTTCATGAGTTAGTGAGCCTCTCGTCCAAAAAGAAAGTCGGAACATCCATTCATCACTTTCATCAAGATATATTCTATTAATTTGGAAAAGCCGAAGACAGTATTAATTTTCCTCCCACAGTCTTAATGAAGAAATAAAGAAACTAATTTTCCATTACCACTCGAGGGACAATCCACTCCTTCACAGACTGCAAAATTAATGTAACAGATCCAGTCAGCTGAACAGTCTAGGCATCTTCCTTCCCCTCTCCAATCCCAAACCTTGGAACTGTTTTTTATATAAACAAAGTTTGAAAAGTCAACTAAAAATGAATGCAGTTTTAAAACGTAAGCGTATATGTAATGTCTTGAAGTCAGAGCAAAATATCCCCAGCTTCCAAGATCTTTGAGCTCGTAACATTTATTATCACCAATGTCTGAAGCACAGCAGATATTGTGATCTTTATTAATTATGATTTCCCTAATTAAATAACTTGTATCTGTAATGCATTCTTTTTCTAAGGTGTTCAGTGGAGTTGGCAGATATTAAATCATTTATCTTGACAGCATATCAATGAAGCCAGCAGGAGTAAGTATTATTCTCATTATTTAAAGGAGAAGATTAAAAGTCAAAGATTAGGTCATGATTACATAGTAATTTGGTCAAGCACATTAAGCACATTAAGACTGGAACCACGGAAGCATACATATTCCCTCCCCCCCCACACACACCTTCTTTCCTAGTTGAGGCAGTTCCCTGCTGCCCAGCCCTAGAGGGACACAGGGCCCATCTTCCTGGACTGAAGTCAGAGGGTGACCTTTCCTCTCCCTGGCCTGTTGCAGATACCCCGGTCAGGTTCCTTGTCTAGGAGGAGTGCCCTGTCCACGCTGCAGGGTTTGGACACTCCAGCCCACGGAGTGCTGCACACAGAGGCAGAAAGAATATGGGAATTACTTGCCACGGCGAAGACAATAAGCGTCTGGGATGGTGTTGAGGTCTGCAGTCTGTGGTGTCCTGTGGTGTGACCTCACTCCTGCCCCCTAGTGTCCTAACTGAACTCTTCCTCTGGTATTGTGTGGATTGTGGCTCTTGGCTGCTCACGCTTCCTTGAGTCATTTTCTGGATCCTCTCCTTAAAACTTCTTGATTTTGTGAGCGTCCAATATCCTTCCAATAATTCCTCCTCTGCTGTGGTTAGCCAGAGTTGATTTCAATTGCTTGCACACAAGAACACAGATTCCCTTCATCTTAACTTCGGTTGAAGGCACCGTATTTTTATCCCTAAATTGCCCTGTATGCTTACGATCTTTACGTTTTACACGAAATTAAAAATTTTCTGCCAGGCATGGTGGCTCACGCCTGTAATCTCAGCACTTTGGGAGGATCACTTGAGCCCAGGAGTTCGAGATCAGCCTGGGCAGCATAGTGAGACCTCATCTCTACAAAAAAACTAAAACTAGCTGGGTGTGGTGGCACATGCCTGTAGTCCCAGCTACTCGGCAGGCTGTGGCAGAAGGATCGCCTGAGCCCAGGAGGAAGAGGCTGTGGTGAGCCATGATTGTGCCATTGCATTCCAGGCTGGGGACAGAGTGAGACTCTGACTCACTAGCTGAAAAATCATAATTAGCTGTAAGTATGGCCTTTAGGAAAATGTCAGATACATAATAAAGTTAAAAGGGAATTGCATCTATTATATCATGCAAGGAAATATAAGATACAAAGTAGTATGTGTAGACTGAGTTCAATTTCATAAGCATTTATGTGAATAGAAAAAGTGCTAGAGGAATAAGTAATAAAAATAGTAATAGTATTGTCTGGGTAGTGGGATTTTAAGTTAGAATTCTTTGTGCTTTATTTGGTGTTTAAAATTCAACATTCATTATTTCATAATTATGAAAAAATCATCGTAGTTAAAATCTTGTTTCTTATGGAAATTTACAAAAGTAGAAAAATAGTTCTCCTCATGCAAAACTCAGAAGAAGCACTCATTACCTGGGTTCAACATTGTCAGCATGTGACCTATCCTGTTTCGTCTGCCGTGTGCCCCTCTCCGTACTCATGCTAAATCTTGGGCACAGCAGAGAGATGACTCTCACTTAATTGATTGCTCCTTCTTTTCCACAAGTTACTTTCCCTTTTAGGAATTCTTACTTTTCTTTCTTCCATGCATCTATTCCTTATTCCTCATATTTTTCCTTCCTTTTTCTCTTTAATTTGTTAAATTTCTGGGTTTGTTTCCCAATTTACTAATTCTGCTTCCGACTTTGTTGTGCACAGCCTTCAATGCAATTTTAATTTTGGTAATCATGCTTTAAATTCAATCTTTTCTGTTCTAAAATTGTTTCATTTTTATGAATGCTTGTTTTACTCTCATAAATGTAATTTATCCTTGGATCTTATTCAGAGAATCTTCTAAACTTTTCTCATGTTTCTACAGTGAATTTATTTAGAGGGAGCCCTTCCTCTGATTATTCCAGGTTGAGGAGGATAAACTGAACCTGCCTGTGTTGCAGTCACGCTTTATTCTGTCACCCAGGCTGGAGGGCAGTGGCACGCTCCCTGCCACTGCTGGGCTCAGGTGATTCTTCTGCCTCAGCCTTCCAAGTAGCTGGAACTACAGGCACGCACCACCATGCCTGGATAATTTTTGATTTATTGTAGTGATGGGATCTCACCAAATTGCCCAGGCTGGTCTTGAACCTGTGGGCTCAGGCATCCTCTCACCTTGGCCTCCCAGAGTGCTGAGAAGACAGGCGTGGACCACCGCACCCAGCCTAGAGTTGCTTTCTTGCTACAATGCAGGACCAGTATGGCTAGCAAAACCTAAGACCTTTACTATCTGGCCCTTTCCAGAAAATGTGTGTCAGCCCCTCTTCTGGGTGGTTTCTTCCTTTTGAATCTCAGAATGTTTTCATAGGTCCAGAGACTTTCCTTTATTTGCACATCATTGGTTATCAACAGGGGTTAGTAGCAGAATCAAATGGAAGCTTTTTCAAACTTTGCCTGCCCGGACCCCATGTTAGACCCACATTCAGAATTCCTAACTGTGCCAACCTTCTTCCTCGTGTGACTATTGCTAAAAAGGCCCTGACCATTCTGCCTTCATGGCCAACTCTGTGATCTAGAGCTGGGGAGGCCAACCACCTGCAAAAAGTCTAGCTTCTTTCCCATGCTTTGTCCTGTTTTTCCTTGATGTAAACACATCAAGAGGAGTCAAGGTATTATTTTAAGAGGCAATGACTTGACATAAATAGCTACAGTCACTAATGGAAATAAACTTGCATTTTTCACCTCCTTTAACTAGCTTTCTGCTTACAGCATAGATCATACACCTATTAGTCAGGAAGTTCTCCTAGGGGCAAGGTGAGTTAAACACATTATCTTTGGTCAAATTTTACTACCTCACAGCAAGAAAAGAAGATTTTCCAGAAATGGGGCTCATGTCCTGTGAAGGCCACAACATGAATCACAGATTTAGAATTAATTATAGTTTATTGGATTCTGGGGACAGTATTTAAATTCTCTAGGCTTTAACAGTTGCCATTGTGGTTTGAATTGAGAATTTTATTTCCTTCTGGCCCCGAATGCTTTAATGTTATATTTGAGGACAGTCCTGGAGGCTGTCACTGGTTGGCTCCTGTGAGTCTCTACAGAGGGGCACTTGGTGGGTCAGGGGACTGCTCAGGAACACGGGGAAAGGACATCAAGATGTGGAAATTAACTGAAAAACAACACCATGACTCCTCCCAAGTTGGGTCCAGGTCTCTCTTGCTATGTCTTGTGAAGTTATTTTTAACTGACTTCATATGGATGCTTCAAGCCACGTTTGGCCAGAATGCGAATTTTATGTTGGATAGATCCGATCTGAAGAACTTTCTTCAGAAAGTTCTCTCAAGTTAGTTTTGTGTTTTATATTTTGTTTATTGTAGATTCACATTTTGGATACAGTTTCTTGCACTTGACTCACTGTACTCTATGAATAAAGGGCCCCAACAAGCCTCTTAGTAATTTTATAGCAATATAAGTTTTAAGAGCTTTTTCAACCTTTTCCTGCCTAAGTGGAATTCCTATTAATGTCACGGGGATTTACTATGATTGAAATGAAGGGGTCTGTGTCCTTGAAAATTCTGTAAGAAGTCTTAGGCATATAAATGACATTACCTGTTTATGAACATCAGATAAAAGTTCAAACAGCATTAACATGAAAAACGTATAAAACAAGATGCTGGAGGTTGGCCTATATTAGCAATCGAAGAGAATCAAAAGGGAAGTGGAATTAATTATCTGGGTAACGGTCTCATTTTGTCACCGTGAGATAGGGAGAGGATTTGGGAGAGACTGCTTAGGCTGAGTAATGGAAGTGCTTTGCTTAGCATAGAAGGTTCTACATGTTTGAGCAAATGTATCAAGGACTTCAGGGATAGAACTAATTTCTTCTTCTTTTTTTTTTTTTGAGTTGGAGTCTCACTCTGCTGCCCAGACTGGAGTGCAGTGGCCGCTCCCGGCCACCACAGCCTCGACCTGCTGGGCTCCGGCGATCCTTCCGCCTCAGCCTTCCGAGTAGCTGGAACTACAGGCGCGCACTACCACACTTGGCTGATTTTTTGAGTTATTGGAGAGATGAGGTCTCGCCAAGTTGCCCAGGTGGGTCTCGAAACCCGGGGCTCAGGCAATCCACTCACCTCAGCCTCCCAAAGGCGTTGGATTACAGGCTGAGCCACCGAGCCCGGCATATTCATTTATATTTTTTGAGTGTCACTCTGTCACTCAGGCTGGAGTACAATGGCACAATCACAGCCATTTTCTTGGCTTCTTTTTTTTTTTTTGTGAGTTGGAGTCTCACTCTGTCACCCAGACTAGAGTGCAGTGGCCACTCCCGGCCACCGCAGCCTCGACCTGCTTGGGCAGCCTCGACCTGCTGGGCTCTGGCGATCCTTCCGCCTCAGCCTTCCGAGTAGCCGGAATTACAGGCATGCGCTACCACCCCCGGCTGATTTTTGATTTATTGTAGAGATGAGGTCTTGCTGCTCAGGTGGGTCTCGAACCCGCGGGCTCAGGCAATCCACTCACCTCAGCCTCCCAAAGGCGCGGGATTACAGGCTGAGCCACCGAGCCCGGCTGTTGGTGGTCTCTTATTGTGTGAACAAGGAGGGCGGAGTCAGGTGTTGGTTGATGTCTCTGGTTTCTGTTTAGCTCTTAGGAAAGAAAGCCTGTGAAGAGGTTGTCCTACCTTCTAACTTGTCATGGTGAAAACTCAGTTTTTAATTTACCTCTGGGGTCCCCTTGGCCAGGAGTGGGCTTGTTCAGTTGGTTAAGTGGCTTAGGATTTTATTTTTATTTCTCATGTTTTAAGCAGTTCTAGTTAGTGAAGAAAACTCTTGCCCATGAGGGGAAAAGTGACCAGAAATGGGATCTTCAGTTTGACAAGAATACCAGGTTTAATGAATTACCCACAAAATGGTTACTTACTGGGCTTGTAGGTCATACTTAAAGAGATTCAGATATCATTAAGTCTAATTTTTAAATATAAAGAAAAATCTACCCGGGCACAGTGGCTCATGCCTATAATCCCAGCACTTTGGGAGGCTAAGGTGAGAGGATTGCCTGAGCCCACGGGTTTGAGAGCAACCTGGGTAACTTGGCAAGACTTCATTTCTACAGTGAATAAAAAAAAAATTAGCTGGGTGGGGGCGTGTGCCTGTAGTTCCAGCTATTTGGAAGGCTGAGGCAGAAGGATTGCCTGAGCCCAGCAGGTCGAGGTTGTGATGGCTGTGAGTGTGCCCCTGCACTCTAGCCTGGGCGACAGTGAGACTCCGACTCAATAAATAAATAAATAAAAAGAAAAATCGACAGCATTATGTCACATTATACCACTAAGATAGTCAATTAATGCATATAATTTCAGGCACGGCAATACAGGATAGCTACAATTTAGAGGTAACATACAAGGTTCAATGCTTAGTTCTTAAGTTAAAGGTGTAAAAATTCAATGTTATATGTTCCCTCAGGAATCGATTTGACTAACGAATTGAATCATATGAACTCAATGGATTAGTGATTTGTTAATATTCCATAAGAGGGCCGGGCTTGGTGGCTCAGCCTGTAATCCCAGCATTTGGGAGGCAGAGGCAAGTGAACTGTCTGAGTCTGTGGGTTCGAAACCAGCCTGGGCAACTTGACGAAACCTCATCTCTACAATAAATAAATAAATAATTAGCCGGTTGTAGTAGCATGTGCCTGTAGTTCCAGCTACCTGGAAGGCTGAGGCGGAAGGATTGCCGGAGCCCAGCAGGTCAAGGCTGTGGTGGCTGTGAGTGTGCCACTGCACTCCAGCCTGGGCGACGGAGTGAGACTCCACCTCAAAAAAAAAAAAAAAAAATTCCCCAAGAGGCTCGTGCTGATTAGCATATCTGTCTATTGGTGAAGATAAAGATCAAAAGTTGTGGTAAATAAAGTTTCAGAATAAAGGGATGACCTGACGCTGTCATAGCCAGGTACAAGAGGTTCCCCTCCATAGCAGTAGCTATTAGGTTCATAAACTTTAGTGTAATAATCACCGGGAATTGCCTGTTAGTACAGCCTTTAAATTATAAAGTAGGATGGGTTTTTGTTAGGAAGAATTCTGTATACAGTATCAGTAAGCCCATCAATTGCTTGTTGATGCTTGTAACTTGCTTTTATATTTTGGTATACAGCTTTTTCCTTGATCATCTATCACTTCTTTGTAGAAATGCACAATCTGAGCATAATGGTGTCATGTTATACTGACCAATAATCTCACAATTGGTGACACTAATGAAGACGCTAGGAGATAACAAGATGGTGACAGATTAAATTTGGGTTGGTGTGTTTTAAGCACGTTTCATTGTGTTTGAAAACCAGTAAAGAAGCTGGGCTCGGTGACTCAGCCTGTAATCCCACGCCTTTGGGAGGCTGAGGTGAGTGGATTGCCTGAGCCCGCGGATTCGAGACCCGCCTGGGCAGCGAGACCTCATCTCTACAATAAATCAAAAAATCAGCCGGGCGTGGTAGCGCATGCCTGTAATTCCGGCTACTTGGAAGGCTGAGACGGAAAGATCGCCGGAGCCCAGCAGGTCGAGGCTGCCGTGGCTGGGAGCGGCCACTGCACTCCAGTCTGGGCGACACAGTGAGACTTCAACTCAAAAAAAAGAAAAGAAAACCAGTAATGAGTTCACAATGTTAGTAATTTTGTATAAACAGAATTTTGGATTACTTAGACATTCCATGTGGTAGCCATATCAGAGAAAAAAGAACAATAAATGTTAGTACAGTAGGAATCATCTATGAAGTGTGATATTTGGAAGGCCTGCCTAGTAGAAAATATCTTTTCTGTTAGGATGTTACTGTTACTGAACTTTGGCTACATGTGATTAACAGACACTGAATGTGCACTAAGTATCTAGTGCTTTATACTCATTATCTCAGTGGACTTTCATAATAGTCCAGCAAGGTCCGCGATGTTATATCTCCGCTTGAAGGATGATTAATCTAAGTTCCTCTTCTCTACACTCTCCTCCTGGGTGATCTAACCTATTCCCATGAATCAAACCCTTTGTGTTGCTCACGTCCAAATTTACATCTCCAGTTGAGACCCTTCTCTGAGCTTCAGACTCACAATTCCAGATGGCTTCTTGACTTTTTCGTGTGGATGTCTTGTAGATACCTTACACCTAACATTTGCAAAAACACAGCCATTGATTTTGTAGCAGATATTGTTGGTTGCCTATTCGGCTCCAATGGGAAACTTCTTTCTTATTGGCAGATTCATAATTTTTTGAGGTTTTCCATGTTCCTCCCTGCCATGTGGCTCAGAAAGGATGACTCTGTCCCCAGCTCTCGGGGTAGATCTTGACGAATCTAAGCCAGACATGCTTATCCCCTTTATTTATTTAAAGTAGGACAGAAAAACTCCCAGAGTGGGAGGAGCTCAAGGGGGTTGTCCTATTTTTTTCTTTTTGAGCCAGAGTCTCACTCCATTGCCCAGACTGGAGTGTAGCGGTATGCTCATGGCCACCGCAGCCTCGACCTGCTGGGCTCAGGTGATCCTTCCGCCTCAGCCTTCCAAGTAGCTGGAGCCACAGGCACGTGCCACCGCACGCGGCTAGTTCTTTTTATTGTAGAGACGAGGTCACGCCAAGTTGCCCAGGCTGGTCTCGAACCCCTGGACTCAGACAGTCTTCTTGCCTCTGCCTCTCAAAGTGCTGGGATGACAGGTGTGAGCCACTGCGCCTGGCCTATCCCATTTCTTTTGTTAGTGATTGGCTTACTACCGCATGTGACAGAGTTTGAGCCAATGAGATCCTAGGGATAACTGCTGGGAGGTCTCTGGAAGAGATTTTTCTCTCTTTGAAGTAGTCACTGGATGATATAGCCTTTTTCTTCCTTTTCATCTTGTTTTACATGCATGCGACTCTTAAAACTGAAATCCATCATGCTATCAATGTGAGCATGGAGACAACATCGGAGAAGGAAAAAACAAAGAGAATTACTGAGAAACAGAGCAATGGTTTAACAAACCACATCTGGAGTCCTCCATCTCTTGACTTCCTGTTATCTGAGATATAACTTTCTTTACTGATTAATTTTTAAAAAATTTTATGAGCTGGAGTCTCACTCGGTCCCCTAGGCTGGAATGCAGTGGCATGATCACAGTTCACTGCAGCCTTGAACTCCTGGGTCTAGGAGTTCCTTCCATCTCAATCTCCCAAGTAACTGGGACTACAGGCGTGTGCCACTACACCTGGCTAATTTGTGTGTGTGTGTGTGTGTGTGTGTGTGTGTGTGTGTGTGTGTGTGTAGATGTGGTCTTGCTATGTTGCCCAGGCTGGTCTTGAACTTCTTGGCTAAAGCAATCTCCCACCTTTTCCTCCCAAAGCACTGGGATTTCATGGACTGAGCCTTTGTGCCTGGCCTGATTAATTCAATTTAAGTTGAATATTTCTGTTACTTGCAGCCAAAGGTATCCTGCTAACTATTTTCATCTCTAGAGTGTTGACTTTCCTTTTTGTCCATTTTGCTAAAAATGGACACCATCTACCAGTTGCTCAGGTAGGAAATCTAGGACTTATTATTTCATTTTTTTTTTTACATGTTCAGGCAATCGACAGGACTCACATCATTTTCCATCTCCTACTTCATACAAAATCTACCAGGAAGTCCTGCAACTTGGAGAAAAGGAGTAGGAAAAGGGAAAGAGAAGGATACGATTATTCTCAAGTTTCCATCTTAATTAACTGGGAGAATGATGCTATTATTTACATAAGTAAAGGGGTTCGGAAGAGGAGTTAGTTGAAGGAGCCAAAAAGACAAACTTTATTAACTTGTTGGGTTTTAGAAGTTAAAAAAACAAACAAACAAAAAACTCAGTCTATTAGGGAAAAAGTAAAAGTCTTAGGAAGAATATGCTTAATCCTAATTTTCTAATAACTGTTGATTTTTTCCTTCCATGATGACTATATCTAAAAAAATAAGGTGAAATAAAATCACCAAATCATAAATTTGCAGCAAAATCTCTCCCACAGTGTATGTAGTAAATCTCTAGATGATGATTTACAGTTTAGTCCACCATCCTGATATTGACACCTAAAATTCAGTAGTGAATTGACACATCACCTATATTATATGCAAAGTGAAAGTCGGAACGAAAACCCAAAATTTCCAGCAAAATTTAGAGAGATTTCTGCTACAATTTGAGGTGCCACCAATCATTACATGGTATTTTTTGAGGTACATGCAACTTTGAATATTAAGTATTTACCCTAAGTGTTTTAAAATATATATTATATGCCAAACACTGAGTTGATCCAAAGATGAATAACATATCTTCTCTACCCACAAGCATGAACTCAAATGAGTATAATGAAATGTGATAAGTAATATAATGATAACACATTACAAGCACTTGTTTCACTACAGCCTTGAAGTAGGCTGTAGAAACCTATTCATTTACTTTGTGCATGTAACATTATTCTTTGATGTAGGTATTATCTCATTATTCTTCTAGGGAGTCATTGTGCTAATTCACGACAAATTCTAACTAGCTCCAAGCCTATTAGTATAGGATGTGAAAACTGTGATTATAGAGAACTTAGTTTGGGAGACATGTAAATATGCTAACTCCCTTTACTACCTCAAGGAAAAATGATATACTTTCGCTCTCTGACAATTAGAGTTAACAACTGAATATAGTTAGGCATTCTGAGACTAAAGTCTATGTGTAAAAATAATTTCAAATTATAGTAAAGATTCACAGTCTAGTCATAAAAAAGAACACTGGCTTGTAGTAAAGAGCACAGATTTTGTAGTGAAGAAAGTTTTTAGTTTACATATATGTAAAGTTACATTAGAGATTAATTGAGAGGGGAAAAGTGAGGATGGAGAACAAAAGAAAAAGAGGAAGAACTTCCCATCATCTGGCTTGGATTCAGATGCCTGAGTAGCCACCTAAAATATGTTTGCTCACTCATTCATTAATTCATTCAATCAATTAATACTGAGCTCCTAAAAACAATGACGAGTGCTAACACTTTTGAATGCCTATGCTCTCAAGCACAGTGTTATTCACTTTATGCACCTTCTCCATCATATTTCTGTCTTAGAGATAGGTACTACAGGTTGAGTATCTTTTATCCAAAATGCTTGGGACCAAAAATGTTTCCGATTTCAGGGTTTTTTTTGGGGGGGGGACTTTGGAATATTTCACATATACAACGAGGTATCTTGGGGATGGGATCCAAAAATCCACAAAATTCATTTATGTTTCACATGCCACCTTATGCACTTACGCCAGAGGTAATTTTATACACTATTTTAAGTAACTTTATACATGAAACAAAGTTTTAACAGTGTTTCTTTTTTTGTGTGTGTGTGTGTAGGAGTCTCTCTCTATTGCCCAGACTGGAGTACAGTTGCAGGCTTAGAGCCACTGAAGCCTCTACCTGCTGGTCTCAGGCAATCCTTTCATCTCAGCCTTCCAATTGGTTGGAACCACCGGCATTTGCCACCACACCGAGCTAAGTTTTTGATTTTTTGTAGCGATGAGGTCTTGCCATGTTGCTCAGGCTAGTCTTGAACCCCTGAACTCAGGCAGTCCTCTCACCTCTGCCTCCCAAAGTGCTGGGATTACAGGTGTGGGCCACTGTGCCCGACTTAATAGTGTTTTAACTGCAATCTGTCACATGGGGTTAGGTGTGAAATTTTCCATCATGTTTCAGATAGTTTCAGATTTTGGAGCATTTCAGATTTCAGGTTTTCGGATTAGGGATGCTCATTCTATGTCATCACTCTCATTTATCAATGTGGACACTGAGGCACAGAGAGATCAAATGCCTTCCCCAAGGTCATGAGCTAGTAAATGGCAGAGCTAGGATTTCTATCAAGCCATTTATTCCTAACCATGGTGCTATATGTCATCTGCTGTGTTAGCCTGTGGGGGTGTAAAAGTAAATGTGACAAAGTCCTTTTCCTTAAGGAGTTCAGAGTCTCTCAGGAGAAAGAAAGTGTGTACAAATAATTGTAGCACAATAAGCACAATATGATACATACTACAATAAAGATATGCAGAGCATAGTAATCCTGCCCAGCTGGGAATAATGAATTCCACTTCGATGAAACTGGAGAGTTGATGAAATTTCAAGAGAACTGTGAACTGCAGTCTAAAGGATGAGGAGGTGTTTTGAAGCAGGCCTGGTGACAGTGAAGTGCATTTCAGATAGCAGGAGCCAGAAGTGCAAAGGTTAAGGGAACTGTGGGTGGGTTGGGGTCCTGGGGACGGAGAGCAGGAAAAGGAGGATGGCAAGGATACACCAGCAAGGGAAGGAGATAGGCAGAATTCGCATCACTTTAGTATGTTTATTCATTTATTTATTGGGTGGTTTATTGATAATTTTCTATGTATTAGTAGGTCTTGAACTCACATAGCTACCAATATCAGAGAAAGTGCAGGTTTTCTGCCATGTCTGGACTGTTTCAAAGTAAATGAACTGATGCTCTGCAACAAGCCTCCCTCCCCCAAGGCTACAAGTTCCAATGATTAAGTTCACAAACTCATCCTAGAAAAAGTGCTACCTGCCTCATGGCTAAATATCACTACAGTCACCTCCGAAGTACTCTCCTTGGGAAGCTATGCCCCGATGCCAGCAACTAATCTACTTGTCAAAAATTTTGGAACTCTTTTTCTGGAATGGCCATCAGAGTCATCGTCATGTTACCTTGATGTCCTGAATGTCATCAAATGTCTTCCATTCAATATTTCCTTTATCTTTGGGTAAAGAAAAAAGTAATTGGGGACCAGATCAGGTGAGTAGGGAGGGTGCTCCAGCACAGTGGTATCTAAAAACTGCCTCCCAGACAGTGCTGTGTGAGCTGGTGTATTGTCATGAGGCAAGAGCTCCTTCGGGACCATCTTTGCACACACCCTTCTTGTGTTGAGATTTTCAGTTAAGATTTTCCTGTTTCTCTATTGATATTTATTTATTTATTTTTCTGAGCTGAAGTCTCACTCTGTCACCCAGGCTGGAGTGCAGTGTCACACTCATGGCCACCCCAGCATCAACCTGCTGGGCTTAGGTGATCCTTCCACTTCAGCCTTCCAAGTAGCTGGAACTAGAGGTGCGTGCTACCACACCCAGCTAATTTTTTTTTAATTTGCTTTTTTATTTTTGAGTTGGAGTCTCATTCTGTCACCCAGGCTGGAGAGTAGTGGCATACTCACAACCACCCTGGTGTTGACCCGCTGGGCTCTGGCAACCCTTCCACCTCTACCTTCCAAGTTGCCAGAACTACAGGCACACGCTACTGAGCCCAGCTAATTTTTGATTTATTGTTGAGATGAGGTCTCGCCAAGTTGCCTGGGTTGGTCTTGAACCCACGAGCTCAGGCAGTCCACTCACCTTGGCCTGCCAAAGTACTGGGATTATAGGCTCTATTGATATTTGGTCTGCAATGCTTCTCACAGTCAGCCAATGATCTTGATGCACAATTCGATGAGTTTTGCAACGTTTTCGTCAGTCCTATTTGTTACTGGCCATCCTGACCTCTCTTCATCAGTGATGCTTTCTCTCTCCTCACAAAAACATTAACTCCGTTTGTACACTGTTTTCTTCATGGCATTATCCCCATAAACTCGGACTACATGTCCCTGATTTTACTTCCACTCTTGCCAGTTTAACAAGAGGTTTAATGTTTGTCCATTGCATTAATTCAAGCTTGGACATTCTTGTGTTGGCACATGAAAACAGACAATAAGGAATGACACTCAACAAGACACCACCACATGTTGACATGGACACAGCTGTGAAACACGGATAGACCAAGGTTATGAAAACTTACCGAGTTGTTTGTACAGTGTTGCCAATGTTAAGACCATGGTGGCAAGTTCATGAATTTAATTGTTAATCCTTGTATGATCAAAACAGTAATATTTATATGTGCAATTTCTTAATATTATTCTCAAGTGAATTATTTTGCAAACACTGTTCATCTATATTAAAGTATACATTTTTAGTGAAATTTTTCCTTTCGAGTCAAGTCTCACTCTGTTGCCCAGGTTGGAGGGCAGTGGCACACTCATGGCCACCATACCCTCCTGGCTAATTTTTAAAATTTATTGTACAGACGAGGTTTTGCCAAGTTGCCCAGGCTTGTCTTGAACCCCTGGGCTCAGGCAATCCTCCGGTCTCCATCTCCTAAAGTGCTGGGATCACAGGAGTGAGTCATCACACCTGACTGCAGTGAATTTTTTCTAAGAAGAAATTTAAGTTATGCTTATTTGTTTTGATTGGTTTTAAAATAGAAAGACATGCTGATTTCCTCAAGGGATGTTGCTTCTTTTTGTGAGTGCAAATTTTCTTACATTTTTCCAGGAATGTTTGTATTGCTCTTCAATGTTCTGCTCTTCCCGTGTGTTTCCTATTGAAGCCAGCTTCCTGTAGGTTTCCTACATTATGTCCCTACAGAGATTCTTCTGGGAAGGATCCAGCAGAGCCCATTCCTCCTGGGCAAAGTTCACAGCTATATCCTTTAAACTAAGGCACTAAATTCACTTCCTGGCTTCCGGGGTATCCCGGCGTCTTCCCTAAGATCTCCCAGTACCTGCAGGTCACGTGGTGACAGAGATTAGTGGCAGTGTGCTTATTTTTCTCATAGGGCATGTCTTCATTAGTTGCTTATTCAAAGTGAAAACAGCCAACCCACCAAAGAGTGTTCACTTTACAAATGTAACAACTTTTATTTTTCTTGAGTTGGGGTCTCACTCTGTCGCCCAGGCTGGAGTGCAGTGGCACACTCAAGGACGCCACAGCCTCAGCCTGCTGGGTAGCCTCAGCCTTCTGATAGTTGGAACTACAGATGCACGCCACCACGTTCGGTTAGTTTTTTGTGACTTATTGTAGAGATGAGGTCTCATCAAGTTGCCCAGGCTGGTCTCCAACCCCCAGGCTCAGGCAATCCTGTCGCCTCGGTCTCTCAAAGTGCTGGGTTTATAGGTTTGAGTCAGCACATCCGGTCATAAAAGTGTAATAAGTTTTAACAAAACATTGAAAAATTAAAGGACTTAGCAATTATTTTCAGTTTGGGGATATTTCTTTTAGGTACATGTGCACATGTTAAAAAACATAATTTCCTTTTTATTATCTTGCATTACCGTATCTTTTAGATATGTTGGTGTAGATAGCTGACCAGGTGGTTTCCAGCTACTAGAATAAAAATTCTGGTGTTCAGGGAGGAGAAAACAAGGCAGGCAATGCACTTTATTCATAGAAAACAAGGCAGGCAATGCACTTTATTCATAGAATAAAGTGTGAGGAACACATCACATACACCTTGAAAGGGAAACCTCCACAGGGGGAGGGGCATTTAGCTTAAAACAAGTCCCCACTTAGGCCCTCTGAGTTTCATAGGCTATTCCTAAAGA
This sequence comes from Cephalopachus bancanus, assembly GCA_027257055.1. Taxonomy (NCBI): domain Eukaryota; kingdom Metazoa; phylum Chordata; class Mammalia; order Primates; family Tarsiidae; genus Cephalopachus; species Cephalopachus bancanus. Next base: position 3,211,515 of record JAPVLO010000436.1, on the reverse strand, counting down.
ACCCTGGGTGGGGCCAGTGCGTGCAGACAAGCCTCCCTTCAGGGCTCTCCCCCTTCAGTCCTTAGGCTCACCCTTCCTCCTCTCCCCACCCTCCACTCCCCCACATTGGTTGACTAATATTCTGGATTTGATCACTGACAGATACGAGGGGTAGGAGTCCAATAAGCCAGTATGGTAACCATATGAAAAATAAAAATGTATACTATAGCTACGTTATGATTGCAATAAAAGGGGTGTGTTCCCTCACAATTTTTCCATTATTTTGGGGGTAATCGTTAAAGTATCATTTTAGTGCACTATAATTGACTCAATCCTTCTTTTATTCTGATATTTAGGTTATCTTCAATTTTACTCCGTTATTGATAATACTGTAATAAACATCTTTGCATATGTAGTTTTTTCTCTTATTTTCTCAGTACAAATTCTCAGGAGTGAGGGGAGAAATACACAGCATTTTTATAGCTCTTCTTGTGTTTTCTGAATTGTTTTCTAAAAAAGCAGATCAATGAAGGCACCAGAAGTACACTAGTAACCAGTTTAATCACCTTTTCACCAGTATTGGGTATTAAAATAAAACAAATTTTGCTAATATCATAGGAGTAAATATCATAATATCATAGGAGCTTATTTTGATTTGCCATGTGTTGAGGAACTATGGTAGTCATTTCACGGGTTCTCTCATTGTGTATAAAAGAAAATTTTCAAATGTGGCTTGAGGCAACTCTTCATAGTTATAACTTAAAAGCATAAGGCTTTAGAACTTATTACGTCTTGTTAAATACTTGTCAACAACTTAAAAAATAATCTAATGCATTTAAATGACCAGTTACCTCATTCTAAAGTTTTTCCCGCTCCTTCTCAGAATTCAAAGACATATTTGTGGTTCTCATTGGTCAGCTATTGTTAAGTCCTGTGTTTTTCATTGTGATTACTCACATTCTTATGCATTAATACAGTATACATATTTTTTAAAGGCTATGGAGAGTTTAACTTCATGATATTACAGTGTAGTTTTCCAAATACAAAACTATTTCAGAATGGTTATTCCAAAAACTTCGCCATTCTAAATAACTCTGCTATAAATATCTTTGTATAAATTATTTCCTTTTCCTGTCTCCATTTGATTTTTTCTCTCAGAATGTTATCTCAAAAGTGGAATTACTGAATAAAGAAGATGGTAGTCTTATTGGTCTTGTTAACATAATGATGAGGTTATTTTTAAGTGGTTAACCAAGATCTTGTTTTGAAACAGGCACATCAGTTGAAACTGAGGTGTTTTCTGTTGAAGTAGAAACACCTACAAGGAATATACTGTAGGAAAGGTGAAATGGCAACAACAACAAAACGATTCTGAAAACTATTTTAAATCTCTCTTTTACGAACAGGTGATATTTTGCATTTACCGATTGAGTTCACTTGTACTACTATAACAAAATGCCACAGACTGGGGTATTGTAAATGATCAAAAGAATTTCTCAGTTCTGAAGGCTGGGAAGTCCAAGGTCAAGGCACCAGGAGATTACATGTCTGGTGATGGCAGCTCCCTGCTTAAGATAGTGCTTCGGTGCAGTATCCTCCAGGGGAGGGGCATGCTGTCCTCACATGTTGGAAGTGTGGAGAAAGAGGTGAGCACCCTCTTTCAAATCTCTTTATGAGGGCACCGAATCCCATTCACCCCTCCTGGCTCAATCACTTCCTAAAGGCCACACCTCTGAACACAGTTGCTTTGGGGATTAAGGTTCAACATGCATTTTGGAGGGGACAACACCATTCCAGCCATACCACTGATCACTGAGAAAACTGCATAGTGTTAGAAGAGGATCCAGAAGTCAGGTTCAACTCATTCAACCCTTGGTGCCTTAGTTTCTTAATCTGCAAAAAGTGCGTGGGAATAAGGTTGCTGTGGACCCCTAAAATGACATGATGTATCTAAAACACTTAGCTCACAGTCTGGCACATAGTAAATTATCAGTGAATATTTGTTGTTTTTAGAGTATAGCTGCAATGATTAGCATGTAGCGAGTTGGATGGTTGTAGTTCACCCATTCATCCATCTCCATTTATTTGGCATTTACATGCCATGCATGGCGACAGAATCTGGCATGCAAAAAGGAACAAAATTCATCTCTGCCTTCACGGAGCTCATGCTCCAGGACACAGAAAATTCCCAACAGATGGTGATTAGATGGAGAACAAGGCAGGGTGGGGGTGAGGCGGGGGACGTGCGGGCGGTTCCCATGGGGTTGTCGGGAATGGGATCCCACGAGGTGACATTTGGGCAGAGGCCTGGAGGGAGTAGAAAGAGGAATCGACAGATTGTCACGTGCAGGTGTGTTAAAGTTCTGAGGCAAGGACCGTTTCTTTCCGATTTCCGCGGCATGCAAATACTATGTAGGCCTGAAACACATCCCATTCCCGGAACGAGTACTGGATGGGTCATATTGAACGTGCCATTAGGTGCAGGGACAGTGTGGTTGTCAGCACAGCTGGAGCCTCCGTTTCTCACTTGCTCTACTCTAGCAAATGAGCAGCACTTACTTTTTTGAATGGAGAGCACATTCGGATGACTCCAACATCAACAAGTATAAAAGGCTATCCGGTGACCGGTCTCCCTCTAATGGCCCTTCGGTGACCAGGGTCCTGCTCCCGCTCCTGCTCCCATCCGCACGGCTCCCGTTGCTCTCCATAGGTAATGCCAGTTTTTCTTGGATTCTTCCAAACTTTTAGAAACCTGGATACAGACGTCGATACATGGGTTAGCGAAACAGAAAAAATCATGGAACATCCAGTGCTACCTTTACAGATAGCTTGATCTTTAAAAGAATCATATTTCGCCCTGATCCTTAATGCTCCGCATTCATCCTGGTAAGGACCTCCATGCCAGGAAACCGGAAATGCCCCAGGGCGGGAGAAGGTGACAGAAGTGCTGACCTGAGGCATGCATCCTGGCCAAGAACCTTCACTCCAAGAGACCGGAAGTGCCCTAGGGTGGGATAAGGTGACAGGAAGTGCTGCCCTGAGGCACACATCCAGGCCAAGAACCTTCACTCCAGGAATTGTCCCAGGGTGGGAGGTGACCCAAAAGTGCTGGCCTCAGGCTGCCCTGAGGCACCCATCCCAGCCAAAGACCCTCACATCTGGAAGCCGGAGGTGTCCTACGGTGGGAGAAGGTGGCCGGAAGTGCTGCTCCGAGGCACCCATCCCGGTCAAGCACCTTCACTGCGGGGGAACCGGAAGTACCCCGGGGCGGGAGAAGGCGGCCGGAAGTGCTGGCCTGAGGTATCTCGGCGTCGCAGTGAGGAGGCCGCCGGCCTCTGCGCCCAGGGTCCCCGCGGGCCGCCGGGCTGCGTCCGGATCTGCCAGCCTCCGCGCCCGGCGTCCTACTGTCCCGAGGCGCCGCCGGGCCGCGGGTGAGAGCGCGGGTCTGTCGCAGTCAGCGCGTTCCGCCCGCGGCCGGAGTGGGGGTCGGCGTCGCCGGGGGGGGGGGGTCGCCCCGGAAGGCCTCGCCTGGCTCTGGTTGCCGCCTTCGGGACTTGCGTGGCGAGTGTCGCCTTTCCTCGGTGGCGTCCCTGCAGGTTGCTGGCCATGGCCCCACGGAAGCGGCGCCGGTAAAAGTGGGTTTTGGGCTCGGGGTCTCTGCGCCCCAGGCTGGGCCCGCAGCCGCGGCCGCCCGGGAGCGCTCAGGCAGCCTCCCGTGCGGGCCGCGCCGCCTCCTCCGGCCGCTCCGTCTCCCCGCGCGCCCCGGCGACGCGAGCGGCGGCCGTCCCGCCGGCCCTGCCCTTGCCCAGCGGGTGCCGGAGCGCGTGGTGGGGTGGCCCCGGCCTCCGCCCGCCCTGCGACTGGAAGCGCGCGACGGCGAGGCCGCGGGAGCCGTACCACCGCCCGCTCCGGCGGCTCGGCGGGCCCGGCGGCCTCGCCGTGGGGGTGGTCCTGGGAAGGAACCTCGGACCCGGCGGCCTCCGTCGTGGGGGACCGTCCTGCGGGGGATCCTCGGGCCCGGCGGCCTCGCCGTGGCGGGGACCGTCCTGGGAAGGGTCTTCGGGCGCGGCGGTCTCCGTCGTGGGGGTCGTCCTGCGGGGATCCTCGGGCCCGGCGGCCTCGCCGTGGCGGGGACCGTCCTGAGAAGGGTCTTCGGGCGCGGCGGCCTCCGTTGTGGGGGACCGTCCTGCGGGGATCCTCGGGCCCGGCGGCCTCGCCGTGGCGGGGACCGTCCTGGGAAGGGACCCCGGGCCCGGCGGTCTCCGCCCGTGGGGGACCGGCCCGCGGCCACGGGTCCGGCCCCTCAGGACAGGCCCGCGGAGGAGCGGGCCAGGGCGGGGGAGGAGGCCTCGGGGCGGCCCGAGGCGGCTGCGGGGGCGCGAGACCGCCGCGCGGCCGGGAGGCGGCGGGCCAGGGCTGCCCGGGCCGGGGGCCGGGGACTGGGAGGCCTCAGGGTCCCTGGCGCGGGAGTCGCCAGCCCGGGTCCGCTCAGACCTCTCGCCCGCAGGAGGACGAACGGCGCTCGCGCTGGCTCTCTTTTCGAGGCTGAGGCGCAGGGGCACGCGCACGACCACTGCAGCCTCCACTCCTCAGCGGCTGGAGCGCAGGGGCGCTCGTTCCTGGACGTTGGCAGAGACGAGGTCTCACCACGTTGCGCAGCCTGGCCTCGAACTCCTTCCGCCTCGGCCCCCAAGTGCTGGGCTGACAGGTGCGAGCCCCGTCCCACCTGCAGGGCCAGTCTGTGAGACACACGCGAGGCCGCGCTTCTCTTCCGCCTTAGCCGCGGACGCCCACGCCTCGCTCTCTGCTTCGGCGCGCCGGGGCCCGGCTGCGTCCTCGGTGCCGCGCTGGTCAGCCGACTCGGGGGACACCGCCCGGCCGGGGCGAGGGCGCCAGCGCCGTGGCGTGGCTGGCTGCCCTTGCCAGTCCCGGCAACCGCTGCATGGAAGCCGCGCTTTTCACCGGGAAGTGATATGCTGTCGGGTCCGGCCACTAGTGCAGGGAAGACTCAGAGCGCCTCGTGGGCCACGGCTTCCCCCGGCGTGTTTTTGGGAACACGCGCCCGCAGAGCAGTAGGTTGCCTTTCAGGACGGCGGAAGAAAGTGTCCCACGGTCCAGACAAACTCGGGAAGCACGGATTGAGATTAAACAGGTTCTGACAGTGCCGAGGGGACTGTTCTTCCGTCCTCAGCACTCCGGGTTTGTGTGACCGCAGAGCCCGCTTTTAGAGATGAGTCTTGTGGACCTTGTGCCTCTCAGAGCACACTTGGGGAAAGGACCGTGTGGATAATTAAGGCAGAAATGTTTAGGGGGACAATTTTATTGCAAGATACGTCATTTTCATAATTCATTCGTTTTGTTTGCTAATGTCGACATGACAGAGAAATGCATCAGGAAACCGTTCGGCTTTCTTAATTTTCTGATGACCCATGAGCATTTTCTGTTAATCATAAGAAAAACCTTTATGGACTTCTCTGGCGCTGATTAATTTCATATAAAATTAAAACTTATCTTCAGAGTTCAATGAGCCGTACATTTCTAGCTGCGTTGGAATCAACTTTTTGGGTGGTGGGGTGTGTGTGGAGGCTCACTCTGTTGACCAAACGAGTGCAGTGGCACCTTCATGGCTCACGCAGTCTCAGCCTCTTGGGTTCAAGAGATCCTCCTGCCTCAGCCTCCTGAGTACCTGGGACTACAGGCACACACCATCATGCCTGGCAAATTTTTTGTGTGTGGAGATGGGGTTTTGCTATGTTGCCCAGACTGGTCTCTAACTCCTGGGCTCAATCAAGCAATTCTCTTCTCAGCCTCCCTAAATTCTGGGATTAAAGGCCACTGCTCCCAGTCTGGAATCAACTTTTACTAAGATGTTTTGGCAATTTATTGTTTCGTATTTGGAAAAATTTGGAATTTAGTTAAAAGTTACATGTTTTATGAAATCTTTGAAGGATTTTCCTACGTTTCATTTATAAGATGGCCAAATTAGTGTTTATATACTTGATCCAAAGCTCTCTATTATACTGTCTTAAATTAGTTGAGTTTTTGTTATGTTTAGTAGTTTATTTCATGTTGTGGTTCATAATGATTCTTATGGAAAGAATTTCCAATTCTCTCATTCCCTTCACATGTATCATACGGTTCATGCTTAGTTCAATAATTTCTAAATTTATATATAAAATTCTTACTGTTTCTTAAAATGAGAAATTTGGTAAAGATTTTACTGTGAATAGAGGATGTTTTACTCATAATAGTGTAAATATTTTACTTCAAGAAAGTCAAGGTGTTTTTCATAAGTTTACATATCTTATAGTAATTTGGTAAAACATCAAGTGTTCACTATGCTCCCAAGTTTCTTTTCCCACTTGGAGCTCCTTATTCAAACAGGGAATAGTTAATGAAAAAAATAACATTACTTATGGCAGTATGATAAATTGTCAAAATAGAATGTAAAACTATGTGAAATAGACCATTAGAGAATGAGCAGTAGACACTGTACTGTGCTAATAATATGAACCAACAGTAAGAATAGTTCAGAAAAGGAGACATTGGTGTGGGTGGGATTGGTATAAAAAGCTGCACAGAGAAGATGATATTTGATCTCATTTTAAATTATATTTAAAATATAAAATTTTAAAAATCTCATTTAAAAATATGGCAGAGCTGAATGTGTGAAGGTATTAATTCAAGCTCTCTAACATGGCAAAAAAGACCCCCTGAGACTTGCCTGCTTCTCAAACCTCATCTTATCTCCCAGCCTTATGTGTTAGACTCCAGTCTCCCCACACTGTTTTTGGTTCTTCATTTAAAATGATGTTTCTTTCATTTGTGCTGTTGCTTATGCTGTTTTTCTTTCTAAAATATCTCTACATAATTTTTCATTTTACTAATATCTTAACTTTTAACATTTTAAGTCTTAGCCCAGAAGTCACCCTCCTCAGCAAGTCTGACCTTCCCAAGCCATTCCTGATTTTCTTTTTCTATTTTTTTTTGTACTTACATTTTAAAAAATATGTATTCTTTATTTTAAAATTGTGGGGTACAGTTAAGGGTTAGGTATACAAATATTCATTGTGCAGGTACCCTTATCCCTGATTTTCTCGTGCTAGATTAGAAACCCCACTTTGTGCCACTGTGATACTATTTATATTGCGATCATTTACATGATCACATTGTATTATAATTCTTTTTGTATATCTGTACCTTTCTGTCAGAGTTCCTTGAGAACAGGGTGTCTGGTTATTTTTTACTCATTATATTTTGAATATGGGGGGCTCAATGAATGTTTGTTGAATTAATGAATGCTTTTTCCCTTTGTTTCCTTTATGTGCTTACATTAATATTTTCAGGACCTAGGTTTCTTCTTAGTTCTGGCATTTAATTTTTTTAATTTTAATTTTTTTTTAGTTGAAGTCTCACTGTCACGCAGACTGGAGTGCAGTGGCCGCTCCCAGCCACCACAGCCTCGACCTGCTGATCCCTCTGCCTCAGCCTTTCAAGTAGCTGGAACTATAGGCGTGCGCTACCACGCCCGGCTAATTTTTGATTTATTGTAGAGATGAGGTCTCGCCAAGTTGCCCAGGCAGGTCTCGAACCCGCAGGCTCAGGCAATCCACTCACCTCAGCCTCCCAAAGCACGGGATTACAGGCTGAGCCACCGAGCCCGGCAGTTCTGGCATTTTAAAGTGCATTGGACAAGATCACTTGATTTTATAATCTGTACCTTTTTGGAAGCTCAGCGATCTTTATATTTTGGCCCTTTCACCTTACTCTTTACTCTCTAAGAAAGAGGAAAGTATTATTCCCCCAAGGCTAGGTGTTCATCTGCATATTTTCTCTCTACCCGACTCCCAGATCTTACTTATTTGATTGTCCCTTTTTCATATTTAATTATTTGATCTTTTTGGCTTCTTCCTACAAATGTGTGTTGGGTGAGTTTTTCTTCCATTTCCTGCTTTTCCTTGATTACTTAGGACCTTAACTACTACCTTATATTTCATTTTGTATCTTATTTTGTGAAAACTGCTCATCAGTGACCTCCTACTCCCCAAATAAGTTTGTGTTGGTTAATAAAGACCTTCCAACACAAATTTCACTTTGTTCAGGATCTGTCTCAAAATCCTTTTCTGTGGACTGTTTGTTGAATCCTCAGTAACCTAAAGTCTCTTCTGCATAATTAAATTGGAACTTTATAGCTGGAATTCTACTAGACACCATCTTATCTAATTTGCTATTGCACTTATAACTAGTGCAACGAGAAGTATTTTTACAAGTTAACAAAATTAAACTTAGTTCAGCACCCTTATTTTATAGATGAAGTGAATGAGGCTTGGGCACTGTGACTTAGAACTCTTTAAACTCTTTGAGTACCCTTTATTGTTATCTATCATGTCTATATCATGCCTGGTGTTATCATGTTTGGGTTATACTTATTTAAATATGTGCTTTATTCACCTTTCTAGATTGTAAATACCTTGAGGGTAAACTATTAACTCAAACTTGTACCATCTGTAGTTTCTTCCCTTTTTTTTGAAGTTGTAGTCTCACTCCATCGTCCAGGCTGGAGTGCAGTGGCACGTTGCTTACAGCCACCACAGCCTCAACATGCTGGGCTCTGGTGATCCTTCTGCCTCAGCTTTCCAAGTAGCAGGAACTAGAGGCACATGCTACCACACCAGTTAATTTTTTAATTTATGTAGAGACATGGTCTCGCCAAGTTGCTGGGCTGGTCTTGAACCTACTGGCTCAGGCAATCCACTTGCCTCAGCCTCCCAAAGTGCTGGATTATAGGCTGAGCCACCGAGCCTGGCCTGTAGTTTCTTAGACAGATGTATTGAATTATATTACTGTTATTTTTTATTATCTGTAATAAGTCCAATTTTAAAAATCCATATACATATCTGTATAGAAGAAGTCTAATCTTTTATGTGTGTGTATTGGGATCTCACTCTGTCACCCAGGCTGGAGTGCAGTGGCATACTCACGACCATCACAGCCTTAACCTGCTGGACTCAGGCAATCCTTCTACCTCAGCCTATCCTTCTACCTCAGCCTTTCAAGTAGCTGTGCCTGGCTAATTTTTTGATTCATTGTAGAGACCAGGTCTCACCAAGTTGCCCAGGCTGGTCTCGAACCCCTGAGCTCAAGCAATCCTCTCGCTTCGGCCTCCCAAAGTTCTGGTATTACAGGCTTGAGCCACAGTGTCTGGCGAAGAAGTCTAATCTTAAAAATCCATTTTCTTCATTGTTCTTCTCTAAGTCTTTTCTAGCTTTGCAACATCTTTCTAAAAGTTTATCTATCAGCCTGGCTTGGGATGCCTAAGGAATGGATTGCCTGAGCCCACAGGTTCAAGACCAACCCCAGGCAACTTAGCGAGACCTCATCTCGAAAATAATAAATAAAAAAAGTTAACCAGGTGTGGTAGTGTGTGCCTGTAGTTTCGGTTACTTGGGAGGCTGAGGTGGAAGGATCGCCTGAGCCCAGCAGGTTGACGCAAGGGTGGCCGTGAGCATGCCACTGCACTCCAGCCTGGGTGACAGAGTGAGACTCTAACTCAAAAACAAAACAAAACAAAAACAAGTTTATCTGTCACAGTTACAGGAAATGTTTTATTACAGGAAATGCTTTTATTACACATGCTTCTTCTGTGACTTAGGGTCTACAAGAATCTTCTGCGACTTAGGGTCTCCAAGAATCTTCTGCTTTTTCCAAAGGACATAAGTGACCTATTCAATTCAATGCAATATCCAGTGCAACAAATAATAATTGAGTGGTTCCCTTTGTAAATTATTTTATTTGGCAGTGTGAGAGCACAAAAGTGTGTAAGAGTTGGCCATTGGTCAAGGAATTTACAGTATAATGGCTAAGGCCAGTAAGAAATAGAATATGTAAGTGCAAATAAAACCAATTCCAACCAGCACTTGTGCTATCTGGGACATAAAAGAGCTTAAAATACTTTATGTTTAGAGAATGTACACCTTAGGAAATGTAATATTTTAATACTATTAGGTTATAAAGGTTCTCAGTGAAGTTAAGGAGGTTTCCAGTGAATCTTGTAGCAATCCAAGATTAGAGAGTGTTTATATGTTTTTAGATTTTTTGGTAATTTTTCTCAATCTTTTTTATACTACACATACACCAGCTTGTGTATAATTAATGAGTATAATTTTACACACGAAGTTTCACTTTTTATGACAAATGCCATCTATATTTTATGTTTAAATACTATATTAGCAATTATGAAGGAGATGTGCTTTACACCGATTTGAGGGCAAGGAATGGGAGGGGTGAAGAAAAAAAAAGACTGATTTGGTGGGCTCAGATCATAAGAGTATTCCTAAGAATAAAAGGCAATATGATGGAACCAGTTTCTGTGATATCTAAGAAGAAAAAGGAAACTTGGAAGTTACAATTCTCTAACAATGAATTTTTTGGGAAAAATTTTCGTTACTGAAAAATCAAATTGTTTTTTATTTTTGTAAAGCTCTTGCCGACAACTTTGTTTTTATTCTTTGAATGTTTTAGCAATGCCAGAACCTACCAATAGTTATTATGTGAAATGATAGTGTGAAATTGATGCTGTTATAGTATAACAATAAGGACGTGACTCATGTATTTTATGTACACATGCATTCAACTGTAGTGACAAATGGCTTCATGCTGTGTGATTAAATGCATATTAGTGTTTGCCCTAGGCATTTGATTATTACCATCTTTACTTCATTACATTACCACACTGTATGACCATATAATTTATAAGATAATACACACATCACTTTGTTGCTGATAGGAATTATTCTGTTTTATGGATGGTGTCCTTTAATTTTGCCTTTCATGGATTATAAAATTGGTTAATATCTGCTGAAGTGAATCACTGGAGAAGCAAATAAAGATGTTGGCCTCAGGTCACAGTGTCATTTGTGATACTGACAAAATCTTACAGGCTCATTTATCCCTGCACATGATTGATAACAGCATGGGTTAAATGGAGAAAGCTTTGCTTCCATTAAAGGATCATCATGAATGAAGACCTCCCACTTAAAAGTCAAGCATGATGAGAAGACAAGGGACTATCTACAGGTCAAATTAAATAACTTAAATAATTTAAGTAGAATGACAGTGTAATTTGTCCATTCTGTGTTATTACTCTGACCCCTATCAGGATTATAGGCTAACTTACTTTCCACTGTAGAGTATTTAAAATATAATTTTTAATAAAGACTTTTAAAGATATAAAAGCCTCTTAGATTGTGAAAAACAGAGATCTTAAAAATTATGTGCCTTTGGAAAAAGCATTTAAAAAACTTATAAAATGTGAAATCAGTACTAAGAATGCTGAGGCAATGCTCTAAGCATCTTGTAATATTTTATTGTCTTTACTTTAAATATATAGTCTTATAATGAAATATAACAAGTATTTGTTATAAATGTATTATACATGTATAAATATAAATATTGTAAATAGCTTATAATTCTAAATACTAATTTATTGTTATGAAATTACTATAAATAGATAAACTATAAGAGTTCATGAGTAACAATTTGAAGCCACATGTTAAAGATACAGTCAGCATTTTTTTAATGGCTGCTTTCCTATAGTGGAACCGTTGTTTGAGTTTATTCAAATTGTGGTTCAAAATAGGGGAAGGCATATGCATTTTTTGAGATTCCTATAAAAAAACAGTATTGAAATGTGAGACTATTTTGATCCGTTAAAAGTAAAATACAGATGAAGCTTCAGATTAAATATTACATGTACTTTTTAGTTGACTAAAGTGGCATGTTTTGTACGCATGAGCATTCTCATTTTTTCTTCACTAGCTTTTGAACCCTTATTATAAGCCAGGACTTTACATACATTAACTTCTTTAATCCTCACATCCTATGAAATAAGAACCATTATCCCTGGCATATGGATGGGAAAACTGAAACCCGGGCGGTCACACAGCTAGTAAGAGGAGAATTTTAATTCATATCTGTTGTGGATTCTGTTTTTCAAAAGCACATAACAAAAATCTACATTTATCGCAAAACTTCAAAACTGGTGCATTTCTCACTTTGTCAAGTTGTCTATAACAGCATTATAAAACATTTTTTATTTTTATAAAAATGTAAAATGTTCTTTCTTTCTTTCTTTTTTTTTTTTGAGTTGGAGTCTCACTCTGTCACCTAGACTGGATCGCTCTTGGCGATCCTTCCGTCTCAGCCTTCCAAGTAGCTGGAACTATAGGTGTGCTCTACCATGTCTGGCTAATTTTTGATTTATTGTAGAGATGAGGTCTTGCCAAGTTGCCCAGGCGGGTCTCGAACCCGCAGGCTCAGGCAATCCACTCATCTCAGCCTCCCAAAGCGCTGGGATTACAGGCTGAGCCACCTAGCCCGGCCAAATGTTATTTCTTACTGTGACCCACAGTGAGAAATAACATTTTACATTGTGATCCAGTATACAAATATGTATTTACATTTACATAAAATTAAAATAAAGTTTTATAAAACTTACCATATGTGAAGATTGCTGATATAGTCTACTCTGTTCTATTCTGTTTTATTTTAAGAGCTGTGTGCAACTAAACTGACTTCATATCTGTATCTTAGTCTAAGGGTTCTGTATCACCTTAAAACATACAAAGTAAAATTCTCCTCTCCATTATAGAAGTTATTTATATTCTTTGTAGAAAAGGAGAATGGGCCGGGCTCGGTGGCTCAGCCTGTAATCCCAGTGCTTTGGGAGGCCGAGGCGAGTGGATTGCCTGAGCCCGTGGGTTCGAGACCTGCTCAGGCAACTTGGCGAGACCTCATCTCTACAATAAATAAAAAATTAGTCGGGTGTGGTAGCGCGCTTCTGTAGTTCTTGCTACTTGGAAGGTTGAGACGGGAGGATCGCCAGAGCCCAGCAGATCGAGGCTGCAGTGGCCGGAAGCATGCCACTGCACTCCAGTCTGGGAGATGGAGTGAGACTCCAACTCAAAAAAAAAAAAAAAATAAGAGAGAATGAAGGGAACAAAAATCACTAATACTTATAATTCTTTTTTTTTTTTTTTTTACAAGGTTTGTTTAGAAAAACTGGGATCTCTCCTGCCATTTCATCCTCTCCAAAGCAACTGATTAGCTGGTTTGTTAGAAATTTACTTTCATATCTTACAGTAATATGCTCATCATCGATACTTCCTGGTTTTCCAATTTTACACATTATCTAATAATTTCCTGTAGTGGAAGATGAGAATTTAGCTTTCTGTCATCTTTTGCCCTAACCCCTCCCCCTTCACATACTATCTTCCCCAAATAGTTATATCATACTCCTGCTTATATCATTATTTAGAGTTATATTATGGCTACATAAATGCTGTTCACAGCTGAACCCCTGTAATATATACTATGATTACTTTTCCTTACCACTTTGAATTGTCTTATTTTTCCCCTTTGCTTCCTTTTTAATGTATTAATTACTAATTCAACCCCACACTTTCTCAGTTTACGTAAAACTCTTATTATTGACTTGAAAACAGTTGGTAATCTGTTAATTTCATCATGCTGAGGAAGATGCTGCCAGAGCCTGTTACCCACCCCATCCACTAAATTCATATGCTAAAACCTAATCCCCTATGTGATGATACTTGGAGGTGGAGCCTTTGGGAGGTGATTAGGTCATGAGATCAGAGCCATTATGAACAGGATTAGTGACCTTTTTTTTTTTTTTGAGTTGGAGTCTCACTCTATTGCCCAGACTGGAGTGCAGTGGCCACTCCCGGCCACCGCAGCCTCGCCTGCTGGGCTCCGGGGTTCCTTCCGCCTCTGTCTTCCAAGTAGCCGGAATTACAGGCATGCGCTACCACGCCCGGCTGATTTTTTGATTTATTGTAGAGAGGAGGTCTCGCCAAGTTGCCCAGGCGGGTCTCGAACCCGCGGGCTCAGGCAATCCACTCACCTTAGCCTCCCAAAGGCGCGGGATTACAGGCTGAGCCACCGAGTCTGGAAAGAGATCCAGAGAGTTTCCTCATAGAAGATGGCTGTCTATGAATCAGAAAGCTGAACCTTGCCAGACACTGAATCTACTAGCACTAGAATCTAGGACCTCCCTGCCTCCAGAACTGTAGGAAGTAAATTTCTGATGTTTATAAGCCACCCAGTCGATGATACAGTATTCTATCATTGTAGCCAGAACAGACTAGACGAGGCTCCCCTGTTTTCTGGATCCCAAGCCTTCCTTCCTCTTTCTTGGAGAAATCTTTAAGGAGATTTCTGAGAAAGGGAGCATGGAAGGTAAATTGTTTTGGACACTACCTATCTGAAAATGTTTTCTGTCTTGGCATGGCTGGCAAAATTGCAATCTGGTAATAATTTTTTCTTAAAATTGAGGGCTTAGATTCTTTATTCTAGCTTCCACTGTGGATATTGAAAGTTCCAATGTAATTTTTTTTTCTTTTTTTTTTTTAGTTGGAGTCTTACTCTGTCACCCAGGCTGGAGTGCAGTGGCATGCTCACGGCCACCCCAGCGTTGACCTGCTAGGCTCCAGTGATCCCGGAACTATAGGTGTGCGCTACCACATCCAGCTAATTTTTTTTTTTTTTTTTGAGTTGGAGTCTCACTCTGTCGCCCAGACTGGAGTGCAGTGGCCACTCTTGGCCACTGCAGCCTCGACCTGCTGGGCTCCGGTGATCCTTCCACCTCAGCCTTCCAAGTAGCCGGAATTACAGACATGCACTACCACGCCTGGCTTATTTTTTGATTTATTGTAGAGATGAGGTCTCGCTGCCCAGGCAGGTCTTGAACCCGCGGGCTCAGGCAATCCACTCACCTCAGCCTCCCAAAGGCATGGGATTACAGGTTGAGCCACTGAGACCAGCTTAATTTTTTATTGATTGTAGAGATGAGGTCTCGACAAGTTGCCCAGGCTGGTTTCGAACCCACGGGCTCAGGCATTCCACTCGCCTCGGCCTCCCAAAGTGCTGGGATGACAGGCTGAGCCACTGAGTTCGGTCCAATGTAATTCTTGATCCTTTATATGAAAAAAAATTTTTTACTTTCTGGAAGCTTATGGAGTCTTTTCATTTTCTATAGTATTCTGTTATTTCACCGTGATGTATCTTGGTCCTGGCACTTGATAGTCTCTTTTGAAATGCAAAGTTTTATTTTTTAGTTCTGGGAAAATTGATTTAGAAAATTTTTAATGATTTCTTCTCCAATTTCTCTGTTCACTCTTATACTTTTAGGGTACAATTATTACACCTTCTGGATTAATCCTCTAATTTTCTAATCTTTGTTTTTTCTATTTCATAATTCTTTGGCTTTCCCTCCTTTTTAACAAGATTTGTCTTCTAATCCTTCTCTTGGATTTGTCATTTTTGCTATTTTTTTTTAAGAACCAAAGTCTCACTCTGTCACCTAGGCTGGAGTGCTGTGGCACTCTCATGGCTACTGCAGCCTTGATCTTCTGGGCTTAGATGATTCTTCCACCTCTGCCTTTCAAGTAGTGGGAACTACAGGTGTGTGCTACTATACCTGGTTAAATTTTTGATTTATTGTGCAGACGAGGTTTCACCAAGTTGCCCAGGCTGGTCTCCAACCCCTGGGCTCAAGCAGTCTTCTTGCCTCGGCCTCCCAAACTGCTTGAGATTACAGGCGTTCTACTATCTTAATTTTTAAAAGAAACTTTTCTGTCAATCTTCTTTTTATGTTACTATCTTTTTCCCCCCATACTCTTATCTCTCAATAAGAATGTTAATAATACTTCTTTTGAGAGTTTCCTTTATTTAATCTTTGCTTCCTTTGAATTGCTTTTTTAAGTTTCCAGTTTGTTTTGGTCTTTGTCTTTGGAATTAGACATTTTCCCTTAAAAGTCTATTGGTCTTTTGCTCTCTGCTCTGTATTTAAGAATCGGACACCAAAAAGTGAGTTGGAAGCTGTCTATGCACAAGGGGGGTGACCGACTGCGGTCTTCATCGTAGGGTTGTTTCGTTAGTACATCTGTGAGGAAACTCCTGGTGTCATATTATTTCATGTCTTTTCTCTTAGCCTAATCAAATTCTCTGGAACACACATGTCCAGTCTGCCATCAGTAGCTGTCTGGCCATGCCACTATGGAAGCGCCGTGGAGGGGGAAGGCTGGTGGGGCACAGGCATCTCCACATTTGGTGTACGCATTTTTCCATATAGCAGACACGGTCACCTCCTTCTCAACTGTGCCTGCTGTCCCCATACCAGAGGCTCAGTTTTGCTGTCATCAGTAGAACTTCCAGTCTTCTGTCTGACAAGGAGGGGCAGTCACCTGGCTAACGAGAGAGAGAGAGAGAGAGAGAGAGAGAGAGAGAGAGAGAGAGAGAGAGAGAGAGGAGAGAGAGAGAGAGGAGAGAGAGAGAGAGAGGAGAGAGAGAGAGAGGAGAGAGAGAGAGAGAGAGGGGAGAGAGAGAGAGAGGGGAGAGGAGAGAGAGGGGAGAGAGAAGAGAGAGGAGAGAGAGAGGGGAGAGAGAGAGGGGAGTGAGAGAGAGAGGGAGAGAGAGAGAGGAGAGAGAGAGAGAGAGAGAGAGGAGAGAGGGAGGGGAGAGGGAGGGGAGAGAGAGAGAGAGAGGAGAGAGAGAGAAGAGAGAGAGAGAGAGAGAGAGAGAGAGAGAGAGAGAGAGAGAACTTGTGGGTCTAACCTCTTAAATAAACTTTCATGGAGTGATCATCCTATTTTTGGCCTCACCTTTCCCTTCACCTTAGAGGTCCTTGGTTTCAGCAGAACCTTTGTTGGCAGGGGAGGGAAGGAAGTGTAGAGGGTGATGTAAATCATGTTGCTTCTCAGTTTTCCCATTGCTGGCTTAACTTTTTCAGGTGTGGTGAATATTTCTACTTCTCTCTCTGCTTGCTGATAAAGTTTTATTGTTTTTATCTTGTCTCCCATTCTCTTTGTTCTAAGGCTTATAACTGCCACTGTCATTTAGTGGAGTGGAAATGAATACCTGTGTTTAATCCACTATCTTTTTTTTTTTGATGTGTAAACACCATTTATTAGCTACAGCTCAACAAATCCTCTCTTTTAGCAGCATGGTTGTCCTAAAGGAATTCCTGCATTTCAGACTTTTTAGTGTTTCTGTGGGATGATAAGGGGTTTAGGAGGATAGCACAGTTTGAAAAATATATTAAAATGTAGCAAAATAAACATATGACAGCTTTTTAACGATTTTCCATGCAGGGGTAAAATTCATTTATAAATAGTCCTTAGTATTTATTGAAGGCCTATGGCGCTAGACACTGTGGAAGTTAAAAAGTTCAAGACACAGATTTGGCTTTCATGATGTGTGCACTTTATTTATTTATTTATTTATTTTGAGTTGGAGTCTCACTCTGTCACCCAGACTGGAGTTCAGTGGCCGCTCCCGGCCACCGCAGCCTCGACCTGCTGGACTTCGGCAATCCTTCCACCTCAGCCTTCCAAGTAGCTGGAACTACAGGCACGTGCTACCATGCCCGGCTCATCTTGATTTATTGTAGAGATGAGGTCTCACCAAGTTGCCCAGGCGGGTCTCAAACCCGCGGGCCCAGGCAATCCACTCACCTCAGCCGATGTGTGCACTTTAACTGTGATACGAAGAGCAGTTAATATGTACACACATATGCATACATAAATACACACACCAGATACTCCTGAGACATAAAGGAAGGGTAGGATTTTAAAAGATTCTTCAGCAAAGAGGGTGTGGATGAGGAAGGAGGCAGTATTTATTTCTAGAATCCATCAATTAGAAAAAATATGTATTTTCATTACATTTATTCTTCTCTAATCTTCAGATAAAAGAAGGCTTTTCTATGAAAAACACTGATTAGTTATCTGCCCCACTGTTTAATTATCAAATGTGATATATACTAAATGAAGAATCAGAGCTAGTCACATCACACAAAAGGAATCTCTGTGACTTTCTAGTATTGCCATGAGAAGCAAGTTACTGTAACCATTTAATCATGGAATTATTCAAAGTTGCTCTGTTAACAATCAAAGACTTTCAATGAAATAAATAACATTACTGAAATGAAATATTCCCAGTATAACTGGATGGAATTGATAAATCGGTGCTTTCTTCTCTTCAGATTCAGATTTAAAATGATGATTGTTTTTCTAGGCTTCATTTTAACAAAGAACACTGCTAAATAAAATGCTGTTTTCCAGCATTAGATGCATGGGAAATGCCTTTTAATTTCTTCTATTTGTAAGGTGCTTTCTCTGTATGCCATTAGACACCATATACTAGATACTTATATCCTTCCATTGTTGAAATAAACTTAATCCCATCCTTTGTATTTGTAGTTAATACATTGAAAAAAGTTCTTTAGCTTTTCTTTTCTTTTTTTTTTTTTTTTTTTGAGTTGGCGTCTCTGTCGCCCAGACTGGAGTGCAGTGGCCGCTCCTGGCCACTGCAGCCTCGCTGGGCTCCGGTGATCTTTCCGCCTCCACCTTCCAAGTAGCTGGAACTACAGGCGCGCATTACCACACCCGGCTAATTTTTTTTTTTTTTTTTTTTTTATTGTAGAGATGAGATCTCACCAAGTTGCCCCGGCGGGTCTCGAACCTGCGGGTTCAGGCAATCCACTCACCTCAGCCTCCCAAGGCGCAGGATTACAGGCTGAGCCACGGATCCCGGCTTAGCTTTTCATTCATTGTAAATTCTTCATGGAGAGGCTCCACTTGTGGAAATTTGCAGTCATAGATTCTACTGCTAATGACAGTAACAAGTCATTGAGAGAATCCTGGAATATTCTGCTCTGTAATGAACCTTGAGTGAAGTTCAGCAGCATTGTTACTTCAGTAGCAGTTGTGAGTGTTAGTAAGTGCTCTCCGCTAACTAGTACGGAAAACTCTTCAAATCTAAGGCATGTGCCCCACACAGGAAAATAGTCTCCACCATCAAAACTCTGTTTGGTCAAATTGTAAAATATTTCGGCCACTGCAGCATAATCTGAGTGTATGAGGTCAATACTTCCTCCAGGAAAAAGGATTCCATTAATGGATTTGAAAAGTATTTTATACTCTTTTTCTGAAAGATCAAGTCTGTAGTCGCAGCTACTCAGGAGACTGAGTTGGTGGAAGAGTTGCCTGAGTCCAGGAGGTCAAGGCTGTGGTGAACCATGATTGTGCCACTGTTCTCCAGCCTGGGTCCTTTGAGACCCTGACTTAGTGGCACAACTCTTGCACCTGCAGACTCCAGATATTTTACATAGGATGCAGCAATATAATATTTTCCAAGGTTTTACATGAACTCCTGATGCCATTTTTGCATTAATATTTCCCATTCCTTAATTTTTTCAGTCAGGAATGGTTTAATCATGGAAAAGACAGCATGGAAAATTACTTGTTCATTTATCAAATGGATGCCACAAACTTTCAATGGAAAGGAATCTGTAAGTACAGCAGCAATCTTCTTAGCTACATATGGGGTAATTTGAAAAGCATGAGAAAACTGCCAGCCTTCCAGATAAAAGTAGCCTCGATTTCATTCCATTGAGTTTCTACCTCCCGTACAATAAACTTGGATGTGATTAGACTTACATGAAATACATCATAAGCTCTGAAAACTTTTGGGTCCCAGTGTGTGAGTTTGTAAATAAGAACTTTGCTGCCAGTGGGATCCCTAGATCTTAGGATTCCATGGTAGCCAGCCTTCAGAAGGCCAAGAATACTTCTAGGGTGCAGATCTGTACTTATTTCTGGACATTCTGCTCTCCACTTAGAATAATTTTTTTAGTAACTACCAGGCCAGGTCCAGGTTGAAATCCTGTGCACACAGGAACCACAGCAGAAAGTTGTCCCACTATCTTTAATTAGAAGACTCTGAGGTCTCTTTTTTGTTATTCTTAATGTTTGTTTTTAACAAAATATTAACATAAACATTTTCTATTACTGTAAACTCCACAAACACACTTTTGAAAGGCAATATGGTGCCGTGGTTAAGAATGCAAGCCTGGAACTAGAGTACTGGCTTTGTGTCCTGGTTCTGCCCTCTTACTGTGAAACCTTGGGCAAGTTACTTGGTCTCTTTATGCCCTAGATTTCTCATTTCAAAATGGAAATATTCATAGTAAATGTCTCTTAAGGTTGTTTGGAGAACTAAATATGAGTGTTAGAAGAGTCTTTCATGTATTAAGTGTCAACAAATATTAGCCATTATTTAAAATGGCTGCATACTTGTATATTTTATTCGATGGTGGTAAGTTAATTGACTATTTTTCTATTATTGAGCATTTAGGTTGTTTCCAACTTTTCTTTCTTGTTTTTAGTAGTGAATATTTAGTAGTACACATGTGCTAACATAAAACTTTCTGCATTTAGGATTTTTTGTTTGAATAGACTTAGAAATGGAGTCAGTATAGATATGTATTGTTTATGATTCTTGAGACATTCTCAAATTTTTTTTTTTTTTTTTGAGTTGGAGTCTCACTCCATCGCCCGCCCAGGCTGAGTGCAGGGGCAGTCTCACAGCCACCCCAGGGTCAACCTGCTGGGCTCCGGTGATCCTTCCGCCTCAGCCTTTCAAGTAGCCAGAATTACAGACATGTGCTACCACACCCGGCTAATTTTTTGATTTATTGTAGAGATGAGGTCTTGCCAAGTTGCCCAGGCTGATCTCCAGCCCATGGGCTCAGGTAGTCCTTTCACCTTGGCCTCCCAGAGTGCTGGGATTATAGGCTTGAGCCACCATGCTGGCCTCGATTGTATTTTAAAAGGATTGCTTCCACTCACATTTCTACTGAAACTATTTGAATACCTATTTTACTGTTTTTTTTTTTTACTAGAACAGTACTAAGTATTATTTTTTTAAAAGAAATCTTTGCTAATTAGATAGGTAAAAATGTTATTTTAATATAGATGTTTTAGATTGCTAGTTAGGTGCTCACTTTTAATCTAAAGAAAAAAATTACTTAAATCTTGTATTTTAGCTCATTTAGAGTTGTGTGGTAAGCTATGATGGAACGCCTCGTACTCCTCCCCTTTCTTGATAATAGTACTTGGCATTTCTCTAAGTAGTCCTCCTCACTTTCTCAGGCACGTGTATTTCTGAGATTAACCTGGATTGACTTCACTTTTAGCTCCAAAGGTTGCCCTTGTCAAACTACACTTCATCTTTCTCCTGAGTTCAGTAATTAGTTCAGAGATAGGAAGGTAATATAAGCAGGCCTAAACAGGAACCTTAGGATTTTTTGTCAGGACACAGAACCGTTTTTCTTACTAGAAAAAGGACCAAAAATGTGTGTAGCCACAGTGTTGCTTACAGCCTTTTGGCACTGATAGCCTTTTGAGATTGTGACCAGTATTGAGGTAGCATAGGCAAACATCAAAAGAATAACATTAAAAAAAAAAAAAAGACTGGCCTCGGTGGCTCAGCCTGTAATCCTAGTACTTTGGGAGGCTGAGGCGAGTGGATTTGCCTGAGCCCGCGGGTTTGAGGCCAGCCCAGACAATTTGGCGAGACCTTGTCTCTACAATAAAATGAAAAATAGCCGGGCGTGGTAGTGCGCATCTGTAGTTTCAGCTACTCGGAAAGCTGGGGTAGAAGGATCGCCAGAGCCCAGCAGGTCGACGCTGGGGTGGTCGTGAGCATGCGTGCCACTGGAATTTCAGCCTGGGCAAAGGAGTGAGAGACTCCAACTCAAAAAAAAAAAAAAAAAATTAACATTACTTGTCTAGAGTTAAAACTGTTTCTAGACTTTTTAGTCAAATAAACCAATACAACTACTTTTAAACCCAGTTTAAGTTGTGTTTTCTGTATTTGGAGCTGAAAGTACTCTACTCACTGAGTTAGTAGAAATTGTTGGAAAAGTGCTTCCTACTTCCTTTCTGCCCCATATCTTGGGGGCAGTGCAGAGGGCAAGTAGACAAAGTAGTCAATCAGTCCTCTCTGCATAGACAGCTTCCAATTCACTTTTTGGTGTCCCATTCTTAAATACAGAGCAGAAAGCAAAAGACCACTAGACTTTTAAGGGAAAATGTATGCAGTGTAGAGAGACAAGTAGACAAAGTGACTCTTGACCAGGTGCCACCAGCCCTGTGTATTGTGAATGTCTTCCCAGGCTGTGCCTGCCAGTTTGCAGGACTGAGAGGATCAGTGACTCTCAAACCAGCACACCAGCTGGAAATCTCTGGGCTAGAACAAAATGTGTGTGTGTGTGTGTGTGTGTGTGTGTGTGTTGAAGTAGACTATGGAAGTGCTTTCCATATGCTTTGCTTATTTACTCCTTCTATAACACTGCAACTCTGTTTATACATTTTATTTTATTTTATTTTATTTATTTATTTATTTATTTTTTGAGTTGGAGTCTCACTCTGTCGTCCAGACTGGAGTCCAGTGGGCACTCCCAGCCACCGCAGCCTTGACCTGCTGGGCTCTGGCGATCCTTCTGCCTCAGCCTTCCAAGTAGCCAGAACTCCAGGCGCGCGCTGCCACGCCTGGCTAATTTTTTGATTTATTTTAGAGATGAGGTCTCGCGAAGTTGCCCAGGCAGGTCTCGAACCTGCAGGCTCAGGCAATCCACTCACCTCAGTCTCCCAAGGCGCGGGTGTTTATACATTTTAAAAGTGTACCAAATGGGGAAATACTTAGTCTTTTCATTTATTTGTCCTGGTTCAAACTTTGGGAATGTTAGCAAATATTTAGGTATTTAGCATCAATTTTCTCTGATTCTTTTTTTTTTTCCTTTTTGAGCCAGGGTCTCACTCTGTGACCCAGGCTGGAGTACAGTGGTGTGATTATAGCTCACTGCAGCCTCAAACTTCTGGACTCAAGGGATCCTCCCACCTCAGACTCCTGAGTAACTGGGACTTCAGGCATGCACCATCATGCCCAGCTGATTTTTAAGTTTTTAGTTGTAGAGACGGGATCTTGCTATATTGTCCAGGCTTGTCTCAAGCTCCTAGCCTCAAGCAATCCTCCTGTCTCGGCTTCCCAAAGTGCTGGGATTATAGGTGTGAGCCACCACGCCTGGCCAATTTTCTCTAATTCTTAATATCAAAGGTTACAACTGTCAGTGAGTTTCTCATTTTCATTGTTATGACCAGATTACAGTGCTCATAGTTTCATGTCATTTTAAAAATCAGCATTTGATACATAAAAAACAAGAAAAAATATATTTTCCCAGACAAGATCTAAATTTCCAGCATATATTTATTTTATTTTATTTTTTGATTTGGAGTCTTATTCTGTCACTCAGGCTGGAGGGCAGTGGCATGCTCCCGGCCATCGCAGCCTCGACCCGCTGGGCTCAGGCAATTTTTCCATCTCAGCCTTCCAAGCAGCTGGAACTACAGGCACGCACCACCCACGCCTGACTAATTTTTTGATTTATTGTAGAGATGAGGTCTCACCAAGTTGCCAGGGCTGGTCTCGAACCTGTAGGCTCAGACAGTCCTCTCACCTCGGCCTCCCAAAGTGCTGGGATTATAGGTGTGAGCCACAACACCCGACCTCCAACATATATTTTAAAAATATCCCGTGACCAAGTGAGTATCGCATGCTCAGATTAATCTGTTCAGTGGTTCTCACACTTTAGTGACTTATTGAAACATGGAATTGCTGGGTCCTATCTCCAGTTTCTGCTCAGTAGATCTGAGATAGGCATGAGAATGTGCATTTCTACAAGTTCTTAAGTGTTGTTGATATTGTTGGTCCAGGTATTTTGAAAAAGTTTTGAAAATCATTTATTTATTTCATGATAATATGATGCTATTCCCAGATTCTGTAGATATTTGACTAATGATTTTGACGTAGAGCACTTAAGATAGTGTATATATATATATATAAAATAAGAAATAAATCTAAGGTGCTTGATAAATGCACTTTAAAGTATATTTCTGATAAATGAGTAACATTTTGACACTGACTTCCCACATAAAATGGAAGAAATATTTTGATAATAATTAATAAAAGTTACAAAGAAAAACATAGTAACCTCTTAAATCATTGCCTTTAACTCTCTTTATAATATGTTAGAATATGGTAATAGATAATGTTTATTTAAATAAATTTACCTTTCTTATAAAATATTAGTATCTAATGTATTATTATTATATGCATTGTTTTTAAAAGTTTCAATAGCATAGAAAGTGAAATCAGACATAGTTGTAGGCTTTTCCTGTATTCTCTTCAGAATTATTTATTAATTTACTTGATTGGAGTTGTTAATCCAGCTAAAATTTTGTTATAAGCCTTCAACAGTACTGATCTTTTAAAATATGAGCCTGTCTTTTTTGTGTGAAACTTGAAATTTATTTTCAGATTAAGAAACAGTTTTAGAAAAACTGGTTTTTATTTCTCTAAGGTTACACAGTTGATAAAGTAGTCAAGTTTCGACTCAAGACTAGACCGTCTGACTTTAAGTTTAATGATATATTTTTTTTGTTTTCCATACCATGTAGGTAGGAAGAAATACCCTACAAACCTCAGAGAAGCAATTTAAGGACTGAAGGAAAAATATAAGTGAAATTGTTTTGTTAGGTAAAGAGTTACACACACATACACATACACACACACAATACATATGTGCTATTGTAATTACCAGTTATTTTATTGAGTGGTTACTTTGTGCCTATAACTGTATTGAATGCTGTGGGATTGGGAGAGTGAATGGAAGAAGAGTAAACTAGTTCTTGACTTTCAAAATCCCATTAGCGAGCAGATCCAATACACAGAGAACAGCTGATGAGCTATTGTTAAACTGTAATGTTGGATTTAAGCTCATAACATACATTTAGAAAACAGAGGCATCAGTATAGTCTAGAGGGGTCAGGGAAGGATTCCTGGAAAAAAGGGCCTTGCGTTCGGCACACATGATGGATGGAATTTAGATAAGTGAGGGGAATAAAAAATTACTCTAGGTACAGAGGTGGAAATGAGCATGGATTAATAGGAGACAGTAAGGAAACTAATAGAGGGAATCTTTTGGGTGCAGAAGATTAAAGTTGAAAAGGGGGATGAAACTAGTCATCGTGGAACCCTAAACAATTAGACAAAGGTATTTGGGCTTGATATGTATACAAAAGGAACCCTCTTGAATTTGAAAATGAGAATAGGTGGTGTTTTGCAAAATAATTCTGGAGAAAATATGCAGGATAGGTTGAAGTGGGAGAGAAGATAAATAAAAGGCTAACAGGAAAAGGTGATTATAATTCATGTTTGAGGTAATGAAGGTATGGCTAGGTTGATAGCAGTAGGAGGAGTGATGCAGAATGAATCTAAGAGCCAATTAGAAGGAAGAGCAAACAGGTCCATTTAGAGATTAGACTTAGGGGAGAAGGGGAAAGTGAAAGTGAGAGTGAAAGAATGAGTACAAAGTACATGAGACAATAGGGTGGGGGGAAAACAGAGAGAGAGAGAGAAAGATATCAAAGATTTTGTGAATGTTCATTGAAGATTTAAATAAAATATGTAAATAAAGTTATGAAAACTTTAGGGAGAAGAAAAAGTACACATTTTGATTTGTTAAATTTGAGGTGAAGAAATGCAAGTGAGTACTTTTGAGATTGCTGAAGGTACTGTGAGACTCTTTGACATGACTGTCACATGATAGACTTTGTTGCTGGAAGTATATTTAGCAATAAAATAAGAAAGTAGATCCAGAAAGGTCAAGCAGTTTGTAATTACCTGGCTACCAATTAACAGATTTGTTAATATCAACTGATTCCCAATTTGTTGCTCTTTGAGTGAAGTAGGGATCATTGACTAAATACATTCAGGGACTAGGTAAGTGATGTAAATTTATTTAATATTAAGCCAGTATTTATTTAATCTGCAGCATTTTGCTCCATCTGGCCCTCGCCTTGGTACTGAAGACACAGTAGCCAAGGTAGAAGAGATTATGGTCTCACAAAGCTTATATTTTAAAGGAGGAGATATAATTTTTTTTTTTTCTGCGTTGGAGTCTCACTCTGTCACCCAGACTGGAGTGCAGTGGCCGTTCCCGGCCACCACAGCCTTGCCTGCTGGGCTCCGGCGATCCTTCCCCCTCAGCCTTCCAAGTAGCTGGAACTACAGGCGCGTGCTACCACGCCTGGCTAATTTTTGATTTATTGTAGAGATGAGGTCTCACCAAGTTGCCCAGGTGGGTCTCGAACCCGTGGGTTCAGGCAATCCACTCACCTCAGCTTCCCAAAGGCGCGGGATTACAGGCTGAGTCATTGAGCCTGGCTGGAGGAGATATAATTAACAAAGTGAACACGTAGTTAACATATTTCAAGATAATTAAGATCGTTTAAGATAATTGTGGATAGTGGTAAGTGCTGTGAGGAAAATAGAACAAGATAATGTGCCCAAGAGTGATTGGTATGTTTACTGAAGAAATAATATTGATCTGAGGCTGGAAAAACATGAAGGAAATCCTGTGTACAAATCCTGGATTAAATTTGACATGTTTTGAACGGAAAGATCTACTCAGTGTCTATTGTTGCTCTTTGTGTGCTAGACATTGTGTGAAACTTGAAATTTGTGTGCTAGACATTGTGTGCTAGACATTGTGCCTGTTGTTTCCCGAAACAACAGATGCTAAAGTAGCAACTCTGGTCCAAAACTGAACGGCAAAGAAATCCTCTAGATTTGTGGGTTGACCATGTGGTCGACAGTCTTACTGGTAAATTGATGTACTCAGTGTAAATGATTAACTATATAAACCTATACTCTGTAATCTTTCTTATACTATTTTCTCCCTATAATCTTTGTCAGACAGTATTTAAGGTCTAGATAGATTTTTTTTTTATCTAACACCCTCCTTTTATATGAAAGACCTTCCTGTGAACAGAATTAATTGCTTTTTTATTTGTGTTTTCACAAATGCTTTATATATGCTTCTATTTTAGTGCTTATCACACTCTTAGTTTCCATGCCTGTCTCTCCAACCAGATTGTAAGCTCTATCCTGAGAAACTTGCTTTGTTCTGTGTATGTGCTAGGAACCTAATTAATGTTTCTCTAATAAATTACTCTGAAATTATGAGAAATAATAAAAGACTATTGTTTTAAGCCATTACATTGGGGGTGACTTGTTATGCAGCCATACATTCAGTATTTTGACTTTTAAAAAAAATTCTGCTCTCTACATTGTGTTTTTTCTCCAAGTTCCTTTTCTCCTATTTGTTTTTCATCTCTTTTATGGTTTTCTCAAATGGTATCATGTGTTTTTTGAGGACCAACGTTATTCAAGGTGTTGTTCTTTGCACAGTAGAATTTATATGATTAAATAGGAGGCGGGATTTGAAATCTTGTTTGGAACTTTCCGTTAAAGATTGGCCATATATGTTTATTTTTCTCACTCTCATCAAAAATGCACAAAAAGGGCTTTAACTCACAGAGACAGGGGAGAATAGAAGATGATTTAACAGTTCTATCAGAAAGCAAATTGAGGTGTGCTCTGACTGACTTCAAAGTTTGGAACAGCACTTGGAGCAACAAGTACTCTGAAAAGCAGGAATCAGGCTTGGATATAAAAAGGGAGATTTGTTGAAAATCTGTATATAGAGTACTTGCACCTTTCCAGGTCTCCTTCCTCGCAGGAGATGGGATATTTATGCTCTGAAAAAAATGGAACCATGCTCTCTGGAACCAATAAAACTCTAATAAGGAGTACACCAGATAAAGCAGAGGACAGGGATGAGGCATGGAGCTGAAAATGGAAATTAAGTAAAAGTCTACTCCCTGAGCTGTAGAATTCTTATTTCCTATTTGCCGTACTTCTATCAGAATGTATGCTGCCTGAAATCTCCTAGCCCCTTCTCTAACCCTTCTAGACAGGATAATGGAAAAACGGAGATTTCTTCTCTGGAGAACATGAAAGGCCTGAGAGGAAACATGTCTGCAGATTGACACTGGGCAGGTGGACGCCTTATGGAAAGTCTCTTTTGTTACCTGATCACTCAGTAGTGAAACTGGTCAGTCAGTAAGCCCTCCCTTAGTTTCATCTTTTAAATGTACATTCTATTTTAAAAAATAACTTTATTGAGATATAGTTTCCATATTATACAGTTCACTCTTTCAAAGTGTACAATTCAATAATTTTTGATATATCCACAGTTTTGAATCCATCACCGCAGTCAATTTTAGAAAATTTTAATCACCTGAAAAAGAAACCCCATACCCATTAGCAGTCACACAGATTCCCCTGCAGTGCCTCCCTCCCTCCCCCCAACCCTAAGCAGCCACCAGTCTACTTTCTGTCTCTCTGGATTTGCCTGTTTTGGCCATTTCATATAAATGGAATAATACAATATGTGGCCCTTTGTGACTTACTTCTTTCATTTAGCATGTTTTCAAGGTTGTTTCATGTATCAGTACTTCATTCCTCTTTATTGTGAACTAACATTGTATTTTATGGATATGCCACATTTTATCCATTCACCACTTGATAGGCATTTGGGTTTCCACTCTTTTGACTATAATGAATAATGTTGTTTTTTTATGTACAGTGTTCTCTTGGGAATCTCGGAATAGATTTGCCGCGTCATATGGTAACTTTACTTTTAACTTTTTTTTTTTTTTTTTTGTTGGAGTCTCACTTCGTCGCCCAGACTGGAGTGCGGTGGCCGCTCCTGGCCACTGCAGCCTCTACCTGCTGGGCTCTGGCGATCCTTCTGCCTCAGCCTTCTGAGTAGCTGGAATTACAGGCACGCGCTACCACGCCCAGCTGATTTTTTTATTTATTGTAGAGATGAGGTCTCGCCAAGTTGCCCGGACGGGTCTCGAACCCACGGGTTCAGGCAATCCACTCACTTCATGTTTAACTTTTTGAGGAACTTCCTAGGCTTTCTGTTTGTATCATTTGTTTTTCTACCAGAAGTTTATAAGTTTCTGACATCCTTGCCAACACTTGTTGACACTATCATCTTTTTTATTTTAGTGTGTCATTCCATTTTCAAACTTTAGAAGAGTTCAAATAATAGAACAACCAATACCTTTTTACTCTTACCTAGATTCATCATTATTGAAAATTTGCTACATTTGTTTCATTTATCTCTATACCTTTTTTCCTGAACCTATTGATAGTACTGAGTAAGCATCATGCTATGCACTCTGAAATACTTAAGTATGCATCTCCTTAAACAAGGAGAAGGACATTCTCCTTTATAGCCATCCAAGAAATCTATATTGATTTAGGAATATCTAAAATCTATAAATATCTATTATACTCAGCATTCAAATTTCCCCACTTGTCTTCCAAATGTCCTTAATAGTGATTTTTTTTTTTTTTTGAGTTGGAGTCTTACTCTGTCTCCCAGGCTGGAGTGCAGTGACATGCTCATAGCCATCCCAGCGTCAACCTGCTGGGCTCTGGCGATCCTTTCGCCTCAGCCTTCCAAGTTGCCAGAACTATAGGTGCATGCTACCATGCCTGGCTAATCTTTTGATTTATTGTAGAGACAAGATCTCACCATGTTGCCCAGGCTGGTCTCGAACCCACGGGCTTAGGCAATACTCTCACCTTGGCCTCCCAAAGTGCTGGGATTATAGACTTGAGCCACCACTCCTGACCTCATTTTTTTCAATCTAGGATCCAGTCATAGTTCATACATTGCATTTGATTGTCATGTCTCTTTGTCTTCCTTTAATCTAGAACAGTTCTTTGCTTTAAAAAAAAATGCTATTGCATGATGCATTACTTTAGATATAAATAGATTAAAAAGAATAATAAATAAGACCCCTAAAAAATAAAAATAAATAGGTAGCTGGGATTCATCAGACATTTGAGAAAATCATGAAAGAGTTGAAAACCAAATGGAAGGAGAGGAACTTGGAGAGGAGAGACTGAAATAGGGACCAAGCGCTTAATTCACAGACACCGACACCAAAAGAAAAGTAATCAAAAAGGAGAGGTTTATTAGTCAAGAGCCGGCCGGCGGCCACTTGCCTGCTGGACATACAAGTCCCACAGCAAGGGTCCCCATTTGCTGTAGGGGCTTGCTTAAATGGGGCAAAACCATATTGGGACTTTCCAAGTGGGCCAAACTGCAACATCCTGGAAGCCTAGGTACTTTTCAAGCAATGCTAGCGGGGTTCACAGAAGCGGAAAAAAAAACCTGTTAAACAGTTTAAACTAGCCAGCATGTGCTGTTGCCAATTTCCAGGAAGGGAACTTTTTAACTGTGCAAAGGCTGAGTACATGCTTAACTGTGCAAAGGCTGAATTCATGCTTAGCCTAATTTTTGACATTGTAAATGTCTTTTTAAGCCCCCTTCCACAAGACAATGTAGAAAACCCAGTTAAAAAACATTAAAAGTAAAAAAAATTTATTCTATGACTGCATAACAAATCACTCCTAACTTAATGGTTTAAAATGATGATTTATTATTTCTTCTAATTTCGTGAGTTTGTGGGAATGTTTCTCTGCTGGCTGTGCCTAGGCTCACTCTTGAAACTGCATTGTCTGTGTAACTTGGTGGGGATTGCTGGCCTCAGTTGGGACATTGGGATAGCTGGGCCTCTTCTCTCCATGTAGTCTTTCATTCTGAGCGCTTCTTCAGTATGGCAGGTTCAGAGCAGCGTTCTCAGAGAGCAAAAAATTCAAGGCCTACTGACCAAAACAAATGATAAGGCAATCCCAGTTTCAAGGGAGTGGAGAAAGAAATTCCACCTCTGGAAGGGAGAAGTGACCCTGTCACATTTTAAATAGAATGATGGGAAGACTTTATCACTGTTAAGCACTTGATCAGTTTACCTGTTTTACATTTCTTACACAAGCAAAGTATGTTCACTCTTATCACAAGACCTCCAAAAATCTCAACCCAAAACAGTATCAGGCTCAAAGTCCAGGATTACTTGAACATTTAAATGTAGTTCAGACCTCTTGTCTGCAGCTTCTCAGATATAGCGTCTATGGATTTTTAGCCTGTGACCTAAAAAACAAATCATTTGTCTCTTACACATCCAGTGTACAGTGGTGAGACAGGGACATGATAACCACAATAGACATGTTCATTTAAAAAGGGGAAAAACAGTGGCATTTAGTAGCCACTAGTTCATAGCATTTCTGAAATGCTGGTGGGCACATGTTACCGGGGTCATGGACTGTCATGGATTTGGTCTCCATCTTGTAACCTGGAAGTAGTCCCTTATTCCATTGTTTTCATCTTGACCATACCTCTGGATTCTTGGCTAAGCTCTTTGAAAGGCTCTGCCTTTTCCATAAGAAATGACCTTTGTTTGCAAATGGGTGGTTGTTTCAGTCTTGTTTGCTGCTTGTGGTACTTTGGTGGCCCAAAGACCTCTTTTCATTTTGAACTGTCTCAGTCCTTTTTAGTCCAAGCTGGCAGTGTGCCTACCAGTATAATTTTTTAAAAAACAACAACAACAACACATAACTTCTGGGTTTCCTATTAATCTTTTATCCGAAGTCAGTATTTTTAGGACAGATTTCTCTCTACCTTGGGCATGCCAGGCTGCTCTAAGATAATGCCCTTAAGATTCTTATATAGTAAGGCTGCCTTGAATTTTTCAGTGGTGAGACAGAAACAAATTATGGTTGCTCAGCAACATGAAGCAACCACTATAATTAGTAAGACCAAAGTGACTTCTTGGAGGAAGAGGTGTTTTGGTGGAGCCTTGAAGGAAGGCTAAGAGTTTGAGAGCTGACAATGGGAGTAGGTGTATATATGGAAGAGAATAATTGCTGGGTCATAGACAATGTCTGGTGGATTGCATAAATGGCCACAATTTCTTTTCTCTCTTGTCACATTCTTTGAAATGTACCTTTTGCATCTTCCTACATCAAATGATGGAATGTATTTTCTATCCATTGCATCTTGACTGGCTTTGTGATTTGCTTTGTGAATGACATGTAACGGAAGCAGTGTTGGGTCATACCTGAACCTGGGACTCAAGAGACTTTGAATACTCTGCTTTTCCTCTCGGAATCCAGTTCAGTCACTATCAAAACAAATTAAGGCTACCTTACTATTATCAGAAGCAGAGTTTTCAGACAGGCAGTTGATCAGGCTCATTAATAAATCCAGCAGAGAACAGAGGAACCACCTACCTGAGTCCAGCCCAAATTGCCAATCCTCAGAATCCTGAGCCAAATTAAAAAAGATAACGATAGTGGATGTTAATTTGAACTTAGGGAAGTTTGTTACAGAGAGAAAAGGTATATATCTTCAACATTTTACTACCAAATTGTTTTCCAAAATTGTTTTACCTGTTTACACACTGACAGTATCTGGGATTTCCTATTGCTTCACTTCTTTACTAATACTTGGTAATGTTAAACTTTTATATTTTTGCCAATCTGGTATCTTGTGGAATCTTGACATTTTAAGTATCCCTGATTATTAATGAAGCTAAGCACCTTTTCCTGTGTATATTGACCATTTGGATATCCTTTTTTTTTGTTTGTTTTTTTGAGTTGGAGTCTCACTCTGTCACCCAGACTGGAGTGCAGTGGCATGTTCCTGGCCACTGCAGCCTCGACCTGCTGGGCTCCGGTGATCCTTCTGCCTCAGCCTTCCAAGTAGCTGGAACTACAGGCACATGCTACCACGCCTGGCTAATTTTTTGATTTATTGTAGAGATGAGGTCTCGCCAATTTGGCCAGGTGGGTCTCGAACCCGTGGGCTCAGGCAATCCACTCACCTCAGCCTCCGAAAGTGTGGATATCCTTTTTAAATTAAGCACCTGGGTTGGGCTCTGTGACTCGGCCTGTAATCCCAGTGCTTTGGGAGGCGGAGGCGAGAGGACTGCCTGAGCCCGCGGGTTCGAAACCTGCCTGGGCAACTTGGTGAGACCTCATCTCTACAATAAATCAAAAATTTAGCTGGTCATGGTAGCGCACGCCTGTAGTTGTGGCTATTGGAAAGCTGAGGCGGAAGGATCATCAGAGTTCAGCAGGGCGAGGCTGCGGTGCCCGGGAGTATGCCACTGCACTCCAGTCTGGGTGACAGAGTAAAACTCCAACTCAAAAAGAATAAAATAAATAAATAAACAAATAAATAAATAAGTAAATTTAGTACCTGTTCAGATATCTTGTACATTTCTCTATTGGTTTATCTGTCTTTTTTTGTTATATTTAAAATACATTCTGTGATTTTTCGGTTTTTTGGTTATATGTGTTACAAATAATTTCTCTTTGTGATTTATCTTTGTATTTACTTTAGGATGTCTATTGTTGAACAGAAATTCTTAATTTTATTTTGTTTATTTATTTAAGTTGGAGTCTCAAAAAGTCAGAGTTAGAGAACAGATTACTATTTGATAGGAGCTGAGGACAAGGGAAGAGAGTGGTTATGACAGCAAAAGGCTGAGGAAGCCTGTGTTGATGTTAGAATTCTGTGTCTTGATTGTGGTCATAGTTACATGAAGCTGTAGACAGGATCAACTTTCATGTGAGTATATATACACACAAACACACAATTAGTGCACGTACAACTGGTAAATCCTAGTAAATTCTGTGAATTGTACCAAAGTCAGATACATGCTTTTTATACTGTACTATTGTTAAAACATTGGGGAGGGGAGTGCCAAGTGAATGGTGCACAGGACATTCCTGTACATTTCTTTGCAACTCCCTGTGAATCAGTAATCGTTTCAAATTGAGGTTTCTTGCAGCCCGACTTGTACATTTTCTGGGCTGAAAAAGATATTTAAGTGTTTTGGTTTTTAATAATATTAAAAGGCAGTTTTCCCAGGACTCTTCTGCCTTTGTTGAGTTTAAAGATTGCATTGCTGTTAATTAGAATTCACACAATCCTTGCAAAGTAACTTTATGTCAAGGCAAAGTTTAGGAGGCAGAATGGTATCTTAGACTTGGCATGAAGCAACTATGAAGGACCAGGTCTTGTCTACATTACGAACCCTGGTTTTTGGAGACTGGTATTTAGGGGCAGAAAATTTAGTCTTTGAGGGTACTTAGCCTGCAGAAGAGGCCTCAGTCACAGGGAAACAGAAAAGGACCTTTGTTTCTAAGTGTTTTTGTATCAGCATTGGAGTAGGAGTGATGTCAAAATTATTACTCAGTTCTGAACTTGGAGGATTATGGGATATAGGTTGTTACATTATTATGGTATCTATGCTTTTACTTGAAAAACCTAGAAAAAAAAAAGATTTTATTCAGTTAAAATCTTTTTATATTACAGCAAATAAATATTAATATGGAGAATGATTTCAAGACTGAGTCATCATCATCTACCTTTGCTCTTCAAAGTTCTTCAGAGACAGTGTTTTCTATTCAGCTATTAGATTTCAAAACAAGTTTACTGGAAGCATTGGAAGAATTGCGTATGAGAAGGGTAAGCTCCTTTTTTTAAGTGCTTGTTGAAAATAAGAAAACTTCTGGGAAACTATGGGGGGGAGGGGGATGGGATTAACAGTAGCAAATATCTGTCTGGGGATGGGGAAACACCTCTTATCAACAGGGTGCCTGAATGAAACGTAATTGTACACCTAACCCTTAACTGTACTCCACAAAACCATAATAAAAAATATTGATTAAAAATAAATAAATAAATTTTAAAAAAAGAAAATAAGAAAACTTGATTTTATGTTTTTGTTTTTTAGAGAAAAAGACCTAAAAAGGCCCCTTCTAGTTTAGAAAAAAAAATATATAGTCCAAATAATGAGGCAAAGAGAATAGAACAGATTAAGTCAATGATCAGGAAATGAGAAATAAGGAGAATTTGGAAACCAAAGCAAAAAATAAAACACAGATTTTCAGATTAAGTACTTGATCAGTTAACTAATAATTATTGAGTCCCTGGAAATGCACAGATAGCATAATAGTTAGACACTATGGCTGATGAAAAAGAACTGCTCTCGAGATAACAATTTTGTTATGGCCTATTTTGTTATAAATGCCTATGAAATGATTAAATAATGAAATAAGGCAGCATATGATTAAGTGACAAAATAAGTGTATATAGGAAGTATTCTGAGTTCAAAA
This sequence comes from Cephalopachus bancanus, assembly GCA_027257055.1. NCBI lineage: Eukaryota > Metazoa > Chordata > Mammalia > Primates > Tarsiidae > Cephalopachus > Cephalopachus bancanus. Next base: position 3,176,667 of record JAPVLO010000436.1, on the reverse strand, counting down.
GATCTAATCTTATTTTTTAAAGTGATAATTCTGATATTTTTAAAAAGGGATATGTCTGGCATAAAATTGTAAAAGATGTTGGTTTCAGCAGGAAATCTGTCTTGTGTAAATCCCCCTAAGAAGAATTTCATTTTGGAGACTTGTATGGGTCTAAATTTGAAGTCTTTGTTGTTAACTCTGTATAGGATAAATTGGAGCTTATGAGATTCTGGAGAGAAAAAAAATAAACTATAAAGCTACTGGAATAATGATCTAGGAATGAGTTCATTAGGACTTATATATGACTGAGAGAATTAAAAGAGGCAAACATATAACTATGAAGATGAAACAAAAGAGGCAGAAAGTACAATCAAGAGGATTTGGTAACTTTCTGAAATAGCTTTAAGGGAAAGAAAAAGAGATCTGCAACATTTTTATTATAATATGAACCTTGTTCTAGGATTTTAAAACATTGAAATTTGTTATAGTAAGAAAATTTGAATACCACAGTGTTCATCCTATATAAAGTGACTTCTGGGTGTAGCAAAAATCTGTTTAAAGATGAAATTCTGCTAAGAAAGAATATCTTAGATAGTCACTATAAAGAACTGTTTTTGTAAAATTAGCTTAAAATGTTATCTTTCCCAGGCAGACAACTTTAGGTCATTATTTAAAACTTAATATTTTTGTTTTACTATGTTTTAAAAATTATATTTTGGTTTGTTTATATTTCCAACTTGAAAAAATATGCTTCTTTTAAAATCTTCCAAACAATTTTAGGTTAGCACAGGGACAGTGTTTTTTAAAAAAAATTTTGATTTTATTACTCAAAAAAGCTTCATCTTAATGGTTAGCTTTTTAACTCTGTGCTTGGCCTTCAACACTTTCACAGCAATTGGATCTCATATCACACCTCCTTAAAGTCTGGTTGGGCACACACAACAGAGAGATTTTGGTGCTTTCCCAACCTTCTTGGTATAAAAGTAAACTGTTCTATTAGCAGGGCTTTGGGACAACTTAGTTTTGTTAGAGGCTGTATGATAGAGTAGCTTATGAATAGCATGTCAAATGCTGGACCATTTTGAGTGCTCCTAGACACCAACCCTGGAAAAGGAGGAACAGTGTTTTCAATCATCAAATGTAAGTGTATATACTTCTTTCAGTGAAATTCCTTGTTGAAAAAAGAGCTTTCTTAAAAAGGGGGCAAAATGTCTCCTTTTTACTGGAAAAAGAAAGTTACTGGTTTTCATATTTAGACTGATGACAACACTTTATCTGGATTCCTGGATTTTAATTTTTTCCCAACATTTTATTAGGAAAATTTCAAGCATATGTAATACTTGAAAAGAATTTCACAGTGAACACCCATATATACTCACTACGATAGACAGAATATGGCACCCAAGGATGTCCATGTCCTGACTTTGAGACCCTGTGAATATGTGACCTTATATGGTAAAAGGGACTTTGTAGATGTGATTAAATTCAGATTTTTGAGATGGAGAAATCATGCTAGATTATTCAAATAGGCCCAGTGTAATCATAATGGTTCTCACAAGAGGGAAAAAGAAGAATCAGAATCAGGGACAAAGATATAATAATGGATGTAGGAGTCATAGTCAGAAATATTTGAAAATGGAGGAAGATTCTGCAAGCCAAGGAGTACATGTAGGTGGAAGCTGGACGAGGCAAGGAAATGGATTCTACCCAAGAGACTGCAGAAGGTATGCAGCCCTGCAGATACCCTGGACTTCTGACCTCCAGAACTGTAATAGAATACAGCTGAGCTGTTGTTTTTTTGTTTTTGTTTTTGTTTTTTTTTTTGAGTTGGAGTCTCACTCTGTCACCCAGACTGGAGTGCAGTGGCTGCTCCCGGCCACCGCAGCCTCGACCTGCTGGGCTCTGGCGATCCTTCCACCTCAGCCTTCTGAGTAGCCGGAACTACAGGCGCGCACTACAACGCCCAGCTAATTTTTGATTTATTGTAGAGATGAGGTCTTACCAAGTTGCCCAGGCGGGTCTCGAACCCGCGGGCTCAGACAATCCACTCACCTCGGCCTCCCAAAGTGCTGGGATTACAGGCTGAGCCACCAAGCCCGGCCTGAGTTTTAAGCCCCAAAGTTTGTTACTATTACTTTTTTGAGTCAGAGTCTCACTCTCTCTCCCAGGCTAGAGAGCAGTGGCGTGATCATAGCTCACTGTAGCCTCGAACTCCTGGGCTCAGGTGATATTTCCACCACAGCCTTCTGAGTAGCTGGGACTACAGGTGTGTGCTACCATGCCCAACCAATTTTTAAAATTTTGTAGAGGCGATGTCTTGCTGTGTTGCCCAGGCTGGTCTTGAACTCCTGGACTCAAGCAATCCTCCTACGTCAGCCTCCTAAAGTGCTGGAATTATAGATGTGAGCCACTGTACCCAGCCTATTGTTATTTGTTACAGCAAAAATAGGAATAAGATGTACCTACTACCTAGATTCTTTTTTTTTTTTTTTTAGAAGCTCTGAAAAACATCAGCCTACCACCTGGATTCTGTGCTTGATCTTATATATATCCATCTGTCTTTGGCCTTATTTTTTTGATACTTTCCAAATAAGCTGGAAATTATACACTATAGTATATATATTATTAACTAGAGTTCAACATTTGTGGACATGGTTTTTCTTTTAATATACAATTTATATAGAATGAAATGTATAGTTCTTAAGTGTACCATTTGATGAGTTTTAACAAATGCATACAGCCGTGTAACCTAAATATTTGTCAAGATATAGAATATTACTGTTACCCACAGAAAGTTCCCTCATATCCTTTTTCACTCATTCCTCACCCCATTCTATCAAGAGACAGCTATTGTTCTACATTTTTTCACTGTGGATTTGTTTATCTCTTAAATTTTCATATGAATGGAGTCATTAAGTAGATATTCTTTTGTGTAAAGCTTCTTTTACTCAGCATAGTATTTTTGAGATTCATTATGTTGTGTGCATTTGTAGTTCATTCTTTTAAATCATTGAGTAGTATTCTATTATATAAATGTACCATAATTTGTTCTTTTTGTTAATGTATTGATGGACACCTGAGTGATTTCCAGTTGTTGGCTGTTATGAGTACAATTGCTATATGTAATGCTGTGAACATTCTTGTACAAGACATTTTGCAGGCATGTGTGACACAGCTAAAGAAGGACAGATCTTATTAATAGAAACTGTTTATGAAATATTGATTATCTCCCATATCTTCATTACAAATATTTAATATTTCTCCTCAGTAGTTTTTGAAGGGATCTCTTAAAAATTTTTTTTAATAATTAATCAGTATTTTTTATTATGGTTTTGTGGGGTACAGTTAAGGGTTAGGTGTACAATTATGTTTCGAAGGGATCTTTTAAAATTTAGTATCTTAAAAATAATGCACAAAGATTAATACGCAATCAAAACTAATAATTATATTTAGTTTTTAAAGATAAAAAAGGTAGACTTAAAACACTGAACCACAGTTACTGTTAAGTCTGAATGGGATTGATTCTTAGGTTCTTGTGTCGTTCAGGATAAAAAGCTATTGAAAAACTATAGACTTTGTTCGGTTAAGTAGGCATGTTAAGAATGTAAGAGTAATTGCTAAATGAAAAGAAACAGGGCTTATATCTTCCCAAATTGTAGAGAGAAAATATACAATTGTTATAAATTCTCCTGGATTTGCTATTATAGCCTTTAATAAGAGTAATTTAAGGTGTTGTTCTCCTTTGCTTTATCCTGATAAAAAGTGTTGACACCATCCTCTGTGTAGTCCAGATACTGACCCAGCTGGTCTACATTAGCTCATTAACTTCAATGCTAATAGGTCTATTAACGGTAAGCTCTTTTACACTTTCTTTTTTTCCTCAGAAAATGTCTTTTTTTGCTATGAATTGTATATTGCATTTGTGCTCTGTCAGTATTTTAAAGATATTTTATTGAATTCTTTCGTTGCTATGTAGAAGTTTTGCATCAGATTGTTCCTCTATAGGGAATTCATCATTTCTCTTTGCTCTTAAGATCTCTTTGTCATTGATGATCTCCTTTCTTTTTTCTTTTTCTTTAGAGTCAGAGTCTCATTCTGCCACCTGGGCTGGAGTGCAGTGGCATGCTCACGGCCTTCACAGTCCCATCCTGCTGGGCTTAGGGGTTCCTTCCGCCTCAGTCTTCCAGGTAGCTGCTACAGGCATGTGCCACCATGCGTGGCTAATTTTTCTAGATTTATTGTGGACACGAGGTCTCACCAAGTTGGCCAGGCTGATCTTGAACCCCTGGGCCCAGGCAGTCTTCTCACCTCAGTCTCCCAAAGTGTTGGAGTTACAGGTGTGAGCCGCTGCGCCCAGCTGATCTCCTTTTTTAATGTGTCTAGGTGTGGATTTATTTATATTGTGGGAGGGTCATTTTGATTTCCGAATATTAATGAACAACAGCAGCTGTGATACTTTTGAGTATTACCTCTCCTGTATTTTTCTTTATGATCTTTTTCTTGAGTTCTCATTAGATAGCATATAGGATCATTTCATTCTATCTTTTTTTATTCCTAACTCTCTTATATTTATTTCTCTTATATTTATTTGCCTTTCTGTAGTATATTCTGTATAATGCATTTTGTTGTTTCCTAAATGTCTCTTCACATGTTTTTACCTGCTATCTAGACTCGCTTAGAGTTTTAAATTTCAATGATTACATTTTTCATTTCTAGAGGGTTCCTCACAGGATTCCAAAAAGTCAATATAATGCCCGTCAAAACCCAGTGCAATGTTTTTTAGAACTTGGCAGGATGACTTTAAAGTTATATCTGTATGAAAAAATACATGAGAATAGCCATGAAAATTTTCAAAAGAGAAGAATGAAATACTGCTTGCTCTATCAGATATTAAAACATACTCTAATGTTATAAGAATTAAAAAATGTGACACCTGGCTGGATGCGGTGGCTCAAACCTATAATCCCAGCACTTTGGGAGACTGAGGCAAGAGGATTGCCAGAGCCCATGGGTTAGAGACTAGCCTGGCAACTGGTGAGACCTCATCTCTACAATAAATTTTTAAAAATTAGCTGGGCGTGGTGGGGTGTGCCTGAACTTCCAGCTACTTGGAAGACTGAGGCAGAAGGATCACCTGAGCCCAACAGGATGAGGCTACAGTGGCCATGAGTGTGCCACTGCACTTGAGGCTGGGCGGCAGAGTGAGACTCCAATTAAATAAAAATGTGACACAGTTGTAGGAATAAATAAATCAGTAAAAAGATAAATTGGCAGGGTATAGTGGCTCACACCTATAATCCCAGCACTTTGGGAGATGGAGATGAGAGGATTGCCTGAACCCAGGGGTTCGAGACCAGCCTGGGTAACTTGGTGAGACCTCATCTCTACAATTAAAAAAAATTTGGTGAGACCTCATCTCTACAATAAATAAGAAAATTAGCTGGATGTGGTGGCACATGCCTGTGGTTCTAACTACTTGAAAGGCTGAGGCAGAAGGATCACCTAAGCCTAGCAGGTAGAGGCTGTGGTGGCCGTGAGTGTGCCACTGCACTCCAGTCTGGGCAACAGAGTGGGATTCCAACTAAAAAAAAGATAAATCAGTTCTGTGGGTGAAAAGAATGGTCAAATATGGAGCAATCATACATACCTCATGAACAAAAATAAAACCTAGGAGAGGGGGGGAAACTAATTGTAAAGGAAAAAGCTAAAATGCTAGAAAATATACGAAACCATTTTAATAGTCTTGGTAATAAAAATTATCTTCTACAAAGGAAAAAGATGGCTAGAGATAATGACTAGATAATTTCCTCCTGTAGAAAAAAAAAAAAAGTGACTGGCCAGGCATGGTGATTCATGCATATAATCCCAGCGCTTTGGTAGGTCAAGTTGGGAGGATCATTTGAGGCCAGAAGTTCGAGACCAGCTTGGGCATCAGAGTGAGACCTTGACTCTAGAAAAATAATTTCAAAATTAATGAGGCATGGTGGCATACACCACTAATCCTATCTCCTTGACTGAGGCAGGAGAATTGCTTGATTCCAAGAGTTCAAAGTTACAGTGAACTGTGATTGTACTGCTGCATTCCAACCTGGGTGACACAGTGAGACCCTATCTCTTAAAAAAATAAAAAAGTTCTGACTGAGAAAATATTTGTAACATGCAAAATGGAAAAAGAGATCAAAGACCTTATTTACAAAGTATTTCAAATCAAAGTAAACATTCCAATAGAAAATGAACAGAATGAAGAAAAATCATCATAACATGTACAAAAATTTGTTTAACTTTACTACTAATAAAATAAATGCAAATTAAAACAATGATTTATCATTTTTTGCTTCCCAGTTTGAAAAAAAATGTAAAAAGTATATAACTTCCAGAGTTGGCAGGAGTTTTCAGGAATGGGTACTGCTATATTTTTTCCTTATTGATGTAAATTAATACAGATGATGGATAGAAATTGTTTTATCTGCTTAAATTGGAATTTATAATTCATGACCAGTAAGCATGAACAGTTTACATTTTTTTCTAGGATAATTTCTTGTGGGAGCTTACTTGAGCAAAGGTTTTTCTACAATAATGTTTACCATATTATTGTAATGGGAAAATTATAAACAGTTTAAATATCTGTCAGAAGGCAGTAATAAATGATAGTGTTACATTTGTGACTCCCAATGAACCATCATATTTTGTGCCCTTGAGTAGATCACGCCCATGTTAATTTAGCCCTGACCATGTCACTTTCTTTGGCCAGCTAGGCATTAGCAAATGCTTGTTCTCTTTGGAACACATCCTCTTGTATGCCAGCAGCGATATCACAAAGCTCAGAATAGATTAGTGCATGATGAGAAGCTACATGAAGAGAGATGCTGGAGTGAGAGTCATTGTCGTTCCAACCCCAGCCAAGCTACCACGTGAATGCTTCTGCATGACTGACCTCACCCATCGCACGTGAAGCAGAATTGCCCAGCCAGCCCAGTCAATGTATAGAATTACAAAACCTAATAAGTAATTGTTGTTTTACATACGCTGAGTTTTGGAGCAGATTGAGAGGCAGAATTAGATGATTGAATCAGAGATGTGGAATATTACGCAGTTATTAGAAAGAATGATGAGCAGGTGAGGTGGCACATGCCTGTAGTGACTCAGGAAAGGCTGAGGTGGGAGAATCACTTGAGCTCAGGAGTTCAAGTCTAGCCTGGGCCATGTAGCGAGACCCATCTCTTAAAAAAAAAAAAGAATAAGCTAGGTACGTATATACTGATGTGGAAGATTTGTGTGATGGAGGAAGTCCTTTCTTTCCATGATAGTGTGAAATCATAATAAAAGGTTCTACAGGCTGAAACTGTGCAAAGCTATTTGAATAATCAGTGGTAAAAGTTATGATTGTTAATGAATATTTGTGAAAACATTATATACTGTCAGTATATTTTTATTGTATTTTAAAATTTAGTAAACAAAAATTTTTTTTTTTGAGTTGGGTCTCATTCTGTTGTTCAAGTTTGAGTGCAGTGGTGTGATCACGACAGTCATGACTCACGGCAGCCTCGACCTCCTGGGCTCAGGTGATCCCTTCACCTCAGCATCCTGAGTAGCTGGGTCCACAGTGTGCGCCGGTGTGCCTGACCTAGTTAAAATCGTTTCTAATTTTCATGGTATTTTCTTTTTTAACACTTGGGTTATTTAGGAGTTTATTGATTCTTTAACAGTATTTAAAGCTGGGCATGGTGGCTCATGCCTGTCATCCCAGCACTTTGGGCGGCAGAGGTGAGAGAATTGCCTGAGCCCAGGGGTTCGAGATCAGCTCGGGCAACTTGGCGAGATCTCATCTCTTCAGTAAATCAATTAGCCAGGCGTGGTGCGTGCCTGTGGTTCCAGCTGCTTGGAAGGCTGAGTTGGAAGGATTCCCTGAGCCCAGCAGGTGGAGACTGCAGTGGCCTTGAGCATGCCACCGCACTCCAGCCTGGGCAACAGAGTGAGACTCCAACTCAAAAAAAAAAATTCGAGAATTTTATTTTTGTTAACTTAAAAATTAAATAAAAAAAAATTTGATTTCTAGTTTAATTTTACTGTATTTTGGATAATATACTCTATGTAGTCTCTGTCACTTATTGTATGAGTATGCAGAGATTTGCTTCCTGGTCAAGCATACAATTGATTTTGGTAAATATCCCAATATTGATGAACTGGAAAAGAATGTATATTCTGCATTTTCTGGGTACAGTGTTCTATGAATATGAATTATTATTATTATTATTATTATTATTTTTGAGTCAGAATCTCACTGTGTTGCCAAGGCTGGAGTGCAATGGCATGCTCATGGCCACCCCAGCTTCAACCTGATGAGCTCAGGCGATCCTTCCACCTCAGCCTTCCAAGTAGCTGGAACTACAGGCACGCACAACCATGCCTGGCTAAATTTTTTTAATGTATTGTAGAGACAGGGTCTCACCAAGTTGCCCAGATTGGTCTCGAACCCCTGAGCTCAGGCAATCCTCTCGCCTTGGCTTCCCAAAGTGCTGGGATTACAGGCTTGAGCCACTGTGCTTGGCATGAATTATCTGATCAATTTTGTCAGTCTTGTTCACATCTTCTATATCCCTATTGATTTTTTGTCTATATTTTCCATCTTTTTCCTCTCTCTCCATGTTTGTCTGTTTTCTTTTGTCCTTTCATTTCACTAATCCTCTCTTCAGTTTGTCTAATTTGCTGATAAAGTTAATCTGTTGAGTTCTTAATTTGATTTACTGTATTTTTCAGTTCTAAAATTCTCATTTGGGGCCAGATGCGGTGACTCATGCATGTCATCCCAGCACTTTGGGAGACGGAGGTGAGAGGATTGCTTGAGCCCAGGAGTTCAAGACCAGCCTGGGCAACATGGCGAGACCATGTATCTACAATAAATTGTAAAAAAAATTAGCTGGGAGTGGTGGCATGCATCTCTAGGTCCCAGCTGCTTGGAAGACTGAGGCAGAAGGAGCGCCTGAGCCTAGGAGATGGAGTCTGTGGTAGCTGTGATCGTGCCACTGCACTCCAGCCTGGGCAACAGAGTGGGACTTTGACTCAATAAATAAATAAATAGATAGATAGATAGATAAAATTTTTGTTTGGTCTTTCTTTTATAATTTTCAGTCCTTTGCTGATGTAATTTCTTGAGCGTATTATCATGTGTAGATGTCAGTAAACTCCAAGATCAGACTTCTTGTAGATCTGTTTTTATTGTCTTTTTTTCCCCCTTGGTTTTTGATTATTTGACCTTATCTTCTGGAATGTAGGGTAAATGTTGATTGAATGACTGACTTTGTGCATGAAAAATTTGCAAAGGAAATTTGATGCTTTGGATGGTATTGTCTTTCTTTAGAGAGATTTACTTTTGCCTCTGGAAGTTAGCGTTGGGCAGGTCATTTTATTAACTAGAGATAAAGCTGATGGAGGCTGAGTTTTCATCTTCATGAGTGCTAGTTTATTTCCACCCTATAACTCCTAGTCTTATGCAACCCTCCCTCTTGGCCTCCCAAAATGCTGGGATTACAAGCGTGGGCAGTGGTCTGAATCAACAAAATAGTTTACAGTATAGTGAATCCAGAATCTGTGAGTTTTAGAAGTTAGACATCATTTCTAATACATGCCTTTATCAGATAGAGCCACATAATTACTGCTAAGGGATAGGGATGAACAGTAATAGCACAGGGATAACAAATTCAGCTTCCTTCATGACCCAGGTAGTTGGCATCGATCTGAGTACTGTAGGAATTACATTTAACTGGAAAGAAAGCCTGCATCTTCAGTTCAACCTACACCTGCCATTTACCTCCAAGTGACTGTTGACATGTAGAAAAATAGGCCCTATGCTATCAGCTCTTTCAGTTATTGAAGAGAAACCAGCCAGATTTCAATATAAATCTATGGGATTTAAAAAATTGGAAGTAGGTGGAAAGTTTTTTTTAAAAATTATGTTTTGGAGCCGGGCTCGGTGGCTCAGCCTGTAATCCCGTGCCTTTTGGGAGGCTGAGGTGAGTGGATTACCTGAGCCCGCAGGTTCGAGACCCACCTGGGCAACTTGGCAAGACCTCATCTCTACAATATATCAAAAAATTAACCAGGCGTGGTAGCGCGCACCTGTAGTTCCAGCTACTTGGAAGGCTGAGGCGGAGGGATCGCCGGAGGCCAGCAGGTCGAGGCTGTGGTGGCCAGGAGCGGCTACTGCACTCCAGTCTGGGCGACAGAGTGAGACTCCAACCCCGCCCCCCCCCACAAAAAAAAAAAAATATATATATATATATATATGTTTTGGAGCCAAATTATTTCTACAGCAGGAAAAGGCTCTACCACAAAGCTTTTAGTCTTTTAATATATGCATTCATTTGCTAACCTTTTGCAAGCAATTTCTCAGTCTATGCCTTAAGAGAATTGAAAAGTTAATAGGTACCACATCCCATGCAAATTAATGACTGCACTATTACATAGTATGCATTATGTATCATAGAATGCTGGTTAAAGTATTATGGTACTTCAGAGAAAGGATACATTAAACTTATTAAATATGTAAACAGGAATAAGTTTTGGAATTCTAAATTAGCAGTAAATGAAAGTCACTGCAGTTTTGAGTTGTCTAAAATAAAGGTTTTCTAAGAAAATTGTGAGGGAAAATTGGGTAGGCTAATGGCATAACATATAGTGAACAACATTAAGTAGCGTTTCAATGCCCTATAAAATTAGAGTAGAATCAAACCCCTTTCTAGTTATTATGATTTGTAGAATATATATCTTTATACCACATAGAAAACTGATAAAATGGGTGATAGCCATATTGCTTAAAAATAGCATTAGCATATACTTGTATGTACTCTATTAAGATTTTATTAACTTTGTGCTTTCTGTTCAAAATTATTTAACTTTATAATGTAACTTTTATTTTTTTCTTCTTCTCATTCTGTAAGCAGTTTTTAAAAGTTATTAATAAAAAAATTCTATGAAATTTTCAATGAAAGAAACATATTAGATTTAGTAAGAAAATTCCATCTCTAACTTCAATAAAGTATTCTGGAATATAGAGTCTTAAAAGTATTTATTTTTTATTAGATGCCTTAGGACTACAAGGATGTAAGTGTTTTTATAAAAACAATAAAGGAGGAGTAATTTGATGGTTTATTTACTCTTTATAACCTTTAGAAAGTGTCATGCTTTTTTTAAAGTGCTTGCTTCAGGCTGTAGTTTTACAAGATGGGCTGTGTATTGGTCAGGCCTCTTCAATTCTTGACCCTGAACAGATTTAGGGACATAGTATATACAGTAGACACGTGTCCAAGCAGCCAAAACTGTAACTGTGTACTTTTACATTCCTTTTCAAACTCATAATCTACCTCCTACGAAATTGCCTGATTCAGTTTCTCATATTGTCTAGGAACGAACATAGTAATCACTTTTCGAGATAGTTTCTTGGTTTGATTGCTGAAAAAGTATTCAAGATAAATATTTCTGATATTCATGGGATAGCCTTAAAGTTTATATTTTAAAAATCTTTTTCCCATAGTAATTATACTTGTTTTCACATTAGTCAACTTAATCTATTACAAATATTTTGATATGGGAAAATATTAATATTAGAACATTCATAGCAATTCTTTTTTTCTTTTTTGAGTTGGAGTCTCGCACTATCACCCAGACTGGAGGGCAGTAGCCGCTCCTGGCCACCGCAGCCTTGGCCTGCTGGGCTCCGGCGATCCTTCCGCCTCAGCCTTCCAAGTAGCTGGAACTACAATCATGCGCTACCACGCCCGGCTAATTTTTTGATTTATTGTAGAGATGAGGTCTTGCCAAGTTGCCCAGGCGGGTCTCGAACCCGCGGGCTCAGGCAATCCACTCACCTCAGCCTTCCAAAGCGAGGGATTACAGACATAGCAATTCCTAAGTTCTTCTGTTTTTCTTTTTCTTTTTTTTTTGAGTTGGAGTCTCACTCTGTCGCCCAGACTGGAGTGCAGTGGCCGCTCCCAGCCACTGCAGCCTCGACCTGCTGGGCTCCAGCGATCCTTCCGCCCAGCCTTCCAAGTAGCTGGAACTACAGGAGTGCGCTACCACACCCGGCTAATTTTTTTTTATTTATTGTAGAGATGAGGTCTCATCTGCCCAGGTGGGTCTCAAACCCGCGGGCTCAGGCAATCCACTCACCTCAGCCTCCCAAAGGCGTGGGATTGCAGGCTGAGCCACTGAGCCTGGCTGTTCTTCTGTTTTTCATTCAACAAGTATTTCTAGTTTTTATTTTGAAATGCTCTACCAAATAATCTGAATGTATTTGCATAATTAACAGATTTTTTAAAAATGATTTTTAATGGTTTTCTAAATTTTTGGAGTTAGGAAGATTAACTTCTGAAGTTTTTGAAGGAAAGGAGTATATCATAACGATCCATACTGTCCTACAGCATACACAATCTCTCTAAGGTAATATAATGCAGCATTTAAGAGGCTCATCTGGGTTCAAATACTGTCTCTGCTGTTTACCTGCCGTGTAACTTTAGGCAAGTCATTTATCCTTTTGCTACCTCAGTATCTTTATGTACACAATTCTGATAGTAAGAGTACCTACCTCATACAATTATGCCCAGGATTAAGGTAACCAATACATAAACAGCACTTAGAACGATATCTAAATCATGGTAAGATCTCAGAACCCACTCTAACCACTGAAAGAGAACCAGACCTACACAGAGCAAACGGTATCTTGCACATTTCAATCCAGCTGCTTTGGGAAGAGATGCATATTTTAAGTATATGGTCTCTCAGAACAAATGCATACATAAACACTTATTTCCTCTTTCAGTATGTTTTAATAATAGACGTGTTACTGCAGGAGATTCTAATCTCTCCTCATTCACTTACCATGTAGTGTACACTATTGGTATGCATTTCCTCCTTTCTTCCAAGTTGGAAAAACCCTGATTGTGTCTTAAGAGTCCACCTCTCATCAATGGGAGTGATAAATTCTCACTGCTCTTGATCACTCATGAAGATTAAGTATACTCTGCCCTGCCATGACTGGCTTAGGAGTGAGCATGTGACCCAGTTATGGTCGATCAGATATTAGGAGATGCGTATTGGGAAGCTTCTGGGAAAGGTTTTATTATCAAGAGAATACATTTCTTTCTACTGCAAGAAACTCTTTGACTTGTCTTTAATGCCTGTGGTCAAGGTAACCATTCTGCAACATTAGGGGTGGAAAGCCTGAGTAAAATCACTTTGATAATGGCAACATGGAAAGATGGGCAGAATCGTAATATTAATGAAATTGTTGAGTGACCCATGGAAATAATCAGTCCTAGAAGCACTCTACCTTTATGCTCTTTTTCATGTGAGATGATAACTCCCATAAGTCAGTGAGTTGGATTTTGTTGTTACTTGCTGCTGAAAATATTATAAGTGAGACCACTTTCATGAAAGTCTATCTTTGAGTAACATAGCATAAGTGTGCTTGTGTGTGTATGTGTTTGGAAAGTGAAGAACACATAAATGATTCATAGGAAAATATTTCATTTAAATAAGCATAATATTTTATCTGTTAATGTCCACTCTTTGGTTTCTCTGCAACATTTTGTTATGAAAATTGTCAAACATATAGCAAAACTGAAATAATTTTACAGTGAACACTCATATTGTTAACATTTTACTATCGTTGCTTAATCACACAGCTGTCCCTCTTTTGACTTTATTCTTTGATGAAGACATCAGTGCACTACTTCCTAAATGCTTTAAAATAAATGTCATTAAACAGAGCTTGCTATTTCTTTTCTTTCTTGAGTCGTCGTCTCACTGTGTCACCCAGGCTGTATTGCAGTGGTATGCTCACAGCCACTGTAGCCTCGGCCTGTTGGGCTCAGGTGATCATTCCGCCTCAGCCTTCCAAGTAGCTGGAACTATAGGCATGCGCCACCACACCAGCTAATTTTTTGATTTATTGTAGAGACGAGGTCTCACCAAGTTGCTTAGGCTGGTCTCAAGTCCCTGGGCTCAGGCAATCCTCTCGCCTCGGCCTCGAAAGTGCTGGCATTACAGGCTTGAGCCACGCGCTTGGTCAACTTTACTATTTCTTTACACTAATGTTTACATGAAATGTACAAATCTTAGCTGTACATTCAGTGAGTTTGGACAGATGGGTACACCCATATAATGCAAAGCCTTATCAAGACATAAAATGTTTCCATCAACTCAGCCAGTGCCCTCATGCCTCTTCCCAGGCAAATTCTACCCCTCCCCAAGAGACAACCACTGTTTTGATTTTTTTCCATACTCAGTTAGTTTTATTTGTTCTAACATTTCATATAAATAGAATCATGCATTGTATATTATTTTAGGTAAGGGCACTTTCATCCTGGCATGTTTTTAGTCCATCTGTGTTGTGTTTATTATCATATAGATCCTGTACTTGCTCTTTAAAGTGTATACTTCTGTAATTCATGTTCTCTGATATGATGATAAATTGTATTGAATTTTAAATTTTAGTTTCTGCATGTTCACTGTTATAGAAATGTGATTTTTTTTTCTGTGTGTGACCTTGTTGAATTCACTTAGTAATTTTGGGAGTTTTTTGTAGGTTCCTTAGCATTCTTTATGTGTACAATCATATCATCTGCAAATAGAATCAGTTTTATTTCTTCCTTTTCTGCCCGATTACTTATTTATACCTTATTGCAGTGGCAATAAAACTTTCAGTACCATGTCTAATAACAGCAGTGAGAGTAAACACCTCTGCTTTATTTCTGATCTTAAAGTGAAAACAGTCTCTCATTATTAAATATGCTATTACATTTAGGGTTTTGTAAACATTCTTTTCAAAAAGTAAACGGTAACATTCTCTAAGCCTTTATTCCTAACTTGCTGAGAGTTTTATTATGGGTATTGGATCTTGTCATGTGCTTTTTCTGTCAATTGATTTGATCGTCTTATTTGCTTATTAGTGTGGTAAATTACACTGACTTTCAACTGTTGAACCTGACTTGTATACCTGGAATAAGCTCCACTTGGTCATGGTGTATAATTTTTGTATATATTGTTGCATTCTTTTTGCTAATATGTTATTAAGGATTTTTACATCAAAATTTATGAGAGCTATTGGTTGGAATTTTCCCTTTTATGCTCTTTGTTTGGTCTTTGGCATTATGGTAAACAAGTCTCATAAAATCAGTTGGCATGTAGTTTCCTCTTCTATTTTGCTGGCAGAAAGCATGTAAAAGAAGTTAATTCTTCTTCAAATGTTTGGTAGTATTCTCCAGTGAAACCATCTGGGCCTGGGGAGTCCTCTTTGGGGAGCTTTTAAATTACAAATTCAACTTCTTTAATGGTTATAGGACTGTTTAGATTGTCTTTATCATCTTGGTTGAGTTTTGGTGGTTTGTGGTTTTTGATGACTTGGTCCATTTCTGTAAGTTATCAAATTTATGAGTATAAAGTTGTTTGTAGCATTTCCTTATTGTCTTTTTATGACTATATTTTTGTGCATGGTTTCTTTTAGCTCTTTGCGTATATTTAAAATAGCTGACTTAAAGCCTTCAGGTAAAATGTCCAATGTCTGGACTTCCTAAGGTACAGTTTCTTTTTTTTTTTGAGTTGGAGTCTCACTCTGTCGCCCAGACTGGAGTGCAGTGGCCGCTCCCGGCCACCGCAGCCTCGACCTGCTGGGCTCCGGCGATGCTTCCGCCTCAGCCTTCCGAGTAGCTGGAATTACAGGCATGCACTACCACGCCCGGCTGATTTTTGATTTATTGTAGAGATGAGGTCTTGCTGCCCAGGTGGGTCTCGAACCCGTGGGCTCAGGTAATCCACTCACCTCAGCCTCCCAAAGGCGTGGGATTACAGGCTGAGCCACTGAGCCCGGCTAGGTACAGTTTCTATTAATTTTTTTCCTATGTATGTGTCACACTTTACTGTTTCTTTGCATGCCTTGGAATTTTTTGTTAAGCTGGACATTTTGGATTAAGGGCAACTCTGGAAACCAGATTCTTCCTCCTTTACAGGTTGCTGTTGCTGTTGTTTTTGTTTAGTGTCTTTTCTGAAGTCATTTGTAAAGTCTGTTGACTTTGTTGTGTGTGGCCACTGAAGTCACTGTACTGTTAGTTTAGTGGTCAGCTAGTGACTTGACAGTGATTTCCTTCAACATCTAGAACCAAAGAAAAATCAGTCTCCTAGTTTTTGCATAAGGGCTCTGCATGTGTTGCTTGAGGCATACCTTCAGCCCTCAAACCAGGTAGGTTTCAACTGGATTTCTCTAGTGAGATGTTGTGTTTATGGTGTTGGCTAAATAGGAGTATTACATTATTTTAAACAAAACCAGAGGGTTTCCTAGTGACTGCTTCCTGCTTGGCTTTGGGCCTCCCCACTTGACTTTGGGTCTTCTCTTGGTGCTGCTTCCCAGAGACAGTTTGTCTTTGCAGCTCTCCCAGCCGTATCTCCCGTTCTTTTTTTTTTTTTTTTTTTTTTTTTGAGTCAGAGTCTCACTCTGTTGCCCAGGCTGGGAGTGCAGTGGCACACTCTTAGCCACTGCAGCCTTGACCTGCTGGGCTCAGGTGATCCTTCCGCCTCACCCTTCCAAGCAGCTGGAACTCTAGGCACATGCCACCATACTTAGCTCATTTTTCTCAATTTATTGTAGAGACAAGGTCTCACCAAGTTGCCCAGGTTGGTCTCGACCCCCTGGGCTCAGGCAATCCTCTTGCTTCTGTCTCCCAGAGTTCTAGGATTACAGGCATGAGTCGCCACGCCTAGCCGCTCCTGTTCTTTTTACTTGATACTTATTGGTGTGATGGTGGTGGCCATTAGGGAAGAAGGGCTTTCTTGATATTCTCATGAAGTCTCAGTCTTAGGTGAACCTGAATCTCAGAATGAGATCTTCAGAATTGGGATCCTTCTTCTTTATGTAATGCTGGGCCTAGAATGTATTCCTGCCCCTCCCCCCATGGTAGAGCTGTCGCTGCTTTGTTTTTGCACACCTCCTCCTCCCAGTGGCAGCGGGTTTCCACAGGTGCTCTCAAGAGGTAGTTTTTATTGCTCTTAAGACAGGTCTGCCTGAGTTTTTAGTAGGTCCCCCAGGCCCTGCAGAGGGTTTCAGCCAGTGTCTTTAGCTATGGTTTTTGTTGCCCTTTCTCCCTGCAGATTAAGGGTTTTGGTCTGTAGGGGAAATAGGGAAGATGGCTTGTGACTGCTCCTCCCCCACACAGCCAATATTGCAGAAGAAACTTTCGCAGGCTTCTTCTCACCATTCTCTGGAAGCCACCTGGTTGGTTTCCTGGGAGAAAAACCTACTGGAGGATACAAATCTTCCTGTTTTAGGACCCTGAGGGGATGCACATTTTCACAGTAGCCTACATTTTGCCTTTAACAATTTATTAAGGACTTTTGGCTGAATCTTCTTTCTGTCCTCAGTGGCTTATGTCCCAGGTAAGAAAATGCTGGGGTTCTGTTTCTCCCTCCAGGCACCTGTCTCTAACTAGATTTTGTATTGCCTGATCTATCTGGGACTTCAGTGTCTGATGGATTTGTCCATTTAATTTGCAATTTGTCCAGCTTTTTTTTTTTTTTTTGCTGTGAGGATAAGAGGATGCTGTTTCTATCTTTCTAGAAAGAACTGAAACTGGACATTTTAAAGTTCTAACTTTCATAGCGTTTTGCTTTTTTATTTTTGACATAGGAAACAGAAACTCAATATGAGGAGCAGATTGGGAAAATTATTGTGGAGACTGAAGAACTTAAATGGCAAAAAGTGAGTATTTTTCTCTCAGATTAGGATTTGTAACATCTATTTTAAAATGTATTCTTATCCTTATTGCAAAGCTAATTTTTAACATAATTGGGGTTAGCACATTATTTTAAATGAAGTCTCAAGAAAATCCTAACTAAAACTGTTAGTAACATGTAGTCTTCCAGAAAACTGAGGATACAATTTTTGCTCAGGCCTTTTGATATTATAGCACTGAGGATAACTCTGAAAACTACTACATTGTGAACTATGTTACATCTCAGAATCATGTTATGTGTTATAGGGCAATGAAAGTATTTTGAAAGCAGTGAAACCTCATGACTTGTACCATTTTTCCCAGGCTATTGTTACATAATGTAATCAAATATTTTTTTAAAAAACAGTATCAGCACTGATTTTCTCTGTAGTTTTATACTGAAGCATTTATGATACTGCTTCCCCCTGCCTATCCATCAAAGGCATCTTAACAACTGAAAACTGAAGGCTTAATTTTCATAATTCCTCACCATTTGGCAATATGGGGAGCAGGAACTTGGGGGAAACAAGTTCAGAATTCAGGTGCTAGAGGATAGCCCAAACTAGAAATAATTGGAATGTTAGGGCCAGACAGACCCACAGAGTTGTGCAGGATATGGGAGTAAAACCAGGATTGAACTGTATGAGGGGCAGGTCGGAAACACACCTGTCTATGGAAAGAAAGAACAGGTAAATACTAAGTACAAACTAAAGTTCAAAGCTGATTTCAAAATGTCAAGTTATATCTTGATTTTGGATAAAGACAGTCAATAGTATAATGTTGCCAGAATTCCTAAGTTAACCAGTAAGTCTAATAAATAAAACTTAAGTTGGATTTTATTATGACCAGACACAGTGCCTCACGCATGTAATCCCAGCACTTTGGGTAGCTTAGATGGGAAGATTGCTTGAGGCCAGGAATTTGAGACCAGCCTGGGCAACATAGTGGATCCTGTCTTTACAAAAAAATTCTAAAAATTAGTTGGGTGTGGCGGCACGTGCCTCTAGTTCCAGCTACACAGGAGACTCAAGTGGGAGAATTGCTCAAGCCCAGGAGTTTGAGACCAGTCTGGGCAGCACAGTGAGATCTGTATCTACAAAGAAATTTAAAAAATTAGCTGGGCATGATGGTACACACCTGTACTTCCAGCTACTTGGGTGGCTAGGAGGATTGCTTGAGCATTGGAGTTCAAGGCTGCAGTAAGCTATGATCGGGCCACTGGATTCCAGCCTGGTTGGGAAAACAAGACTTATCTCTGAATGAATGAAAACAGGAATCCAATTTAAAATAGAGAGCATGTTTAGAGTATTTAAGCTGATTCTAAGGTTTATATGGAAATAAACATTTAGGAGTAGCTGGGAAATTTTGGAAAGAACTAGCCATACTTGATTCTTAAACATATTCTAAAGCTATAATTATTAAAATAGTTTGGAAGTACACATAAATATTTAGTGGAACATGATCGTGTCTAGAGATAGATTCAAATATGTAAGATAATTGAGTGAATGATGAAGGTGGCTTTCAAATCATTGGGGAAGAATAGATTATTCAAGAAATGGTACTAGTACTGGGTTCCAGCTGAAGAAAAAGCCAGATTCCTGCCTCACTTTACACATCTGTAGAAAAACAAGAACTTTCATATGTTTGCTGGCTGTGTAAATTAGAAGTACCTGATTGCATTCCGCAAAATATCACCAAACACAGCATGTGAATAAAGCAACTATGTTTATTAGAACTCTTTGCAATAAGTGAAAACACTACTTTTACGGCGTCTTAGTGGTGTTTCAAAAGGGTCAAATCAGCACTGGAATATGTAAAGTGTTATAGGGTCTAGGCACAAGTGGCCTTAGGCAGATCTTTTGAGGCCATGTGTTGGGTGGGATTGGATAAATTTTGTAACATAGTGTTTCAGGACTGGTAAATGTAACAACATGAGAGACCCTGGAAGCTAGTCTTGAGAGTAAATAATTGTTTGATAAACCAGCTGTTTACCCTAATAAATTATTGCCTCAGATAAATTCTTTTGTAGCAATTCCCTGAAACAAACAGTTATTTAATTTGTTGGTTTTTACAGCCTTCTGTTTGCTGGGCAAAGATTTCTTGGAATGAAACCTAAATTGTGTTGACACAAGTATTCTCAGTTCTTAGTACTAATAGCTCTGTTATATTGATGTGGGTAGTGTCAGTTCTTTGGTGCCTCTTACTTCTTCAGCCTGAACTAGAGAACAGACCATTATTATTTAGGATGTGATCGATCAAGATTGATGCTGCTTGATGAAGAGTCATGACAGCATGTATGATTGTTTCTGATGGAGTGGTATGTGTGTATCAGTTTTCCCTATTCTTTTGTTGGATGATCATTTGATAGGACAGTGGCCATGCAACAGTTTTTAAGACTCCAGAAGTCACGTGTTTGAACACACTAATATGTAAAAATACTAAGCAAAAGATTATTTACAGAATTTGTAGATTGCTTCTAAGCCAGCAGTCAAGAATACCTATATTAAGCCAAGAGAACAGAGATCATCCTCAAATCACAAATGAATTTTATTTAGTAATGCACTCACACCCAAGAATGCAGTGAACGGTATTAAGGATAAGGACCTTAGAAATCATGGTTAATAAATATGTTTAGTCATTTAAGGTTCTGGATTATTAACAAAGAGGAAAGAAAATATCTAGGAAAATAAAGAACAAAAGCTTACAAAATAGAAGATTGCAATCTGTGGCTCTGATTCTCTAGCTGGAGTATAAACAAGCTTTGTGTGTAAAGAGTCATATAGTCAGTATTTCAGACTCATGGACCATATCATCTCTGTCACAACACTCACTTTTGTTGTAGTGTGAAAGCAGCCACGAACAATACTTAAATGAATAAGTGTGGCTATGTTCCTAAAAAACTTTGTTTATGGACACCAGAATTTAAATTTCATACTATTTTCAAGTGATTTGAAGTTTTTTTTTCTTTTTAGCCATCAAAAAAATGTAAAAACTATTCTTAACTCACAGGCTATACAAAAACAGACAGTTGGCCAGATTTGACCCGTGGGTCATAGTTTGTTGACCCCTGATCTAGCCCTTATTTTGTAGGTCTTGGTTAGAGGCTGTCTATATCATATAGTTGCTGTCTTGATTCAGATCTCATGGGTGGAAACCACTTGTTTCTGAAGATAGTCTGCTTCTGAAGTTTTCTTAGTTTTCTATCTCTGAGTTTTCTATATCGTGATGGAATGGCAGTCCCAGTATTAGACAGTGAAACCTCCAATTTGTTCATCTAGGAGGCTTGAATTCAATAGTCTGTGCACTGGAGTTTAGCTACTGTGCTAGCAGTCAGAATACCTGATTATTTCCAACATAGTTTCAAGGTGTGTGTGTGAGTGTGTGTGTTTTCTGTCTCCCTCTCAGGTCATTTCCAGAGGATACTGAATTTTAGGTCATGTAGAGGAAAAGCAGTTTTTATCTATTAGTGATAAGACTGTGAAACATATTGCATGAGTCCCTTGAATTACTTTACCACATTTGTCTGTAGTAAGGAAATGTCCATACAGGGGAGAAGCAGCCCACTTCATAGAGCAAAGTCTAACGAGTTTACGGGGAAAGCCAGTGATGTAGGGAGTATGGGTTTCATGGTATTATGAGTTAGAGGTGACCTTCTTGGTCATGAAAGTTCTGGAGCATCAGATTTAATATGCCATTAGCTCACTCTACTTTTCCTCAAGATTGAGCATGATGGGGGCAGTGAAGTTTCTAAACAAATGATAAGGCTTTACAAAATACTCTAATGACACCTGGTAAAATGAGTGCCCCATCACTAGAGAGCCTTCAGGTGGAGAACACAAAATTAAGTAATTTTTTTCTACTCACAGAACTGTAGTGCTCTGGCAAGAAAAAGTTTCTGTTTATCCAGAGAAATTGTAAGCAATGATGAGACCATATTTAGAACCCATTGCAGGGATTAATTTTTGGAAATCAATTAGGAGGTGTTTATAGGGAGTCTGGGACTTGGATTTACAAGGATAACAGTTGTACCAGGACGGTGCTGGTGATGGAGAGATATGCACCAGAGACATACTCAGCTATCTTAGGAAAATTTCCCTACCAGTGCTAATCAAGTATAATGTTCAGTTTGTCCTTGCTCTGGTGGGTAATTTCATGTAAAATTTTTGCAAAGTTCCACTGAGGTCCTCTGGTGCCACCAAGTGTCTGTCCTGAAAGTGTCCTGAAGATTTTGTGGTTTTTTTTTAAAATTTATAATTGTTTTATTTTCAGACTCTGGAGCCAATTATGGGCATTCCAAAAATAACCTTTCTTAATTTCTTCAAAGATTTGATTTTGTTGGATATCATAAGGGCCAGGACTGTGTGTCATAAAGATTAGCTAGGACATTTCCTCTAGCCTTAATGTTATCCCTTTTAGTGTGACTTTATGATAGCTACCTCCTAACGAGGCATTAAAGCGCTTAAAACTGTTGACCATTTGAAACTAGAATTCCTACGGAAGGTAAGAAGCCCTCATTATTTCTACAATACGCCCAACCATGTACTATTCCAAAGTCATAGCTGCTGTTTGTGTTAGCTCTCTTATCCCTTGACAACTGGCAAGTTTTGCGTAGTAGGATCAGTCCTGTCTTCTGAGCTGATTTAAAATCTGGTAAGGATCCATAAGTTGGGGGTCAGTTGAGATATTTGTGGTATGTCCTCTCTGACATTTTTTTCCACTTTGGTTTAAAAAGCCTACCAGTCAGCCGGGCTTGGTGGCTCAGCCTGTAATCCTGCGCCTTGGGAGGCTGAGGTGAATGAATTGCCTGAGCCTGCAGGTTTGAGACCCGCCTGGGCAACTTGGCGAGACCTCATCTCTACAATAAATCAAAAAATTAGCTGGGCGTGGTAGCGCATGCCTGTAGTTCCAGCTACTTGGAAGGCTGAGGCGGAAGGATCACCGGAGCCCAGCAGGTCGAGGCTGCGGTGGCTGGAAGCGGCCACTGCACTCCAGTCTGGGCAACAGAGTGAGACTCCAACTCAAAAAAAAAAAAAAAACCTACCTGTCAACAAACAATATTAAACCTAGGTTTAATCTGGGGAGAGTTTCTAATAAATCTGTCTGAACCATAGTTGTTGCTCAGACAGAGACTAGATTGTCATGGATTTCCCTTTCTTTGGGTAATAGAAAAAGAGTGGCAGGCATTTTTTTTTTAAGATTCTCTATGAGAAACATTTAGTAGGAATAGAGAATAAAGAGATTTATTTTATATTGGAAGTTATTGCTCATCAACACATTTCTTGAAAAAAAACTTGCCAGGTACTCTGTTCAATCTCTGTCTCTTTTACCACATCAGTATATTTTGTTTTTTTTCATTAAGACATAAAAACATTTAATTTTTTTAGCTGAGTGTGGTGGCATGTACCTATAGTTCCGGCTACCTGGAAGGCTAAGGCAGAAGGATTGCCAGAGCTCGGCAGGTCGATGCTGGGGTGGCTGTGAGTGTGCCACTGCACTCCAGCCTGGGTGACAGAGTGAGACTACAACTCAAAAAAAATTTTAAATTTTAACCTGTTTTTTATTTGTCTTTATATAAGCTATATCTAAAATGAACACCCTGTGTGTGCATGTATAAGGAACCCCCCCCAAAACCAGAATTATCTTTTGGAGGGTGGGTCCCTTGTAGTACAGGCTTCCCCCACTGGGTCAGTGCTCTAGGAAACCCTCAGCATCAGTGGACCAACCAACGTTGTTGTGAGAGGCTGCATTAGGCTTAGGTGAATTCCTTTTTGGAGACTCTCTCAGTGCATTTGCCCATTTCATGATGGGTGATTTTACAAGTGCACCTGCCCACACTGCACTGAACATTCAGCAGTTTTTCACCAGAAATGTGAAAATCCGTGCCCCACCCTCCCTATTCATCAAATCTTGCCACAAGTGACTTTTTTTGTTTCCCTGGATGAAAAATTTCCCCAAAGGGAAACGTTTTGCCATTGTGGAAGAGCTGAAACATAAAACAGCAGAAGCACTAAAAGGCATCAAAATTGATGGGCTCAAAAACTGTTTTGAGCAGTGGGAGAAATGTCTCGATAGGTGTATTGCATCAAATGGAGAAGACTTTAAAGGTGACTGAAGTTTAAACATGTAAGAATAAATTCCAGTTTTTTGGGGGGTCCCCCTCATCTATATTGAATAACATAAAAAGTGAAATTAATGATATATATGTGTGTTATATATATAAAATTAGGTAAGATTATATGGTAGACTTATTGGCAATTTTAGGAGACAAATGTCAAATATTATTGTATACTTTGTGCAAATTAAAAATGAAAGTGGAATCAGCAACTAGATTTTTTTGTTTTCATGCCTCTTTATTGTTTATTTAAATTTTTAATTTTTAATGGACAAATAATAATTGTATATATTTATGAGGTACAGTGTAATGTTTTGAAATACGTGTGTGTATGTGTTAGAATGATTATATGAATGTAATTATTAACATTTCCATCGCCTTAATACTTATTTTTTTTGTAGTGAAAGCATTTAAAATCTACTCTTAGCAATTCTGAAATATACATTATTATTAACTGTTGCCACTAATGCTGTGCATTAGATCTTGAAAACTATTCTTCTTGTCTAACTAGAACTTAGTACATTTGATCAACATTTCCCCATTCCCTCCACCCTACAGCCCCACCTCCCCAGCTTCTGGTAACTACCATTTTACTCTCAACTTCCATAAGTTTGACTTTTGTTGGATTCCTTGTACAAGTGAGATCATGTGGTATTTGTCTTTCTGTTAGTAGGCCTTAAGGTATTATAGCCCTGAGTGGAAATGTGTGGGGGAGAAAGTAGTAGAAACTCATAGAAGTCGAACCTGCTTGCTGAGAAATGTGTTTTCAGTAAGCAGCGAGGATTGTACAGTCTGAGAAACCATAAGTTTTTGCAAATCCTTAAACCAAGTCAGTAGAAGCCTTTACAAGTTTGGCAGTGGCTAAGATAAGGAGTTGGCTTTTGCCACTAAGTCTAAGGGAAGTTTGTAGTAAGCAGTTGGGCCCTGATCATTCCTGTGTTGTTGTTTGAGGATTAGGGCTTGTTTACATTGCTCAGGTACAAATAGATAGAGGTGGGGGGTGTTGAAGAATTATTATTATTTTATATATATATTTTATTTTAAAGTTGTGGGATACAGTTAAGGGCTAGGTATACAAATATTCATTGTACACGTACCCTTGTTGATGAGGTATGCCTCCCTTACCCCAGATAGATATTGACTACTGTTAATCCCACCTCCCTTCCCCACCCTGTCCCCCACCCCCACACTGTCACTGTCAATCCTTTTCTTATAGTATTACAGTAGTTGTTCAGGGTCCACTTATGAGTGAGAACATGTGATGTCACATCTTTGTTTCTGTAAGAGATCACTCAGTATTATAAACTCTTAATTCCATCCAGGTTGCTGCAAATTCATGATTTTGTTCTTTTTTATGGCTGTGTAATATTCCATTGTGTATATGTACCACATTTTAAAAATCCAGTCCTCTTTTGATGGACAGCATGGCTGGTTCCATGATCTTGCTATTGTGAACAATGCTGTGATAAACATACATTTGTAGGTATCTTTTTTATAGAGTGATTTGAGTTCTTCAGGGTATATTCCCATTAGGGGGTTGGGGGGTCATATGGAAGGTCGATTTTTAGAGCTTTTAGGAATCGTCACATTGATTTCCACAGAGGCTGTCTTAGTTTACACTCCCACCAACAGTGTAGAAGTGTTCCCTTTAAGAATTATTCTTAAGTTACAGAATTCTTGTTCATGTTTAAGTTCCTGTGGGATAGGTTTCTTTATTGAGCACTTAAGATATATAAAAGTGTGGTGATTTCAAGAATGTTTGGATCCCAGTATCTTCAGTTGCCAGTGAAACCCAGAAAACTTCTTGTCTTAGTAAGGAGCCTTGGGTAGTATTGAACGGCTTATAATTAATCAGGAGTGATAGATTTACCCCCTGGAATGAATCAAACCCTAAATAGTATATTTTGTTCCAAAAAATTCTAAAATTTCTTTGGAATTTTCATGTCCTTGCTAAAACAGAAGTTAATAAATGGAGTCAGTCTTAGACCTCTCCTCATCTTTAGAACATAGCAAAAACTTGCTCACATATTATGTAATGTAGTGCTGCAGGGAAATTTCAGGTCCTTAAGGGTCCTCAGTAAATCCCATAACTGTCCAGATAGATTGTGTCTTTCCTAAGAAAAAACAAATAGGTGTTGATTTTGTTGAATTAATGGGACACCATAGAAAGCACAATACATAGCTATAGTGGTAAATTATGTAGCCTCAGGTTGCACTGAAAATAAAAAAGTATTTGGGCTTATTACTACAAATAATTAGGTAAAACTCATTAATTTTATTTATGAATTTAAGGCCCTGAACAATCTTTATCCTCATCCGTTGTGTATCTTACTGGGAAACAACAGTGTGTAAAGCCTGGTAGAGGTATGACGCATCCTTTCTCTATTAGGACTTTGAACTTCTAGTTTAAGGGTATTTTGTAAATTTAGAGGTTTAGATGAGTGAATCTGAACCTTGCTGCCAATATTAGTAAACCTTTTTGCCCACAAAGGTGCCACTTTATGGCAATCTTCAGTTTAGTTTGATCATACACAAAGGTACCAGTAAATCAGTATCCACATTAGCTATGATCTAATTATAAATTGGAAAGTCCTCAAGGAGCTAAAGAAGAAAAAGGAAAGAATTAATTTTGCAATTATATTAACATAGTAGAGCCTATTAGATCCCTGGTATCCCTTTTAAGTTAATGGGCATGGTGTCATGGCGGAGAACATAATATTTCTTACTTGGAGATCCAAGGGTAATGGTTACAGACTGAAACAGCGAGAATATCTGTGGATCATTTGAGATGCCCATATCTGAGTAGCTCATGACTCCAAGGGAGAGGTTTCTTTTAATATCTAGAGAAATTTCTTTTTGCAAGTTTGAGGATTAAATGAGAAGTCAGCTGCATAATTCCCCCCAGAGTGTTGTCATTTATTTGCCCACTTGATTTTTTCTTTTATTTTCTTAGCTAGAACATGACAGTTATTTTGCTAATGACCTTTCTGCTTATAAGTATCTACAGGTGCCTACCAAGAAGCACATTCCTCCAGCGCTTGCTAACGACAATGTGACCATTTAGTTGTTTTATCTGCAAGGCTATTGGTTTATTTTGCTTTTGTTCTAAGTCTTTTGAAGATCTGGATTTGACGATCTGGTAATAGAGTTATTTCTCATTCCAGATTTGTTGCATATTAAATCCCCTGTTTCTGGAATTAAGGCTGTTTGCAAAAAGTGAGGAAGAGGTTGAGGTCACAACTTCAGAATCTGCTCCTTAGAGAACCTATCCCTGGAGTCACTAGTTGACTCATTCATTTTTTCCTTCCTTCCTTGTAGGACTGGATTAGTCAACATTTTTTTTTCTGAGTTGGGGTCTCACTGTATCACTCAGACTGGAGTACAGTGGCATGATCATGGCTCACCACAGCCTTAACTCCTCAAGCCTCAGCCTTCTACCTCAGTCTCCTGAGTAGCCAAGACTGCAAGTGTGTACCACCATGCCCAGTTGATTTTTTGGTACAGATGAGGCATCACTATATTGCCCAGACTGGTCTCAAACTCATGGGCTCAAGCAATCCTCCTGCCTCAGCCTCCCAAAGTGCTGGGATTACAGGTGTGAGCCACTGCATCCTGCCTAGAGTCAACCTTATTTCCACAGGAAAAACTTTGGGGATAGCCTCTGAAGGATTTTGTCAGACATCTGCAGCTTTTATGAATCTCTCTGGTTTCCTATATGGTTTGAGATAGTTCCTAAGTCATTCTTGGTATCCTCTCAATTTTCCTTTTTTGTTCAATTTTTAAAAATCTGAGAATGTGACCCAACTGATGTAGATCTGGGAACAGGCAGTATTATTATTTTTCAAATTAGCTATAGAAATTTAAATATTTTAAAGTAATTACTAACTTCAGAAAAACAGAAAGTTGTATGAGAATAAAAGGGTAATCAAGGTATACTACATGGCTCAATACTGAATAATAATTGCATAGTCAGAACAGTGTAAATGCTGACTGTTGATTAAAGTCACAATTTTGATATAAATCTGTTGAAAGATTCGGGGGGAGAGTGGTATGGAGTAATAGTTGTATAAGAAAGCTAAACTCCAATGATTATGGTAAGAGATCAAAATTACTATTGCTAACTCAACATATTGTTTAGAAATCTGGAGGCAAATAATGGAAAAATTTGGAAGTGGTTGCCACTTTTAGACCCGATTTTTTAATTATGAACTTTGATAAAAATAGAAGAAAAATATAGTTATCTTGAATCTAAAGAACAGAACATATAGCTCCCACTAAAAAAAGGAGGCCGGGTGGGGGGAGAAAGGGAATTTTATATGCATATATGTTCATATTTTTTAAAAATTCTCTGGTATTTTTGGTGGTAGTTGTGGTTTTGTAAAACTTACTTCAACTGATTTAAAGATGTCTCTGTTGCCAGGTAAGCATTTGTGTTTAGGTAACAAAACTTTTTTTTCTGGCAATTCTAAGACTATAGTCTACTTGTGTACTAGGACTATTCATTGTGATGTCTTTTGGTTAAAAAATATTTTCTTGAGAACAGCTTTGGTACAAGCCAGATCCAAAATTTAAAATGCAATGTGTTTCTCATGAAGAGGCAACTGGAAGCAAACCTTCTATATGAGGATTCTGTGACAATTTTTAAAAAAATCATATAATTGGTTTTAAAGTTGAATTTTAACAACATAAAATAATACTTACAAAAAGAATATTTAACCTTTATTTAAATTGTGAACCCAAATAAGATTTAAAGCTGAGAGTTACTAGAATTTATGTTTTCACTTCTCATAATTTTTAAAATAGGAAACTCTTCAGAATGAAAAGGAAACATTAGCAAAGCAACAAAAAGAAGCAATGGCAGTTTTTAAAAAGCAGGTAATTTCATGAGGATAGGCAAGCACTACAATTTTAAATATTGCATTTCCTCCCCCTCCCATGATATTGTGGCAGGCTATTCACCATACTCATAGAAGACAAAAAGGAGAAAAGGTATTTGGGAAGTAGGAAAGGAGTAAAGCTGTTTTGAATCACAGCTGATAATGAAGAGTATGAAGTAGTGGGTTGGGTTATCTAGGATGGAAGCTGGGAAAGCTATTTTTCTGGAATGGAGAAGTGTTTTCAGCTGTCCTAAATAAGCTAGGTGAACAGGATGTGTGTATTCTTGTTCTTTCTCTCTCCTTTCCTCTTTCTCTCTTCTATTAGAGTGTCCTAGCTCTTACCTTTCCCCATTAGCCGTCTCCCATGTGTTATGATAGCTGAGATGCAAGTAGGGAGATGTCAAGGAAGAGGAGAGGTAATCGTTACACGTGGAAGCCTCCATGCGTGTCAACCATCGGTAACTAAGAAATACTAGCAGAAAAATAGAGAAAAAACTAAAAGGATTTGAAGAAATGAGTAGCCACACCTTCTGCTAATTTGAATTCCGTAACTGTTCTTGACTGCCTCAAATTTCTCTTCGGTCCTGAGTTAAAAAGTATTAGTTTAAGAAAGTGTATGTGCTCATGTAAAAAAATCCTCTGAAAGTGTTTTCCTTATATTTATCTCATCATCAGTTTTTTTTCCTTTATCCTTTTCTCTTTTTATCTTTATGCGAGTGTGTGTTTGAAAAATAATTGCACATAAGGAAATAAACCTGTATAACTTAAGTCACTGGTAGGTTAAAGTTCTGATAATGTATGCATTAGTATGAATTTGTTTAAGCAAATGACAGACTTTCTTTCTTTAATCTGAGATAGGCCTAACCAAAGTCATGGGCGTTTTATTGAAGGTTAAGGAAGCAGAAGCCAAAAGTGTAGCATAATGTTCCCTAGGAAAGAGCAAATCTGCATCTCTGCCATCACAAGGGACTCTGGGCAAGATAATACTCAGATAGCTAAAGAGGGGAGGAAAAAGCACTCTTGGGTTCTTTTTTTTTCCCTTGTCTCTTTTTATTTTAAGGAAAGAATCCTTGAATGTAAGTGAGGAGTATGAAAAAGGAGAGGGAGAGGTTCCAAGAAAAATTTTATTTATTGAATATCCTTATGCTCCTTAGAATATTTCATTATTTTCCATTAGCAAATGTACTTTAGTTTTTGTTTTAAATGTCATTTTTTAAAAATTCAGCTGGATGCTGTGGCTCAAGCCTGTAATCACAGCACTTTGGGAGGTTGAGGTGAGGGGATTGCCTGAGCCCACTGGTTCGAGACCAGCCTGGGCAACTTGACGAGACCTCATCTCTACAATAAATCAAAAAATTAGTTGGGTGTGGTAGCGCGTACCTTTAGTTCCGACTATTTGGAAAGCTGAGTTGGAAGAATCGCCTGAGCCCAGCAGGTCAAGGCTGTGATGGCCATGAGCATGCCACTTGTACTCCAAACTGGACGACGGAGTGAGACTCCAACTCAAAAAAAAAAGTCATTATTAGGCTGCCACATGACTTAAATTTTTTTTCAGAACATAAATGCTGTCAATGCAAATACAAATGATATTAATTTATAAAATTGTACCTTCAGAAAACGATATATGCTATTATTTGGGAGTAAATGGCAAAATATTTAGACATTTGAGGAAAAAAAATCTTCTGAAGGGAAAATGAAACTTTCAAGGATGACTGGTATCTCTAATCAGTGTGATTAAATTGTTAATTTAGAGCTGGGCATGGTGGTGCCTGCCTCTAGTCCCAGCTACTTGGGAGGTTGAGGCAGGAGAATCACTTGAGCCCAGGAGTTGGAGTTCAGCCTGGGCAACATAGCAAGACCTCATCTCTAGAAAGAAAGAAAGAAATGGTTCATTTACTTTGATGACTAGCTTTTTTCTCCTTTTATATCATTATTATTTTCCCAATCTGCAAGTAATATATTTGCATTATATTAAGTTCAAGCAGTATAGACATGTAAAGTGCTTCTGTAATCTCATTGACCAGTGTAAATTACTGTTAACAGTTTAACCTACCTTTATTTTAATTTTTAAAATTGTTTATCAGTTGCAAATGAAGATGTGTGTCTTGGAAGAAGAAAAGGTATGTGTCAATTTTTTTTTTTTTTTTTTTTAAGAAAGCAGGATTTATTGAGAGGACAGAAAAGCTCCCACAATGGGAAGGGACCTGAAGGGGTTGCCCTATTAATTTTTAAAAAATAATTTAAAACATAGTTAAATATCTTTAATTATCAGTTGTCTACCATAGTAGAAAAGAGCATTAGTAACAAGCATTAGCATTAAAGACAGGTAGCTGCTTAAAATCTTAGAAGCAGAAAAGGGCCTATGTTACTTGACTTCTGTTATTTTACAGTTGAGAATACTGAGGCCTAGCAAATAACTTGCCATAGTTCTCACTTTGAAGTGGCAAATTTTAGACAAGAACCCAGGTCTCTTCAGCCTCCATGTTAATGTTCTTTCCATTCAACTGCAATGTTTCTGTTAAATATAATACATTTTTAGTGCCTTTTCAGTGTAATTACCTTCTTAAAAAAAATACTGCAATGCCTTGCATCTGGGTGTAGACCAATTAGCAAAGGGGATACAATGCCAGCAAACCTATTTTAATTCATCTAGCACTAAGTATTTTTCCTAGCTATTTAGTAGTTAATACATATTTTATTGCATCAATAAACATACTGTTTATAATGGTATTTTATAGTTTGTTATTTTTAGCAAAAGACCTTCTTTGAAAAAAGTTTCCCATATGCTTATGTTCACGAGACAAATGTACCTGTATATTACTAATTAGAATATATTTATTCTAGTTGTATGAATTAAATAATTATAAAGTATCTACAAGTTCTCAGGTAGGAATATTCTACTGATAAAATAGTTTGTGGTTATAAGGTATCCATTTCATGATCATTGTAATCATATAAAGGCCTTGCTGTAATTTTATGTTATTTTGAAGTCATTAGAAGTGTGGTTTGTAGTGCAAATTTAAGGTTAAAACCTGTGAAGTATTAGGCTTAAAGCAGAGATTTTGGCTTTTGAGCTCTTATATTTTACCCTTTTGTAATTTATGTTGGAAAGTATTAAAATATAGTTTTTTTACTTAAAGGGAAAATATCAACTTGCTACAGAAATAAAAGAAAAAGAAATAGAAGGATTGAAAGAAACATTAAAAGCATTACAGGTAAAGTAACTAAGTATTTTAAAAAAGTAATTTGGTATTTTAGCATTATATCAGTAAACCTACATTAGACTTTTAAGCTACAAAGCTGACAAAAATTCATATATATTGCATAACTTAATAATATTTTCCTGAGAGACCTTGAATTTCAAATTCAGATTTTTGCTTTGCCATATCTTATTTTAAAAAGAAATATGAAAATGGCTTTTATTATTTCTCACAGTAATATAGTTAAATAAAGTTTTCAGCACTTTATACATGAGGAAAACGAGTGAGACCTACTTATGGTCCTTAACAATTAAAATAGCATTAATTGAATTTTTACTATGTGCTAAGTACTGTGCTAATTTTCTGCAAATTCAAAGACTAAGAAAATATTACCTTACCTTTAAGTTGTTCATAGTCTTATAGACTTACAGAATTATTAAACTAATGATGATTCATTCAGTATATATGATTAAAGGTCTACTAGGTGCCAAACACTTTTCTTAGCATTGGGGCTACAGCAATGAATGAAAAAGACAAACATCTCTACTCTTGTGGAGCTTACAATCTAGTGGGAAAGACAAACGGTAAAATGAAGTGACCTGTAAAATAAAGATTGTTGGAGAAGGAGATGTGCACATGATTTCAAAGTTATCCCCCTATAATAACATAATACAAAGAGCAAAATATATTTTGATAATGGAAAGATCCTCAAGGTCACCACCTTAATCAGTTGATTGAGTCCAGCAGCAGTGTTAATCATGACACAATCTCTTCGTGGATCCATTGTTATTATGCAATAAGGTGCACAGAACTTTGCCTGTGTAATTTTCTTGCCAAAAATATTAACTGAAATCTAATTAGGAAGAAACAATGAGATAAAATTATAATGTGTGGGACAGTCTATAAGATAACTGGCCTAGACTATTAAGAAACTTCAAGGCCGGGCTCGGTGGCTCAGTCTGTAATCCCAGCACTTTGGGAGGCCGAGGTGAGTGGATTGCCTGAGCCCGCGGGTTCGAGACCCACCTGCGCAACTTGAGACCTCATCTCTACAACAAATCAAAAATTAGCTGGGCGTGGTAGCGCGCACCTGTACTTCCAGCTACTTGGAAGGCTGAGGTGGAAGGATCACCGGAGCCCAGCAGGTCGAGGCTGCAGTGGCCAAGAGCGGCCACTGCACTCCAGTCTGGGCGATTGAGTGAGACTCCAACTCAAAAAAAAAAAAAAGAAACTTCAATGTCATGAAAAAAAAAAAGGAAGGGGGTGCTACTTTTGATTAAGAGAGAATAAAAAGATGTAACAACCAAGTGCAATATGTGAACCTTCATTGGATCCTGGGTCAAGGAAAAATATAGCCAAAGAATTTTTTTTGAGAGGGTACCTGGGGATATTTAAATATGACCATATTAGATGGTATTACTGAATTATTGTTCATTTTCCTAGGGATAATGTTGGTATTATGATTATGTAAGAGAAAGGCTTTATTCTTAGAAGCTCCATGATGAAGTATCTAGGGGAGAGATTACCTAGACAGCTTAGGAAAAAAACAAAAAGTGTGCGTGTGTATAAACACAAAGAAAAGGAAGTTAACTGGCGAATCTAAGAGAAGCTGGAGAAAATCATTCTTAGCTGCAGTGTATGCATAAAGACATGGAAGTGTAAGGTTTTTAGCATATCTTTTATAACTTTTATAGTGGCTGCTCTAGGGATTAAAAAATGTGTGTGTGTATATATACATACATGTATCCATATATGTAGATGTGTAAACATATACATTTGTTACTGTCTACTTAAAGCAACATTTTACTATTTTAGGTGGCATGTAGAAACCTCACCACCATTTAGGTTCTTACCCAGTCCACCTCATGGTACAGTGATCTTAATATTCTCTGTACTTAATATTCTCTGATACATCAGACAGTATCATATTTTTTTGCTTTCAAACATCAAATATGATTTTTAAACTCAAGAGGAAAATAGTATTCTATCATATTTATGCAGGTATTTCATTTTTCACTCTTGGTTTTGAGTTTCCTTCTGTTATCATTTCCTTCCTATCTGAAAGAATTCTTTTAGAACAGGTCTTCTGGTTATAGATTTTCTTAGTTTTCCTAATTTGAGAATCTGTATTGTACCTTCATTTTAGTTTAGTTTTCCTTATCTGAGAATCTGTATTTTACCTTCATTTTACCTTCATTTTCTCTGGATATAGAGGATTCTTTAATGAGGCAAGAAAAAGTAATAAAAAGTGTACAGATTGGAAAGGGAAGAGGAAAACTGTCTTTTTTTGCAGACAAAATAACAGTCTTGTATAAAATCTGATCATATTTACAAAGAAGTGACTAGAACTAATAAATGAGTTTACCAGTCACAGGATACAAGGTCAGTATAATTACAGTGCACAATCAGCAATGAAAATACAATTATGATGCAGTTTATATCCACACCAAATGTAGGAATACTTGGGGATAAATTTAATAAACAGCCTGGGCGTGGTGGCTCAGCCTCTAATTGCAGCACTTTGGGAGACCGAGTCGAGAGGATTGCCTGAGCCCACGAGGCGTGCACCACTAAGTCCAGCTAATTTTTTGATTTATTGTAGAGATGAGGTCTCGCCAAATTGCTCAGGCTTGTCTTGAACCTCTAGGCTCAGACAGTACCTTCACCTCACCTCCCAAAGTGCTGGGATTACAGGCATGAGCCACCATGTCTGTCTATGAGTCAGTTTTTAAAGATGTCATTTGTGCTTCTTTTTCTGTAAACTGCTTGTTCATGCCTGTTTTCTTTTGTGGTGTTGGTCTTTTTACTCCCCATTTCCATTTTATGAAAGTAAACCCTCTTTGTCTGTGATCTGAGCTTCAAATAGTTTTTCTCAGTTTGCCATTTGTCTTTAATTTTGTTTTTATTTTTTGAGTCGGGGTTTCACTCTGTCGCCCAGGGTGGAATGCAGTGGCATGATTACGACTTACTGCAGCCTTGAACTCCTGGGCTCAAGTGATCCTCTGGTCTCAGCTTCCCAAGTAGCTGTGACTATCAGTGCACGCTACCGTGTCTAATTTTTTATTTATTTTTTATTTTTTGTAGAGACGAGGTCTCACTATGTAGCCTAGGCTGGTCTAGAATTCCTGGGCTCAAGCGATCCGCTTGTCTTGACCTCCCAAAGTGCTGGGATTACCAGTGTGTGCCACCACACCAGTCTGTTTGGTTTTTATTTTGCTTATTTGACTTTTTGTTTAATTTTTTACCATGAATAAGTTTTTATTTTCTTGTTTTTTTGAGTTTAAGTCATGGTAGAAAGGCATTCACCACTCCAAAGCTATATGACTTAAAACTTTTTTTTCTTTGAGTTGGAGTCTCACTCTGTGGCCCAGGCTGGACTGCAGTGTAAAATATTTTTTTGAGACAGGCTCTCACTCTGTTGCCCAGGCTAGAGTGCATTGGTGTAATAGTAACTCATTAGAATCTGGAACTCCTGGGCTCAAGTGATCCTCCCACCTCAGCCTTCCAAGTAGTTAGGACTAGAGGCACATGCCCAGCTAATTAAACAAATCTTTTTGGCCAGACTCGGTGGCTCAGCCTGTAATCCCAGCACTTTGGGAGGCTGAGGCAAGAGGATTGTCTGAGTCCGCAGGTTCGAGATTAGCCTGGGCAACTTGGCGAGACCTCGTCTCTACAATAAATAAAAAATTAGCTGGGCATGGTAGTTTGTGCCTGTAGTTCCGGCTACTTGGAAGGCTGAGGTGGAAGGATCGCTGGAGCCCAGCAAGTTGACACTGGGGTGGCCGTGAGCATGCCACTACCCTCCAGCCTGGGTGACAGAGTGAGACTCTAACTCAAAACAAAGAAATTCTTTTTGTGTGTATGTAGACAGGGTCTCGCCATGTTACCCAGGTGGTCTTGGACTTCTGGCTTGAAGTGATTCTCCTGCCTTGGCCACCCAAAGTGTGGGATTACAGGAATGAGCCACTACGGCTGGCCTCTTTTATTACTTATGTATACTCAAGTTTTTGTTTTGTTTTGAGGTCTCCCCATGTGCCCAGGCTGGTCTCAAACCCATGGGCTCAGGCATTCCTCTTGCCTCGGCCTCCCAAAGTGCTGGGATTACAGGCTTGAGCAACCGCACCTGGCCTATTCTCAAATTTTACATTAGATCTTTGTTCACTTGAAGTTTGTGTTTGTGTCACCATAGGAGATATGGTTTTAAGTCTGTATTTTTCCAGATTGTTATCCAATTGCCTTAATAATATTTAGATGCTCTTCATTGTGATATTAGGCAATTTTAATTTTAGATTTCTTTTGTTACTGTGATGTAACAGAGTAAAGAAAAATACATAAAATGTCAATGTGTCCCAAGATGGATATTTTCCTGAAAAAGAAGATAATGAATTCCATGCCTCAGATAGAACACGAAGCTGAAAGATACTTGTTACATAGTAAAGAATCCTTGTTTCTTGTATCAACAAAAAAGTAGCAATTAGAAACTCTGGGGAAAACAGTTGACTGTGAGAAAGACATAAAGCAAGTTAAAATTTGGGATGGTTTTGAGCAATTGATGGGGTATAAGAAGAGAAGGTGTTTAGGTCTCGACTCTAGTAAAATCATCCCTCAAGTAGCACACTGGACCTGTATATAAGGAAATGTAGTTTCAGTGTCCTGTTAGACTTTGCATTGAACTTTATCTGTGTTGGTAGTAAACAATGTAAACACTGTTGACTTCTGTTTTTAGAATTAACCTATAAACAAAGCATGGAAAACTGAATTATGGTTACAGAACAAAATGTAATGCTATTAACCTTGTCATTGCAAAAGTAATGGTGTGGCAGGAAGTTGATTTGGGTATTCAATGATCATCTTTCAAGTTGATGGAACAAGTTAACTGTTGAAGGTTACCATAGCTATAAAGTTTAGTGATTCTTACCATATCTCAGCTATTTAGTTTAAAATGATACCATTAGGTGAACTTTGTTTTCTAATTATTTGCAAACATTTGAAAGTTATTCTTGTAATTGAGAAAATAGAAATTACTGTTGTAGCTGTTGTAAAACTCCTATCTAGCCGGGCTCGGTGGCTCAGCCTGTAATACCGCGCCTTTGGGAGGCTGAGGTGAGTGGATTGCCTGAGCCCGCGGGTTCAAGACCCGCCTGGGCAGCGAAACCTCATCTCTACAATAAATTAAAAAAAAATCAGCCGGGCATGGTAGCGCATGCCTGTAATTCTGGCTATTCGGAAGGCTGAGGCAGAAGGATCGCCGGAGCCCAGCAGGTGAGGCTGTGGTGGCCGGGAGCGGCCACTGCACTCCAGTCTGGGCAACAGAGTGAGACTCCAACTCAAAAACAAAACAAAACAAAACAAAAAACTCCTATCTAATGTTTTCCTGCAGTGTCTTGAACTGGACATAACTTCTATCTTTTGTTTTACCTAATACCTTTTTTTGTGGTAAACCTTGAAAAAGTATTATAGTTTTTCCAACTAAAGAGTTGGAAGTGGCTGGGTGCAGTGGCTCACACTTGTAATCCCAGCACTTTGGGAGGCTGAGGTGGCAGGACTGCTTGAGCCCCGGAGGTCAAGACCAGCTTAGGCAATGTAGCAAAACCTTGTGCTACCAAAAAACCCTAAAAACTAGATGTGTTGTAGTGGTGTGTGCCTGTAGTCCCAGCTACTCAGGAGGCTGAGGCGGAAAGCTTGCCTGAGCCCAGGAGGTCGAGGCTGTGGTGAGCAATGATCAATGCCACTACACTTCAGCCGGGGTGACAGAATGAAACTCCAACTAAAAAATAAAATTAAACAAAAACTTGGAAGAATATGCTAATTTTGTTTAAGTACTCTGTCCTTTTAGCATTCTTTCTTAAATTATTTTATTTGCTGTCATTCATGCATATTTAATTGTCTGGGTAATATAGAGAGTATATTCCAAGAAGAAATTCCTTCATATAGCTGACCTTCTGCCAAACGCCGTAAGGATTTGTTTTGCCTTGTTCAACCTGTGACATAGTACAGGTGATGCATATGGTACCTCATAATCTGCTGAACATAATACGTGAGTAGAGCAGAGCAATAAAAACACCCTCTCCCTGCCCCCAGTTGAAGACACCCAAGTAAAGTTTCTATTCAATTAAGTATTTGATATAAATCTACTAGGCCAGGAAGCCCCTTCTCTAACATGTCGCAACTTCCCTGCTTCCTTTCCTTTGCTAGTTATGTATACCCTACTCTGTGCTAGGTCCCAGGAGTAAGAAACCAGATGGTGCCTTCTCTTATGGAGTTCATCAAGGGACTCTATTGACTGAATTCCAACACAGGAAAAAAAAGCACACACCAGAAAAGGGAGTTATTTTTGCTAGAATGGATTATTTTCATGTGTTCCATTTCTATTTAAACATGGTACCTTGTTAGTTCATTTCAAAGGGGTGGGTTTAGAGTAGGGCATCCTTCCTACATCTAAATTACCTGATAAAGAAAGCTTTTTTTATGAAAACAGTATGCTGAGAGAGCTAAATAATGATAGCTTGCTGACTTTGCATAGATTTTAAGTACATTCTTTCTGCCTAATAATGACTTATTACACAGTCTTGTGGTAGGACACTGTCTTCCTGAGCTTCAGTTTTTCTTTAGTAAAATAAAGAAATTGAACAACAAGACCATTTTGTGAAGCAATATCTACTTTCTCCCTGGATAACAGGAGTGAGGAAGTAGAGGAGAGGGCTTCACTTACCTACCCAGAAGAGGCATGACTACGAGAGGATGGTATAGTGAAGTAAAACTGGACTAGGAGTAACAGGGTAGATGATCTAAGATTGTCAGCTCTAACACCTATTGTTTCATTACTTTATTTCACCAAATATAAGCTTATTGAATTTCTAAGTTATATTCATTCCTCTTACAGAACTGAAGACATTTTAAATATATAGTGTGTTGTTTATACTATTAAAGCCTAATTTTATTAGGCCATACCTAATCATATAGATGAAAAGAAACTGAATTCTTGGAGCTTTGAGTTTATACATTTATTCATGAAGAATTACTAGGTATTTGAATGATTCTGTAGGCTGATGGAGGATAAGTAATAAAAAGCAAAGTTCCCAGAGTTGGGAAGGTTAAAAAAAAATTCTTATCAACAAATGGTGCTGGAACAACTGGATGTGTATATTTTAAGAAAATGACTATAGCACAGATTTATGCCTTCACAAAAATTGACAGACCAGGCCGGGCTTGGTCCTACAGCTTTCTAACTGGAATTACAATAATTTTTTTATTGCTAAAATATTTGTCTATTTTTATATTTTTCATAACTTAAATATTAGTTTTACAATGTGAAAATTCATATTTTTATTTATTTTGGAATAATTTAAGTCATTATCACATCAAGTATTATCTTCCCCAGCAAATCTTTAGTTTCTGTTTTCCAACTCCTAAGAAGATATACATCGAATCTTCTCATTCTGTTCTCCGTGTCTCTATAGCTTAAATGCTTTCTGTTTCTTTGTCTGTGGGCTTAGTGTATTTATGTGATTTACTTAAATCTGTCTTCTAGTTCACTAATTTGTAAACTATCTTTTATTGTCATATAGCTTATTCTTTAAGTTTTTAATTTTATAACTGCATTTTTAGACATTCTATTTAGTGCTTTCAAAAATCTTATACTTCTGTCATATTTCTTATATATTTTATGTCTTTAATCATTAAAAATATTTTAATAATATTTTTGAGATTCTTCTGTTATCTCTGTTAGTGGGTACAAGTTCCCATTTGCAGTGTCTGCCTGCCAATGATCTCTCATTGTAAATCTTCCTTTTAAATGTGGTTCATATGTTTTAAACTGTGACCGCCCCCCAAACGGAGGTTGTATTTTTCTGATGATGTTGTGTTATGGAATTCTCCCTACAGAGCTCTTCTGCATTTGCTTCTGTTCTGAGCCTCAGGGTTTCAGGGAGCAGTTCTGGATGTGACATTCATGAATCATCTAGGATGTGCACATCATGCAGGGAGCGTATACTTGGATTTCATAGTCTTTTGTACTATAAGTTTAGATTTTTCCATTTCTATTGGAATAACTTTTGCTTTTGTCCCAAAGATCCAGACAAAGACAGGTTTCTTTGTGGCTGTTGGGCCAAGGTTTCCTGGTCTTCCTCCTTGGAGTTAGAAGCTCCTCCAGATAGATCCTTTTGTGTGCCGTGGTGTGCTGGCCCTCTTGACGCCAGGGCAGGGTGAGCGCTCCGTGTGGTGCTCCAGTGTTATCTGCTCTGCGGTGCCACAGCCACAGCCGTATTCTAACTTCCTTACTCTACCCAACCTAAGGGACTTAGGACTGAATTGTTTAAGACGAGGAAGGGACTAAATGTTTTTAACACAGTATTTGGGGGGACTTTATTCCCAAATAGCATAAATCCAATTAATGGGAAAATAAAGTTTGCTCTAAAGAAGTGTGCTTTCAGTCAACTTTTAAAATAATTGTCCATAAAGTAAGGGATAACTATAGTTGGAAAACATTTCTATTTTATCTTTGAAATTGCCTTCTATATTTTATGCCTTAGTTAGTATTCGTATGGTTGTTCCTATACTAGAGGGATGCCTGAATCTAGTACTATAAACCAATATTTACATGATTTTTTATAACTAAAAAAATTAAATACAGAATCTGTAAAAGACTATATGTCAATCTAATTATGTTACTTTCAAATTCAACTTTGTGTCAGAAATGCAGCTATGTATAGTTTTATAATTGGGCGGTGCTCTAGAGGTATTGAAAAAATATAGCCGGGCTCGGTAACTCAGCCTGTAATCCCACGCCTTTGGGAGGCTGAAGTGAGTGGTTTGCCTGAGCCCACGGGTTCGAGACCTGCCTGGGCAGGGAAGACCTCATCTCTACAATAAAATAAAAAAATTAGCCGGCTGTGGTAGCGCGCGCCTGTAATTCTGGCTACTCGGAAGGCTGAGGCGAAAGGATCGCTGGAGCCCAGCAGGTCAAGGCTGCGGTGGCCAGGAGCGGCCACTGCACTCCAGTCTGGGCGACAGAGTGAGACTCCAACTCAAAAAAAAAAAAAAAAAAAGAAAGAAGAAAAACATAGTGGTGGATTGTAATTTAGGAAGAATAAAATGCAGAGATAATATCTCTGACGAATGGTGTTCTGAAATAACTTTATAAATTTCTTTATGTGTTATTTTTAAATTTTATTTATTTATTTATTTTGAGTTGGCGTCTCACTCTGTCGCCCAGTTAATGTGTTATGTTGGCCCCCTCCCTTCACTCTGTCGCCGCTGTTTTTATTTTAGGTGCAATTTCAGGTTGAAGTGGTATTATTCATCTTCTGAAAATTTTTTTATCTTTGGTAGCAGATAAATTCAGGATTAGAGTGATATGTCATCTTCGGATATTTGTCTTTTCATTTTATTCCTTATTTTCCTTTTCTTTTTTTTTCTTTTTTTTTTGAGTTGGAGTCTCACTCTGTCGCCCAGACGGGAGTGCAGTGGCCGCTCCCGGCCAACACAGCCTCGACCTGCTGGGCTCCTGCGATCCTTCTGCCTCAGCCTTCCAAGTAGCTGGAACTACAGGTGCACGCTACCACACCCAGCTAATTTTTTGATTTATTGTAGAGATGAGGTCTCACCAAGTTGTCCAGGCGGGTCTTGAACCCATGGGCTCAGGCAATTCACTCACCTCAGCCTCCCAAGGCGCGGTATTACAGGCTGAGCCACCGAGTCCGGCTATCTTTTCTTTTTTTTTTTTGAGTTGGAGTCTCACTCCGTTGCCCACGCTGGAGTACAGTGGCACGCTTATGGCCCTGTTGTCGACCTGCTGGGCTTCAGTGAGTCCTCTACCTCAGCCTTCCAGGTAGTCGGAACTATAGACATGTGCTACCATGCCTGTCTAATTTTTGATTTATTGTAGAGACAAGGTCTCGCCAAGTTGCCCAGGCTGGTCTTGAACCCACGGGCTCAGGCAATCTACTCACCTCGGCCTCCCAAAGTGCTAGGATTACAGGTTGAGCCACTGAGCCCAGCCTTTTTTTCTTATTTTTCTAGATGACCCTTTTACTTTGCTTTTTGTTTTATATGCCTTAAAAAGTTCTCTGATTTCATCCAGGCTCATATCCTTATTTTATTTTATTTTTGAGTCAGATTCTCACTCTGCTGCCTAGGCTGGAGTGCAGTGGCATGATCATGACTCACCACAGCTCGACTTCCTGGGCTCAGGTGATCCTTCTGCCTCAGCCTCCCAAATAGCTGGAACTATAGGCGCACACCACCATGCCTGGCTAATTTTTTTTGATTTTTTTGTAAAGACAAGGTCTTGCTATGTTGCCCAGGCTGGTCTTGGACTCTGGGCTCAGGCAGTCCTCTTGTTTCAGCCTCCCAAAGTGCTGGAGTTACAGACGTGAGGCTCATTAAATACAGATGACTTCTGAAGGTATTTGAACTTAACTTGTTTAAAACCAAATTTCGAAACCTCCCCTACCGAAAACTGACTTCTTTAGTCTTTTTCATCCTGGTTAATGACAATTCCTTTTTTCCAGTTGTGTAGTTTTTCAGCTCTTCCTTCAGAGTGTATCTGGTATCCAACTGCTTCCCATTACATCCACTACTAACACCCTACTCCTCTCTCACCCTTCTCTTGCCTCTGGATTATCGCAATAGCTTATTAAGTGGTTTTTGTTTTTGTTTTTTTTTTGCCACAGCCTCTGTTCCTTTCTAGTGATAAAATAACAGTGAGTGATCCTTTAAAAAGCAAAGTCAGGCTGTGTTGTATCTGTGCTCGAAATGCCCTAGTGGCTTTCTGGCTCATTTACTGTAAAAGCCTAAATCCTATGGCATATGAGAAGGCTGTCAGTGACTTGGGTGCTCTGCCTTCCCTCTCCCCTCTCTAACTCATCTTCAGCTGTTCTGCCCCTTGCTATTCTTTGAACACACCAGGCATTGTCCCATATTAGGGCTTTTTCTTTTTTGTAGTTAGAGTCTCACTCTAGGCTGCTTCAGCTTTCTAAGTAGCTGGAACTACAGGCGTGTGCCACCACGCCCAGCTAATTTTTAAAAAATTTATGTAGGATGAGGTCTTACCATGTTGCCCAGGCTGGTCTCGAACCCCTAGGCTCAGCCATTCCTCTCACCTCGGCCTCCCAAAGCGCTGGGATTAAAGGTGTGAGCCATTGCGCCCAGTTTATTAGTGCTTTTAAACTTGCTGAAATGCAAGTTTAGATAGAAGTTTCTTACTTCTATCCAAGTGTTGACTCACAATTTGCTATCTCAGAAAGGCCTTTCCTGACTATCCTGTGTAATCTTCTTCCCTGATTTTCTTTAGCACTTACCAATATCTAACATAGCATGCATTTTAACTTCTTTATATTGCTTATTGTCTGTCTTCCCCAAAACTTAGGCTGGGCAGGATTTTTTGGGCCCATTGTTGCACCCCCAATGTCTACATTGCACTTTACTTTATAATGGGCATTCAATATTTGTTGAAGAAATGAATAGAACCCATTTCAGCAAAATGAAATACAATTATCAGCTCATTCAAGGCAGTAGCTAAAAATTTATTTCATGGGAAATGTGAAGTAATTATTGTACTTTTGCTTAAAATTTAACAGATATAAATAGGGTTTAAAAAAATGAACACTCATACATGACTTGGTCAACCACTCTGGAGGACTAGGTAACAATTTTTAGAAGCCTATAAAAATGAACAAATCTTAGGACTTCCTTTTGGGATATATCCTACTCAGATGAATAACTATAAATTTCTAGATACAAGCATGTTTATTTCAGAATATTTCATAATAGTAAAACAATAAACTAAAGTAAATATGTAAATGAGAAGGATTAGGTAAATTATGGTAAAGTCAAACAATGGAATCCATGAAGCCATTAAAAAGTTATAATGTATAGTAATTTGTCATAGAGGTGTTTATTATTTATTAATTAAAAACAGGTTGCAAAATAAATAGTACATTTATTATCACTTTTTAATGGCTCTCTTTAAA
This sequence comes from Cephalopachus bancanus, assembly GCA_027257055.1. Lineage (NCBI taxonomy): Eukaryota > Metazoa > Chordata > Mammalia > Primates > Tarsiidae > Cephalopachus > Cephalopachus bancanus. The sequence goes on along the minus strand of JAPVLO010000436.1, from coordinate 3,132,771 downwards.
AATATTAAATGCATTTAAAAAAATCTTTTAGGGCCAGGTGCAGTAGCTCATGCCTGTAATCCCAGACTTTGGGAGGCTGAGGTGGGAAGATTGCTTGAGACAGGTCTAGGCAACATTGCGAGACATTGTCTCTACCAAAAAAAAATTAGCTAAGTGTGAGGGCACATACCTGTAGTCCCAGCAATTTGGGAGGCTGAGGTAGAAGGATTGTCTGAACCAGGAGGTCGAGGCTGCGGTGATCCATGATTGTACCACTGCATTCCAGCCTGGGTGACAGAGAGAGACCCCAATATCCCCAAAAAACTTTTGGTACCAAAGTGTTAATGACTATTATCTTTGGTTTGTGAGATGATATGTTAGTTTAAAACAGTTGTTAATGCTTTTTTTTTAACTTTCTTTTCTTTTTTTTTTTAACTTTCTTTTCTTTTTTTTTTTTTTTTTTTTAGTTGGAGTCTCACTCTGTTGCCCAGACTGGAGTGCAGTGGCCGCTCACTGAGTGAGCAGCCTCAACCTGCTGGGCTCCGGCGATCCTTCCGCCTCAGCCTTCCGAGTAGCCGGAATTACAGGCATGCGCTACCACACCCGGCTGATTTTTTGATTTATTGTAGAGATGAGGTCTCGCTGCCCAGGCGGGTCTCGAACCCGCGGGCTCAGGCAATCCACTCACCTCAGCCTCCCAAAGGCGCGGGATTACAGGCTGAGCCACCGAGCCCAGATTAAACTTTCTTTAATGAAGAGCTGATATGAAGTAGCAAACTCTCCTAGACTGCTTTCTATCCCTCCTGCTTTAGTTTTGTCTTAGTTGTTATAACTCTCTGACATATTATACTTTTTACATCTCTTGATTGTCCATCTATTACCACCTCTGCCTGAAAGAAAGCTGCTCAAGGACAGGGCCTTTGTTTTGTTCACTCCTGTGTCCCAGGAGTCTAGGAGCATATCTAGCATATGTGGGAGCCGTAAATAGGTGCTGAATAAGTAAATTAATATATTGTTTTTGTCATAAGGAAGAGGGCTGTTGTAAATAAAATTTCTGAAAAACTGTCACTAAAAAGTAAATGGTGCATAGAAGATAAATGCCACATTTTATAGCATGCAATTTTAAGATAAGAGGAATTTGTTGTAGGTAATTAAAGAATTTTAATGAGATTTTTCTCGCTTATTTTTTAAGGTTTCTAAATATTCTTTACAGAAGAAAGTGACTGAAATGGTAAGGAGATTACAGAACATATATTTCCCAACCTGAATTAATATATAAAGTGCTTAGTATTTTTGTGGCTATAAATGTGATATTTATAGTTAAAAAAAAGAATAGTTGAAACTGAATATTACTATCTCTTTTAGAAGCCTGACTTATAATTTCAAATGTAGCATAAATGAATTATTTCAAAAATTTATTTCCAGATTACATAGTGCTTATAAAGTTTGAGCATTCTAAATCTGAAAACTCTGGACTGAAAAACTCTAAAATTGGAAATTCTTTGAGCCACAGCATAACACTCAAAGGAAATGCTTATTTCAGATTTTCAGATTTGAGATGCTCAACTGATATAATGTAAGTATTCCAAAATCTGAAAATACCTCAAGTCCAAAACACTTCTGGTCCCAGCATTTCAGATAATGGATATTCAACCTGTATATTATAAGATACATTTTATGCAGCTCCCAAATTATTATGAGAGGCCTTATAGTAAAAGCAAATAATTCAACTCTAAAATCTCCTATTTTAATGACATATTTTATGTAAACATATAGTTATTAATGATAGCCTGCAAAAATGGAAATATATAAAGTAATATTTGGAATATGTTACTCCTTGTTTATCATTCTAAACTTAGGGTATGGTACTTAATCTTTATTGCTCAACAAGAAATTATTTGTTGTATTCTTTTATAGTATATTTTAAAAATCAATATTTTTGTTTTTATGGCAGAACATTTAATGAAATACTTTCTTTGATATTCCTCCTTTCTAACCCTATTTCACTCAGAGGATTTACTTTTTCTGTGTTTTTGAGCAAAATTCTCCTATATCTGCTTAAATCTGCAATGGGCCTTTTGAATGGGTTTATGCTAGTTCAATCTTCATTCTTTGGAGCAGACTGTAAAGCAAATAAAATTAATTTTTGAGTAAGACATATATATAAGAAGTAAGAAACAAGACATCACTCCTTATGACATTACATATAAAAACATAAAGTATTTTGCTTCTTTAAATTGTTTTGGTGTGTTAGAAAATAAAAGAGCCATAGAAAGATTGGCTAAGCTTGAATGAATAAAAGATGTGAAAATTCTGTTGCTGTTCAACTGGAAAGAATAAAAATAATATTGTCAGACTCTTTTAAACTGTGATTTTAATTAAGAAGCTGAAAAACTAGATTCCAGTTTAGCTTTAAGTACCATGACATTTGTGCTGAAAGTCATCGTCAACGCTACAGTGGTTTTACACAAAATATAGTGAAATTGAATAATGTCCCCTTTGACCTGGGAGATAAGGCTACAAGTTAAAGATCAAAGGCAACATAAAATGTGTTTTATTTGATTCCTCTTTAAAATTTCATCAAACAGATACTTATAATCTTTAAAAAACATAAAAACATGCAGTGTACTTTAGTTTTTGGTCACTACGAAGCTTTTTGTTATTGTGAATTACAACCTTTATACCTACTAAAATGATATTTGAGTTATGGTCATAATTTTTTTCTGACAGTTCAAAGCATTACATCACTTTTTATTAAAATAATTTTGTATATTGATGTATACATTTAACATTTTTTGTCTTCTGGCAGAATATTTATATTTTTACTTAAAAGTTAAAAGTACTCTTTATTCAAAACACTCTTACATATATTCTTCTTACATTATTCTCCTTTCATTGTTATATAATTCAGATGACCTGTTCTTTATATACAGTGCTAACAGCTTTTATAATTCAGTTAATCTTATTTTATTCAGAGCAGTACATTATTCTTTTCTATTATTTGGCTCTACGGACAAGACAGGAAACAAGATAGCCACTAGTGTCAAGGAAGGACTTTGGAGGAGCAGTAAAGTTAAGTGTCCTAAAAGAAGTAATTTGAAGAACAATATTAAGAAACTTTTAAAGTTTATGATCTCCTATTGATGAGTTCTTAGCTACTAGTAAATTTCTGTCTTCTGAGAATTCAGTAAGCTGATTTTCTTGTAGAAGTGAGGATAACATATCAATATGTTCTTAAATAAATTACCATAAACATGAATCAAAAGATGTGTCTATCCCTAAAAGTATCCAAACCTTCTCCTTGAAACAATCACTATCGTTAGATAGTGATTACAAAAATACAACAAAGCATGTTAAAAGGACACTTTAGAACATTAAATTTACCATCATTGTGATTTGGTCATTGATGAAAAAATCTTTCCTATTATGTTTAGTGATTACTCTATAGATTACTGTGTTATGTAATTGAATTTATAGATGACTATTGCATAACTGAGTAACTAGTACAGTTTAATGAAGGAAGTAAAAACTTATCAAACCATCTTTAAATCATATTTTATTTCTCTTTTTGTATGTCATTTTCCTCTAAAGAAAATACTTATAAGAAAGATTTTTTTTTTCTTTTTAAATTAAAGCAGTTTCGGTATCAAAGGTTTTTTTTTTTTTTTAGTTGGAGTTTCACTCTGTCACCCAGACTGGAGTGCAGTGGCCGCTCCCAGCCACCGCAGCCTCAACCTGCTGGGCTCCGGTGATTCTTCCGCCTCAGCCTTCCAAGTAGCTGGAACTACAGGCGCGCGCTACCACGCCCGGCTGATTTTTTGATTTATTGTAGAGATGAGGTCTCACCAAGTTGCCCTGGTGAGTCTCGAACCCGCGGGTTCAGGCAATCCACTCACCTCAGCCTCCCAAAGCGTGGGATTACAGACTGAGCCACCGAGCCCGGCTGTATCAAAGGTTTTGATGTGATTGGGAATAGCCACATATCTTCTTTCAGAGAAGAATTTTTTAGACTAAAGACTTGTCTGGAAATAACTTAATGGTTATAAATATTATGTATGTCTGAACACACATATATTGGCAGCATAATTTTATATTTTTTAAGTACTCTATGCCTTATATTTGTGACTAAAAAGGTAAGGCTATCTTAAGAAAGAAGCTCCAAACTTTACCTGTATGATGACCACTTGTATACCTAATCCTGAATTGTACCCCACACCCTTAAAATAAAAATAACTAATTAATTTATGTTTAAAAAAGAAATAAGTCATAGGTTTTTTAAAAATTGAGTTTTATAACTCCATTGATTTAGTTTAGGTTTATATTTAAGAAATCAAAATTGGAAATGAATATGAGACTTTTATCTTTAGGTATTTATCTTCTAAAATTTACTTATAACAAACCGATTGTTTTAAGGGTAGTTAATTTTATCTCCCAAAGTCTTCAAATTAGTCTACTTATATAAACAAAAGGGGGAAGTGTGCTGCTGTGCCTTTTATCAGTAAATATATTTCTAAAAAGTTGTGTGTGAATATTTTAAAATTATTCCTATTTTAAATACCTCAAGCCTTCAAAGTAAGCTTTTAGACTACACACACTTAGATAATTATGCATGTAATGTCTGTTTTTCCCATAATCTTGATTTTTATAGATTAGATTTTTTTTTGAAGTAGAGTCTCACTCTGTCATCCAGGCTTGTTTGCAGTGGCATGCTCATGGCCATTCCAGCGTCGACCTGCTGGGCTCCAGGCTCCAGCAATCCTTCCGCCTCAGCCTTCCAAGTAGCCGGGACTATAGGCTCATGCCACCACACCTGGATAATTTTTTATTTATTGTAGAGATGAGGGCTTACCAAGTTGTCCGGGATGGTCTCGAACCCATAAGCTCAGGCAACCCACTCGCCTTGGCCTCCCAAGTGCTGGGATTACAGGATGAGCCACCGATGAACCACCGAGCCCGGCTGATTAGATTTTTTTAATGAGGTGCACGTGTTTAGAAAACAATGAATCCTGACATTATTTTCTTGTAGACTAAGTCTTTGCATTTGGTAGTAAAACTGTGCAAAAGGAAAATAATTTGAATCAATTTATGGAGGTAAAAAGAACAAAAACAGTATGCACTTAACTATTTCTTAGTCATTTCAATAAAATAATCTTTCATTTATTTTATAATATGTAATATTAAAGTTTTAATAATCGTAACATCAGTTTATTTGTACTTAAAATATTCTTATATCTCACAGGCGTTATTACCAATTACGTTTTGCTGTGGCTTCCCAAGGAATTTAAACTACTTGTTGAGTCAGAAAATCAGTGGCAAACTTGACAACTGACCTCTTCATCTCATTATCAAAACTAAATCAGTTCTAGCCAACTAGGTTCACAGGAATATATGGGCCCATTTGATTTGGAAGTCTTAATGGTGTTTATCATGGCCATTGGATAGGCTAATATATTTCAAAATCAGAATTATGTCATGCAAACAAATGCTGTGAAACTGCATTTTCATTGAATTCAGTTTTGGCCTCAAGCAAAAGATGGTGGAATAGAGTATATCACAAATTACTCTAATGTAAAAATGTATAAAGCTTTATGCATAGGAAGTGGCTAGGGAATCTCTTTGATCTTTGCTACAGTTTTAGTTAACCTTCAGGGGGCATCAATTGCCTATTTTACTCTTAGCTGAAAGGTTAAAGCTTTTGTGGAATCATGTATTAATATGTGGCAGGTAATATTTATCTTTTCCTCTAAAATCTACTCATTGAAAGCTGATTGTTTGCTTAGGTGATCCTTTGCCTCAGCCTCCTGAGAAGCTGGGACTACAGGTTTGTGCCACCAGGCTGGGCTAAGTGTTTTATTTTTATCTTTTTTATTTAGTTTTTTAAAGAAATGTGATATACTTTATTCTCTTCTTAGAAAGTCACCAAACAATATATATGCATAAATCTAGAGGAATGATTAAATTGTATATATTCATAGGACGGAATATTGTCCTTAAATATATGTTCTCATTGTCTTTATATATTCCTCAAGTTTAGCTGCTTGCTTTCATTTTTTAAATTTTATTTTAAAAATGTGGGGTACAATTCGGGATTAGGTATACAAATGTTCATTATGCAGATACCCTTGTTGATGAGGAGTGCCTCTTCCTCCCCTGGCAGTTTCCTTCAACTGTTGATCCCACCCCTCTTTCCCTGGCAGTTTCTCACTACTGCCAATCCCTTTCTTATAGTGTTATGATAATTGTTCAGAGTCCACTTATGGTTGGGAAGATGGCAGCCAGGTCAGTCATACCTATTTTTTTTTTTTTTTTTTTTTAGCAATGAGGTCTCATTGTGTTTCCTAGGCTGGTCTTGAACTCCTGGATTCAAGCAATCCTTCTGCCCCAGCCTCTCAAAGTGCTGGAATTACAAGTGTGAGCCAGTGCACCCGGCCAATGTTCATAGTTTTAAATTAGTTGACCTAAGTAAATAGAAAGACTACATACATATTGATTTGAATTGAAAAGTCGAAAAACTCTGACTTGAAACAATGCCATTAGCCCAGTTTTCAGTGAAATTGTGTTGGGTTTCTATACATCTATTGAGAGCTAATACAGTTCTCTAAATCGGAATTAAATAACATTTTGGAAGAGAGGACTGACTCATTGTTGTTCATTGTTATTGATAATAGTAGCTCCCCAGACAGGCAAATGTGCTTCCCAGGGATAAGCACGTTTGTTTGCATTTATAACTGCTGCAATTCAAATGGCTAAGTAGTGAATTTGAAAAGCCCAATTAAATGCATGAGAAACTTATCATATATCATCAATATATCATTATTACCAATATCAATATTACCAATGATATTATTACTTTGTTTAAAACCATTAAAAATAACTTTGAAATAGGACTACCTTCAGATTTGCCAAAATAATCGAGTTAAGTGCAGCTTAAATTGTCATGTGTGTTCTTTATTAACATTAGAGAAAGCCGTTCTTATTCTAAACAAAAGTTATTTAAAACTCAACATTTTTATCAGATAAGGATAATAACAAATCATTATATTGTGATTTATGTAATAGGTTCTGTTTTTAGTGCTTTATATATATTAAATCATTTTATACTCACAGCAACTCTATGAGGAAAATAACTGTTGTAAACTGCATTCTAAAAACAGGATGAATAATTTACCCAAGGCCACACTGACTAAGGCACAGGGACAAGATTTAAATACAGGCAGACTAGCTTTGGGCCACTGTGCTCTACTGCCTGTGTTTTGACTTTCAGCAGATGAAATGGCTCTGGCCAACTCATGCAAAAGGAAATTTAGTGGAGGCATTCACAGTCAACCAGAGAGTAGAAGATTGTTTGAGAATGAACAGTGACTCAAAGTAATTCCAAAGTTTGTCACATAGGATATAGGAGCCCACAACAGGAGTCTTGCCAAGTTGTCCAGGCTGGTCTTGAACCTGTGGGCTCAGGTAGTCCTCTCACCTCAGCCTTCCAAAGTGCTGGGATAACAGGCTTGCACCACCATGCCCAGCCTAACAGTATTTTTTAAGAGTTAAAGTATATTCCTAGGTATGGTAAAAGTAGCTCCTTTAGCTGAAAACAGTGGGACTCATATTGTTCTATATAAGATATATAGGGATGTCTTATATAAGCTACATATGACATATATATATCAGTAGGGTCCAATTTTTACCAGTTTTTTCACCAGTTTAAGTAGAGTTTCTACTATACTATATTGCCTACCTATCCCTGAGAGATTATTGTTTGTCATTTCATTTCAATTTTTTTTAAGAGATGGGTTCCTACTCTCTTACCCAGCCTGGAATGCAGTGGCTTGTGATCATAGCTCACTGCAGTCTTGAACTTATAGCCTCAAGCAATTTTTTCACCTCAGCCTCCCAAGCACTTGGGACTAGAGACACATACTACCACACCCAGCTAATTTAAAAAAATTTTTTAGTAACGAGGTCTTGCTGTGTTGCCTAGGCTGATCTCAAGCTCCTGGCCTCATATGGTCCTCTGGCTTCATCCTTTCATTTCTTAGTGCACAAGAAGCTACTATATTCATTAAAATTAATCTTGGCCAGGCTTGGTGGCTCAGCCTGTGATTCCGGCTCTTTGGGAGGCCGAGGTGAGTGGATTGCCTGAGCCCGCGGGTTTGGGACCAACCCGGGCAACTAGGCGAGACCTCATCTCTACAATAAATCAAAAATTAGCCAGGTGTGGGAGCGCGCACCTGTAGTTCCTGCTACTTGGAAGGCTGAGGGGGAAGGATCGCCAGCCCAGCAGGTTGACACTGGGGTGGCCATGAGTGTGCCATTGCACTCCAGCCTGGGCAACGGAATGGGACTTCAACTCAAAAAATAAAAGTAAAAATAAAAAAATCATAATAATAAAGTTCTCAGAAAAGTTATGTTGGTGGGGTTCCAGCCCCGACCAAAGGGGGAAGGGTTAGGACCCGCTCCAGAGAATCCGGATGGAGAGAAGAGACCACTCTGAGGCAGTTCTTCTGGGAACAGTCTGATCAGGACTGAAGCCAAATTTTATTCGGACTCCTTCCAACTTATATACCATTTTTCATACCCTCCAGCAGTGTGATAATCACTTGCTGGGGGCGTACAAACTCCACGATGTATATTGCGATTTACAAACTATGCATCACAAGACCATCACGAGACTTGCAAGCTCCAAGCAGGCGTGCCTTACAGATCTCACATCAAGGTCACAGGTGCACAAATACAGTTCGTTTAAAAGTGTCTTCCATAGTGTTCAACAAATCATTCATATAATACTCTTTGTTCTAAACCCTGATTAATACAAAAACTTTCTTAGTTAACTCTAGGTTCAATCCAAGTTCACTGACTCCTAATATTTTTTAACGATTGATATTATCAACTTAACACTATACTATAATTTATAAGTTTACTTAAATGACTTAATTTTTATTTATTCCATTAACCTATTACGATTCAACATAGTGGCCTGTAATTCTATAACAATTAATTCAAAACTTATTTCTTACCATGACTTATATGAGTTTCATGATCTAGTGTTTGGGCTTTAATACTATGCTATATCTCATTAAGCTAATACCTTATCATCAAATCTTATAATTATCATTGACATATGATTTTAGAATCATAACACTATAATTCTCATTCTATTTTAATAAAACTACGACTTTAACCCAAAACTTAAATCTTTTTTCCTAGTATATTAATACATGACTACGTGTAAAATTTCCTATTGTCATATTAGAAGCAAAAACTACAGCGTTGGGAAAGTTTCGGTACACTAATCAAAGAATCTTAAAATTGGCCTACAGGAACAGGAACTAAAGTCATAATCTGAGAAAAGGAAACTTAAAAAGCTTAAACAAAACCTAAAAGTTTTCTACGAATGCTTATTACTGTTTAAATCTTTCCGATGGAAATTATATCGTCTTAAATGAATGTTTTATCCGAAAAAGTCTATTCTAAAAATCAAATAGTGTCTGCCACACTCTTGGATAATGGACTGCCCAGTTACTATGGGAATGGCCACGGGCTGAAGCAAACAGTTTCGGCATGTAACGAAACTAGAAAAACGTCCTGCCTGGCTAGAGGCAGGGCAATAAAACTATTATGATAATTTAGTTTCTAATCTTAATCCTAGGAGAGACTGCCTTTGGGAACAAGAGCTGACTCACCAGTCTACCAGGAAATAGAAGTTAAAAAATATCTAGAAAGAAGTAAGACTTAGAAAGGACAAGGTCATTCTGCTGTATAACCTTTCATCAGATGTACAGAGATTTTACTTATAAGTTTTACTGCCATGTATGCACACTGGTCACTAATCACACGCCATTATTATAGGTATAACTGATATCCTATGTCAGAGGCGATCTTCCAGATGGGCCTTTACAGGCCTCAGCCATGTAGCTATAGATGTTGGCTCCCAACATTATGTGTTTTGATAATACATATCACAGTTATGTTAGCAAATTGAAATGATTAAGAATCAAAATAGTGATATAGATAGATCCTGATTATTCAGATAATTTAGAAAAAGAAAAATTATTTTCTAAAGTACCAAGAATGGTGCTTTAATTTTCTCCTCACTTTGCTTAGTGTTAGACTGACTGACCTTTTCACAAAATGATTTTGAAAAGAAGTTATAAATAAGGGAAACATAACCCGAAGTGACTATTTTATAACAGGAAAAAAATGTTTGCTTTAGTTTTACATAGATTTAGAAACATCTCCTAACAACGTTTCCTCCTTATGGTGTACTCAGAGAGTACTTTTTATTGCCATTTATTTATGGTATATTACTGACAACAGTTGTTTACCACAATAAATTTTTTACTGTATGTGTGTGTGTGTGATATGTGTGTGTGTGTGATATATATATATATGTGTGTGTGTGTGTGTGTATATATATATATCACACAACACTTACAATTACTCTTCAAAATAGGAGCAAAAGGTCCAGTTACATCTTCTGGCTAAAGAAGATTATCATAAGCAACTGAATGAAATTGAGAAATACTATGCTACAATAACAGGTCAATTTGGATTGGTAAAAGAGAATCATGAAAAGTTAGAACAAAATGGTATGTGCTGTCTTTTTTAAACATACATGTTCAGTAGAGAATGTTTAAATGGACTTATGAATAAATTGAACTTATCTGATAATACTGGTAATAGTAAATGGCAGTTTAAGGGATATTATTTAAATTAAATAATATATACATTGCATGGGTATTATTTTCCTTGTTTATCTTGGTGATACTTTATTTGAAATACACATTAAATGTAATGCTTTCCTAACTCTTTCATATTCCAGTACAGGAAGCAGTACAATTAAACAAAAGACTTTCAGCTTTAAATAAAAAGCAAGAATCTGAAATATGCAGTTTAAAGAAGGTATGATTGATATAGTTTTATACTATTAAATAAAAATTGTAGTCTAAATAGTTTTATGGACTACTACTTGAAAACAGTTGAGTAGTTTTTTTGGTAAAAAGATAAATAAAATGTTTTAATACAAGTGCATAAGTTTTGAGTTAGGTTTCCAGTAAAGATAATCAATGAACTTATTCTAATCTATTCAAAATATTGTTTCTTTGACTTGTGACCAGTGGTAGCATTTTTATGGTGACATGGATAGCCAATAAGGATTCATTGTATATCAACCTTATTAGCACCATTCATTCACACAATATTTAGTGAATGACTTGTATGTGCCAGGTACTGTGTGGCACTAAGGATACAGCTCTGAAGAAAACAAAACATGTTCCTGCTTTTATGAAGTTTGTAGCCCAATGTGGTAGTTAGATAAAAAACAAGTAATTACACAGATTAATTTAAAACTGTTATAAGTGAACTGAAGAAAAACTAAAGAATGTGATGGCATTACAACAGGTGCTTTTTTTTTTTTTTTTTTTGAGTTGGAGTCTCACTCTGTTGCCCAGACTGGAGTGCAGTGGCCGCTCCTGGCCACCGCAGCCTTGACCTGCTGGGCTCCGGCGATCCTTCCGCCTCAGCCTTCCAAGTAGCCGGAATTACAGGCATGCGCTACCACGCCCGGCTGATTTTTTTTTTTTTTTTTTTTATTGTAGAGATGAGGTCTCGCTGCCCAGGCGGGTCTCAAACCCGCGGGCTCAGGCAATCCACTCACCTCACCTCCCAAAGACGTGGGATTACAGGCTGAGCCGCCAAGCCCGGCAACAGGTGCTTTTATTAGATTGGGCGTAAAAGAGTAGAGGAGGGAAGGGCATAATGTTCCAGGTAGAGGGAGCAGCATGTGCAAAAGCCTCGAGGCAGGAAATCATTAAGTATATTTGAGGAACTAGAAAACATCTGGTATAGCTGGAGCATCATGGATGAAGGTGTTTATTGAATACTTATTGGTGGCTTTCTGAGCATCAGTATCCCCTTTTCTTCTTTCTAACCTAATCCAAATTTTTCTTTTGATGCCCTAGCTTTAGAGCTGAGCTGTAAATTGGCAAGAATGTCACAAACATATATATTTCCATGGCCATAGTCATTGGTTCAGGAATGGACACATGACCTTAGCTAGCATCTGGTTATAAAGCAGAACATAACTTCCACTGTGGCTGACAGTCAACCTTCAGCCATGAGAGAAGTCAAAAGGGGGAGCCTGACAATGAAGATTGGTGTGGCATGAAAGAAGCCTATTCATTGATGGCATTGTTGTCAACAAAACCCTGCATCTTGTCCTACTTTTAGACTTTTTAATTACCTGAGCCAGTAAGTCCCCATTATTATTTAAGCCTGCTTGGTTAGGATCAATTCAGTGTTTCATGATTTGCAATGGTTAAAAAGGGAGAGTTGGCATGAGAGGAAGAAGTAGTAGGTAAGGCTTTGATCTGTCTACTGAGAGTAACCTCTTGCTTCCTTTTCTTACTCCCTTCAAAGCCCAGCTTGCATAATGCCATTTAGAATCATTTTAGGGCCTATCCATGAGAGAATTAAATGCCTATCCTTACTGGCACTCCATAAATGTTTGAGATAACATTTAAAATGTACTTAATTTGGCTGGGTTTGGTGGCTCAGCCTGTAATCTCAGCACTTTGGGAGGCCATGGCGAGTGGATTGCCTGAGCCCATGGCTTTGAGAACAGCCCGGGCAACTTGGCAAGACCTCGTCTCTACAATAAATAAAAAATTAGCCGGGCATGATAGCACACGCCTGTAGTTCCAGCTACTTGGAAGGCTGAGGCGGAAGGATTGCCGGAGCCCAGCAGGTCAACGCTGGAGTGGCCATGAGTGTGCCATTGCACTCCAGTCTGGGCAACAGTCTGGGAGACTCCAGTTTGAGACTCCAACTCAAAAAAAAAGTACTTAATTTGTAGTTATTTAACTTACTGGCATACAAAATATTTTCCATTTGTCCCTCCAGATCCAGATTTATCCTTTGAAGGCTAACTTATATGAATTGCAACAACAGGTGTCCATATCTTATGGCTTCCTATTGAGCTAGGCCAGTGGAGAGCTAGGCTGATGGAAGGAAGGAATGAGTGAATCAGAGTATTTATTCTCCCTGTTCCTTCCTTGTGATGTAACTTCAGACTGGCCATGTCCCTCAAGGGACACTACTCTCAGATTGGCCTAATCCACATGATACTCTCTTTTTTGGGGTTCCAGTAACCTCTAACCTCTGGGACTTGTACCATCCCTTGGGGTTCCTTTTTATCCTGTTCATACCTTGGTACATAAACCATCTTCAGATTACCCTAATTTATGTGTAACATCTGTTTCCTGTTGGGATTCATACACTTGGTTAGGGTATAACATTAGTGAGACCAAAGTTACGGATTCAGTTTTTGTGTAGGCTAGTTGATTTCAGTACAGAGAAAATTCTGTTTCATAAAGATTGCACTGCAAACCTCCTGCAGCCGTTTTTCAACAATATACTTTGAACTCAAGGGATAAATGAATATGAATGGTGTTATTTAGTTATACTATTAATTTTGAGAAAAAAATTTTTCTACTAATTTGGGTCAATGTTGTCATAACTCTAAAGGACTCTGCTTTTAAAAGGAAAAGAATACCAAAAAACAAATCCAAGCATTTATACCTTTATGTATGCATACATTTTCACTATTATAGTATAATTTAATGTTTTAATAAACTTTATTTTTTAGAGTAGTCTTAGGTTCACAACAAAATCGAATGGGAAGTACAGAGTTCCCATATACTCCCTGTCCCCATATATACACACCCTCTACCTCTGTCACATCCTTGCCAGCATCTGATGTTGTCATTTCTTTGGATTTTGGTCATTCTAATGGGTGTGTAGTGTTATCTTGTTTTTATCTCATTTCCCTAATGACATATGATGTTGGACATGTTTTCATATGCTTACTTGTCTGTCATCTGTATATCTTTTTTGTTGCAGTGTCTGTCTCTTTAGGTCTTTGGCCCATTTTTTAACTGGGTGGTTGTTGTTGAGTTTTTCAAGTATTTTTATATTTTGGATAAGTCTTACTTTTATTACATGTATCTCTTGCAAATATTTTCGCCTATTCTGAAGCTCATCGTTTCATTCTTTTGACAGTGTCTTTCGAAGAGCAAAACATTTAATTTTAGTGAAACTCAGTGTATCAGTTCTTTCTCTCATGGATCATGCCCTTGGTGTTGTGTATAAAAAAGTCATCATCATACCCAAGGTTATCTAGGTTTTTGCTTTATGTTATCTCAAATTTTATAGTTTTGCCTTTTACATTTTGGTCTGTGGTTCATTTTTTGTGAAGAATGTAAAGTCTGTGTCTGGAACCATTTTTTTTGAGTTGGAGTCTCACTCTGTCACCCAGACTGGAGTACAGTGGCCACTCCCAGCCACCGCAGCCTCGACCCGCTGGGCTCTGGCGATCCTTCTGCTTCAGCCTTCCAAGTAGCTGGGACTATAGGCGCGCGCTACCACGCCCAGCTAATTTTTTGATTTATTGTAGAGATGAGGTCTCGCCGAGTTGCCCAGGCAGGTCTCGAACCCGCGGGCTCAGGCAATTCACTCACCTCGTCCTCCCAAGGCGTGGGATTACAGGCTGAGCCACCGAACCTGGCACCACTTTTTTTTAAACATATAGATGTCTTTATTGTCCCATCACCATTTGTTGAAGAACTGTCTTTGCTCCATTGTATTGCCTTTGTTCTTGGTCAAATATTAATTGACTGCATTTATGTGTATCTGTTTTGGGGCTTTCTGTTCTGTTCCACTGATTGATCTGTTTATTCTTTTGCCAGTACCATACTGTCTTGGTTCCTGTAGCTTTTTTTGGGGGGGGTCGAAGTCTCACTGGTGCCCAGGCTGGAGTGCAGTAGTATGTCACAGCTACCATAGCCTCTACCTGCTGGGCTCAGGCGATCCTTCCACCTCAGCCTTCCAAGTAACTGGAACTACAGGCATGTGCCACCATGCCCACCTAATTTTTTTATTTATGGTAGAGACGAGGTATCACCAAGTTGCCCAGGCTGGTCTCGAATCCCTGGGTTCAGGCAGTACTCTCACCTCAGCCTCCCAAAGTGCTGGGATTACAGGCTTGAGCCACTGTTGCCTGGCTGGTTACTGTAGCTTTAATAGTAAGTCTTAGAGTTGGAAAGTGTTAGTCTACTGACTTCTTGTTTTCCTACAACATTGAGTTGGCTATTCTGGGTATTTTGCTGTTCATACAAACTTTAGACTTATTATGTTGATATCCACAAAATAACTTGCAGAGATTTTGAATGGGATTGCATTAAATCTATAGATCAAGTTGGGAAGAACTGATATCTTGGCAATATTGAGTCTTCCTATTCATAAACTTGGATTGTCTTTTCATTTATTAATTCTTCTTTGATATATATTTTCAAAGTTTTGTGGCTTTTCTCTTATAAGTCTTATATATATTTTGTTAGATTATGCTTAAGTATCTTATTTTGGGGCTGGCTAATGTAAATGATAATGTGTTTTTAATGTCGAATTTCCCTCGTTCATTGCTATGTATAAGAATGCAATTGACTTCTATAATTATTAACCTTTTATTCTACAGCCTTGTTGGAATTGCTGTTTAGTTCTAGGAGTTTTTTTTGGGGGGGTTGATTAATATTAGATTTTCTGCATAGATGATCATGTCATCTGCAAACAAAAACAGTTTTATTTCTTCCTTCTTTTTTTTTTTTTTTGAGTTGGAGTCACACTCTGTCACCCAGACTGGAGTGCAGTGGCATGCTGCCGGCCACTGCATCCTTGACCTGCTGGGCTCTGGCAATCCTTCCGCCTCAGCCTTCCAAGTAGCTGGAACTACAGGCGTGCACTACCATACCCAGCTAATTTTTTATTTTATTGTAGAGATGCAGTCTCGCCGAGTTGCCCGGGCGGGTCTCGAACCCGTGGGCTCAGGCAATCCACTCACCTCAGCCTCCCAAAGCGCTGGGATTATAGGCTGAGCCACTGAACCTGGTTTATTTCTTCCTTCTTAATCTGTATGATTTTTATTTCCTTATTTTATTGCATAAGCTAGGACTTCCAGCATGATATTGAAAAGCAGTGGTGTAAAGGGGATGTCTTTCGCTTATTCCTGAGCTTAGTGGAAAAGCTTCTAGTTTCTCACCATTAAGTATGATGTTAACTGTAGGTTTTTGTAGATGTTACCTGTCAACTTGAGGAAGTTTCCCTCTATTCCTAGTTTGTGGAGATATTTTAAATTATGAATAAATACTATATTTTGTCTAATGATCTTGAGGAAGTTTCCCTCTATTCCTAGTTTGTGGAGATATTTTAAATTATGAATAAATACTATATTTTGTCTAATGATCTTTTCTCTATTGATGATATTATTTGATTTTTTTCTTTAGCTTGTTGATATGATAGATTATATTAATTGATTTTTGAATGTTGAGCCAGCCTTGCATACCTGAAATAAATCCCATTTGTTTATGTTGTATAATTCTTTTTATACAGTGTCAGATTTGATTTGATAATATTTTGTTGAGGATTTTTGCTTCTATCTCAATGACAGCTATTAGACTATAGTCTTCCTTTCTTTTAATTCCTTTGTCTGGTTTTGGTAATAAGGTAATGCTGACCTCATAGAACGACTCAGAAAGTATTGCCTCTGTTTCTTTCTTCTGAAAAAGATTCAAGATAATTGGTGTAATTTCTTTCTTCAATACTTGGTAGAATTCTCCAAGGACATAGTCTGGGCCTGATGCTTTCTGTTTGGAAAGTTATTTATTGTTGATTCCATTTCTTTAATAGATATGAGCCTCTTTAGATTGTTTCTTCCTGTGTGAGTTTTGACAGATTGTGTTTTTCAAAGAATTGGTCTGTTTTATCTAGGTTATGAGATTTGTGAGCATAGAGTTGGTCATAATATTTCTTTATTATCCTTTAAGTGTCCTAATGGTTTGTAGTGAAGCCTCCTCTTTCATTTTTTATATTAGCAAGTTGTGTCTCTTCTCTTTTTTTCTTAGCCTTGCTAGAGGCTTATTAATTTTATTGATCTTTTCAAAGAAACAGCTTTTTGTTTTGTTGATTTTTCTCTATTGATTTTGTGTTTTCAGTTTCATTGATTTCTGCTCTAATTTTTATTCTTTCTTTTATTCTACTTACTTTAGATTTGTTTTGTTTTTAGTTTTCTAAGGTGGAAGCTTAGATTATTTTTATTTTAGAGCAGAAAAATAGGTTTATTCAGAAGTTTAGATTATTGATTTAGATATCTTCTCCCTTTCTCTCCCTCCATCCCTCCCTCCTTCCTTCCCCTTCCTTCCTTCCTTCCTTGTTTCTTTCATTGGTAGTGTAAGTGTCTTTTTTTTTTTTAAGTCAGAGACTCACTCTATCACCCAGACTTGTCTTTCCTTTCCCTTTTTCCCTACCTTTCCCTTTCTTTTTCCCTTCCCCTTCCCCTTCCCTTCCTTTCCTTTCCTTTCCTTTTCTTTCTGTCAGGGTCTCAGTCTATTGCCCAGACTGGAGTGCAGTGGCACAGTCATGACTCACTGCAACCTCAAACCCCTGGGCTGAAGGGATTCAGCCTTCCGAGTAGCTGAGACAAAAGGCGTGTACCACCATGCCCAGCTAATTGTTAAATTTTTTTTGTAGAGATGAGGTCTTTTTGTAGAGACAAGGTCTCACTATTTTGCCCACACTGGTCTTGAGTTCCTGTCCTCAAGCGATTCTCCCACCTTGGACTCCCAAAGTATTGGGATTTCAGGCATGAGCCACTGCACTAAGCATGATTTTATTTCTTTTTTCTTTTTAAATATATACCTTCAGTGCTGTAATTTTCTCTCTTTAGCACTGTTTTCACAGCATCTTGATAAGTTCATTTTCATTTTCAGTTCAAAATATTTAAAAATTTCTCTTGAGATTTCTTCTTTGACCCATGTGTTATTTAAGTGTGTTGTTAATCTCCAAATATTTAGGGATTTATAAGCTTTTTGTTATTGTTTTATTTTTGGTTTACTTTATTTTAGTTTAATTCCATTGTGACCTGAGTGCAGACACTATTATTTCTATTCTTTTAAATTTGTTCAAGTATGCTTTATGGCCCCAAATATGGTCTATCTTGGTGAATTTCTGTGTGAGTTTAAGGAGAATGTGTTGTTGGACGAAGTAGTCTATCAGTGTCAATTATATCCACTTTACTGATGGTATATAATTGATACTGATAGACTACTTCAGTTGAGCTCAACTTTATCCTTACTGATTTTCTGCCTGTTGGATCTGTCCACTCCTGATAGACGGGTATTAGTTTTTGGTTATAATGGTGGATTCATCTGTCATCTGTTTCTCTTGCGGTACTGTCTGTTTTTGCTTCATGTATTTTGATATTCTGTTATTAGGCACATAAACATTCAGGATTATTGTGTCATCTTGGACAATTGACCCCTCTATCATTATATAATGTTCATTATATAATGTTTATTTTTTGTGTTCTTTGTTATTTTTTCTTCTATTTACTTTGCATTTTTAATTTTATTTTAATTTTTTATTGTAAAGATGTGGGGTACAATTCAGGGTTAGGTATACAAACATTGATAATGCAGGTACCCTTGTTGATAAGGTGTGCCCCTCCCTCCCCAGCAGTTTCCCTCAACTGCCAATCCCACCCCCTCCCCTGACAGTTTACCACTGCTGCCAGTCCGTTTCTTATAATAATATAATGCTTTTTAAAATCTCTGATAAATTTCCTTGCTCTGAAGTCTTCTAAGTCTGAAGTTAATATAGCTACTCCTAGTTTCTTCTGGTTAGTGTTAGCATGGTATATCTTTCTGCATTCCTTTAACTCTATGTGTATCTTCATATTAATAGTTAAAGTAGGTTTCTTATAGACAACATATACTTGGGCCTTGTTTTTGATCCCTTCTCATAATTCCTATCTTTACACCATTGATGTTTAAAGCAATTGTAGACATATTTGGATTAATATCTTTCAGATTCGTTACTGATTTGTGGCTCTCGTTCACGGTTTTTATTTTTCTCTTCCACTCTTTCTCTGCCTTTTGTGCTTTTTAATGAGCATTTGATGGTTTGATTTTTCTTTCCTTCCCTAGCCTATTCTACTGTTTTAAAAACTTTTCTTTAGCCAGGCACGGTGGCTCATGCCTCTAATCTCAGCACTTTGGGAGGCAGAGGTGAGAGGATTGCCTGAGCAGAGGGGCTCAAGACCAGCCTGGGCAACTTGACCTCATCTCTACAATAAATAAAAATATTAGCTTGGCGTGATGGCACATTCCTGTAGTCCCAGCTATTGGAAGGCTGAGGTGGAAGGATCGTCTGAGCCCAGCAGGTTGTGACTGCAGTGGTTGTGATTGTGTTACTGCACTCCAGCCTAGGTGACAGTTTCCCACTCAAAAAACAAAAACAACACACACAAACATCAGGATCTCACTTTGTTACCCAGGAGTACAGTGGCACAACCACAGCTTATGGCAAACTCAAACTCCTGGACCCAAGCAATCCTCCTGCCTCAGCCTCCTAAGTAACTGAGACTATAGGCGCATGCCACCACACCCAGCTAATTTTTTTGATATTTTGTAGAGACGAGGTCTTGCTATGTTGCTCAAGCTGGTCTCAAACTCCTGGGCTCAAGTAGTCCTCCTGTCTTGGCTTCCCAAAGTGCTGGGGTTACAGGTGTGAGGCACTGTGCCCAGCTTTCTTCACTTTTGAAGGATAATCTAATAGGCTAAAGAATTCTAGGTTGGTAGTACGTTGTTTTTTTTCTCTCAATTTTTTGAATGCTTCACTTCATTCCTTTTTCTTGCATGGTTTCTGAGGAGAAGTTGTTCATAATTCTTATCTTTTCCTCTCTGTAGGTAAGGTGTTTCTTCCCTCAGGTTTCTTTCAAGTTTTTTTTTCTTTATCTTTGATTTTCTGATGTTTGGTTATGATATAACTAGATGTAGGTATTTTTAGCATTTATCCTACTTGGTTTTCTCTGAGCTTCCTGGAGCTCAGGTTTTGCGTCTGACGTTAATTTGGGAAAATGTTCACTGATTATTTCTTGATATATTGCTTTTGTTCCCTTTTCTCTTCCTCTTCTGTATTCCCAGTGTGCATAAGTCATGCCTTCCGTAGTCGTCCCACAGTTCCTGGGTATTCTGTTCCAGTCCCTTCCCCCCTCTGTCTTTTTTTCTTGCTTTTTTAGTTTTGTAAGTGTCTGTTGTCACTTTTACATTTACTATAGCTCATAAATTCTTGCCTTTGCAGTGGCCAGCCTACTTAAGAGCCCACCAAAGGCATTCTTTATTTCTGTGACAGTGTTTTTGACCTATAGCATTTCTTTTTGATTCTTAGAATTTTCATGTGTCTGCTTATATTATTCATCTGTTCTTGCATGTTGTCTACTTTTTATATTCAAGCCCTTGGCATACTAATCATAATTTTTAAAAACTCCTGTTCTGATCATTTCAGCATTCCTGCCACATCCGACTCTGGCTTTAATGTTTGCTCAGTCTCTTCAAACAGTTTTTTTGCCTTTCTGTGTGCCTTGCTGCTGCTTGTTGAAAGGGGGACCTTGTCCACTGGGTAGAAGGAACTGTGGTCAGCAGACCTTTAGTGATACGGGGTAGGCTGATGGGGGGAAGCATTCTAGGCCTGTTTCAGGTCTCAGTCTTGGGGAACCTAGTCCACTGAACTCTGAACTTCACCAGTGCTTGCCAGTTTCTTTTCCTCCCTCTTAGGTGGGACAGGATAGCTGAAGGAGGCTGAAATTGGGCATTTCCCTTCCCCTGGGTTGGTTAGGCTCTGATACAACCCTAGCAAGTTAAGCTGTGGTAAAATAGTTTCTCTTCAAGGCAGGCCTCAAAAAGAACAGAGTGCTTCAGTGTGTGTCAAAAGGTTGTCTCCTCCCTGCTGGAAGTGCAAGAGGATTTTTCTCCAGTATTCACTGTGAGGACCTCTTAGAGCTCCTGGAGGTAAAACTCACAAAGGTGTGTCCCTGGCCTACCTCACAATGACTGAGTGCCCCCCTGGAGTTTCTAACCCTTTGAGTTGTCCATACAGCCACCAGCAGTTTGTCAATTACAGTTCAGGTTTTTCTACCCTTGGTGCTGGCTCTCACAGAGACTTCTGCTCCAGTAAGTTGTCATTCTCTGTATTTGCCTGTCTCTTCAATGGCAGGGTTAGCGTTTTGCCCTGTAACTTCACTCCTCTGACAGATCTAAGGAAACTTATTGATTTGTTCAGCTAAAATTACATTGTTCAGTAAATCTAATTGATTAGTTATTAGAATGGAGTTGTGACTTCTAAGCTCCTTACTTCTGTATCTGGTAACTGAAAGTTCATCTTTATATTTAGCTATAATTTTACTAAAATTAAAATTTTGCCAGGCGTAGTGGCTCACGCCTATAATCCCAGCACTTTGGGGGTGGAGGCAATAGGATTGCCTAAGCCCAGGATTAGAGGCTAGCTAGGCACCTTGGCGAGACCTTGTCCCTACAATAAATAAATAAATAAATTAGCTGAGTGTGTTGGTACACACCTGTAGTCCCAGCTACTCGGAGGTTGAGGTGGAAGGATTGCCTGAGCCCAGCAGGTCGAGGCTGCAGTAGCCTTGAGCGTGCCACTGCATTCCATCCTGGGCGACATAGTGAGACTCTGACTCAATGAATGAAGGAAGGAAGGAATGAGTAAATAAAATTTTATTAAGGATATAGAGACATAGGTATAAGTTTTGAAGAAGGGTGTTTTGTGTCCAGATACTTTAATGCATAATTCAAGCAACTGGGAAATTTTACTACTGTTCTTTTTAACACCTTTTCAAGAAAAGCAGGGATAAAGATTGAGTTGCCTTGTATTAATAAACGCTAAGCTACAGTTCAAAGGTCATTAATATTGATAACATTATTAACTGTTAAATGTAGCTCTTTGATCTTATAACTGCCAATAATTGGTTATCTATTCTCTGGACTCTGTTCTTATAGCAAAAAGTAAAGGCCATAGGTGTAGCTTGGTGTGGAACATTAAAATGGGCGGTGATAAATTATATGTTTTTTGCCTTTTAAAGTCTTATGTTTTCTTTTTTTTTTTTTTTTTTTTTTTTGAGTCAGAGTCTCACTCTGTCGCCCAGACTGGAGTGCAGTGGCTGCTCCCGGCCACTGCAGCCTCGACCTGCTGGGCTCCGGCGATCCTTCCGCCTCAGCCTTCCAAGTAGTCAGAATTACAGGCATGCGCTACCATGCCCAGCTGATTTTTTGATTTATTGTAGAGATGAGGTCTCGCTGCCCAGGCGGGTCTTGAACCTGCAGGCTCAGGCAATCCACTCACCTCAGCCTCCCAAAGGCACGGGATTACAGGGTGAGCCACCGAACCCAGCTTTAAAGTCTTATGTTTTCTAGTTCTTAAACGTCTATGTCCATCTAGCAAATTATATGTAGAAAACATTTCTTTTTAGCCACATCCTAGAATATTAAAGATGGCTCTTTAAATATAAAGAGAAAATGCTGTACTTCAGAAATTTATCTGGAATCCTAAGGCAAAGAATTACTAAAAGGATCATTCATTTTTATTAATATGAACTTCAAACACAAATATAAATAACTAAATATCAATTCAGTAGTTGTGAATAAGCACATTTTCAGTGGTGTCTCTTTGGTTCACTTATTTTTAAAATATTTTTACAATGACATAAGTAATTAAATAACATCCATATTAATTTAGCGAGTACATTAAAATATTCATGTGCCTTTATGCAATTAGCTTTTGCAGTATGAAAAAAACGATGTGTCATAAGTGTTCATACTAAATTACTTTTTTGTATTAAATAGAAACAAATGTTTCCTTTTAACATGATAGACTATTATATTTCTAGTGCACAATTTAAGACTGACCTATAGATAGAGGTGAGGCTCGTGGGAATCCCTGGAGAGAGTCCAGTCTCTCAGTGGATTTATGGAAAAGGGTAAAGAATGTCTCCTTCTACATATGAGTGGAGTGGTGTTGCTCACAAGAGCGCTTGCCTCTTTTTCTCAGGCCATGGGAGGCAAGGAAGACCTCACTATACTGATATGTCATGCGGCAGTGGTCCCTGTCACTCTGGAAAGTGTTACTGTCAGTGTGCACACTACCAAATTGTTCTTGGAGGAGAGAATGTGGAAGGGTAAAGTGAGAGAACACCTTTGAGACTTCAGAATCTGAGTAACTGAAGGGTGATAATTTGAAAATACATTTTTAGAGCCAGTTTTTAACATTTCAGACATTCTAGGTACACTAATTTTATATTTTTTATATTTTATGTAGCTTTGATTTTTAACTTTAGGAAAAGCTTTTTTTTCCCTTTTAACCTTTTTTTTCCCAGAAGATAATCAAATAACATTTGTTATATCACTCATTCAAAGTTCCAATCATTAATTTTTCCAAAGATAAATTTATTTTTCTTAAACTGTTCTATGATTTTGTCCAGAACAGTTAAGTTATTGGCTTATGATAAGATGGAATTCCTTTTTTTTGTGGAGCAAAGTTAAACAGACCAAACTTAGTTGTTAGATAAAACTAGGTATTCCAGTTCTGAATGCTGGGTTCACCATTATGGCAACCATGAAGAATTCCCGATCCTATCTATAAGCTGCATTCATAACCTCTGCTGTTTGTCTGAGTAAATGTCAGTGCACTCAAGGAGATAGTGATATTAAACAGACTACCCGAGAACCAGAAAGGGAGGGGAACAAGAGAAAAGAGTACAGTATTTATGACTCTAGGAACTATAAGTTGTAATTTAATGAGATCAAAGCGTGTACTGTTTATTTGCTGCACTAATAGCTTTGAATAAAATGGTTAGAAAACAGACAATGTACTAAAAAGTTTAGGATATTTAAAAGGCTTATAAAGTCTATAAAATCAAAAGCATATTTTTCTGCAGAAAATCATTTTGTGAGGCCCCTGATTTTAATTTATTATGCTCTTAAGATTAAGTAATTAGTATATGAGAGAAAAAGAAAGATGTAAAAAAATGGTTTTTACTTTCTCAGTCATATACTGGTTTTCTATTCTTACTTTCTCCTCCCTGCCTCTCTGTTGTGTTACAACAGTAATTGTAATAGGAATTGATGCATTTTAGGATATCTCCTGTCAGACTTAGCTGATGTTAACAGCACCACTTATTCAGTTGTTGAAAAATGTAGAAAAACAGAATTTTGTTGCATTTTATAACCTTGAAGAAGAAAAAAACTTAGAAAACTTGTCTTTATTCTGAGAAATGCAAGCCACTTTATGCAACTGTAAGTATTAATCATATACCTTTTATCAATAGACACTGTGCCTTAGGTGTGAACCTAGAACAGATCATTAGTATAAAATAAGCAATCTAATAATTTACTTTCTAAGTCGTTTGAATGTTTATTTCATTCATCTTGCATTAGGAAAACTTATATAAAACTTTAAGAAATTTTATTAGTTTTCCTTTAAAACTTACTGTCTTAGTGCATATGAAAGCAAACTTTTAGAAACACTATTTTGTAAAGAAATGTATACATGATTTTAAAGCCAATATCTACTTTTTTTAAAAAAGTAGACTCAGTTGCGCATAGATTTTCTTATATTACTCTGATATTTGATTCAATACTGCATAATAGTATAAATATTAGTATTTATAAATCCTAAAACATTGTAAAAAATCCTAAAAATATAAGTTGAGTGAAAACTTTAGGGTTCTCTAGTAGATATTTTACCTTTGAATTAATTTCGTACAATTTTAAGAAGTTATTTACTGAAACAACTAGATTTATTTTTTCATCCTTCAGTGTCCACAGTTGTTTTAATTTTCATCCCATGTTTTTGAACATTTATCCATGATGGCTATAGTAAAATCAATAAATTATTTTATTCAGTAAATTAAGTCAAAGACCATCTGGCCTAGGGACTTGAATAATGATTTATTATCCAGTCTTATTTCTTTTTCTACCGTATACTTGCATCGGAATTTATGCAGAATTGACCTGTTGTAAACTCACAGTTTAGGGATGTTGGTTACAACAGTTAAGGTTATTTTCTAGTCATGAAATATGCTATTATTTTAAAATTAACATGATGTTAACGACGCATCATTTACTAAGCTTTATTTT
The DNA here is from genome assembly GCA_027257055.1 of Cephalopachus bancanus. Lineage (NCBI taxonomy): Eukaryota > Metazoa > Chordata > Mammalia > Primates > Tarsiidae > Cephalopachus > Cephalopachus bancanus. The sequence continues at coordinate 3,107,761 of JAPVLO010000436.1, read as the reverse complement.
TTTCAGTGTTGGCAATAAAACTGTACTAGTCTGTTCACAGTTAAACCAGGAGCATCTATCTGTAACATGGTGATCCAGAGGGCAGTGATTGTTGAATGGAGTGAAGTAGCTGGTTCAGCCAGTGATTAAACTTTCACCTCTATACTCATGCCTATCACTTTCCAAGCATCCTTGCAAATTGACCGTGAACTTTGTGTCCTTAACAGTAGTCTGACTGTTACTGATTGCTCTCATCAGAACTTTTTTCTTGCCATTTACTGTACTCTGAATAAATCAAACCTTTGATTTCATCTTTTGTTTTGGACGAGGTAAATCACATTTTTCTTCATATCATGTTCATTACTTTTTATACTTATATGTATTACAATTTTTAGTTCCTGTTAGAGCCCTGAATCTATTAAGGTGCTATGGGATATTTTAAAGTATGAAAAAACATGATACCTTTCCTTGTAGCAAACTTTCCTTGAACCTTTCCAGGAAAACTTTGTATCAGCTATGAGAGAATGAATCTTAATTCTTTAAATAAATAAAATAATACTTAATTATTCATGTCATTTATTAATACTTCAGAGTACTTTTTTCTTCAAGTAGAGAAAGTAATTCTGTGTCATAGTGCAGCTATAGCAATCATAGAATCCCTTGAATTCAGCTTAGTAGTAATAACAGGTAACGGTACCTTGCACAGAGTAGAGGCTTAACAAATACTTGTTGCATGGATTTTGCATGCTAGGGACTTTTTATTTATCATCTCAGTTTTACAGATGAGGAATCTAAAGCAAAGCAAAGTTATTAAGTAAGTTGCCTAAAGTTACACAACAAGGAAAAGAGAACCAGGATTGGAGCCCAGAAAAGTTTGGCTCCAGAACCTGTGATCTTAATCACTCTGCTGATAATCACAGCAGCATAAGCAATTCATTCACATGAGTCTTTTCTCTCCTGCATTCTCCATTAGAGATTGCATATTTATTAAAAGGGGACATTGTTGACGATTCATACTCCTGAACTACCATCTTCTTCTAGGGTTTGACTCTGCAGAACTGCAGGCTAGCATGTCTCTGCCCTGACACTTAGTGTTGCATCCTGTGCTTCCTTTGAGCTGTTTCATTCAGCCCTCCACTTTCTCCAGCCAGAGAATCCTTTTCTCTCACCTTTGCCTTTGCATGCCCAGATGTCCTCCCTCTAGTAGTTCACCCAGTCCGTTAACCAATCCTTGCCCACACGGAATTCCCTGTGTGACAGCTCTCGTTTATTCTGTTTGTGTTAACTGGTCACTTCACCTTTTCCTTAAGACTTGAATGTTTCACCTGTAGTCATCCCAAGGAGGTGCTTAACCCAGAGCATGCTGGTGCTGCTTTTCTCTCTTTCCTCCTTTGTGTGCTCATTTGTAGTATGAATATCGTATCTGCCTTTCCTGTTTTATATCTGTATAATAAGTATAAAATAATAAAATGCATGAAAAAGCACTTCAGAAAGCAATATTGTTGTTCCTTGCAAGTAAAACTACGTTAAAAATAAGATTAAGGCAGTTTTGACGGGACCATCTTTCCTGCACCGTAACTATTAGTGAGTCATTTGTATAAGCTTTAAAGATAACTCATTTGTCTTTCTTTTTTTTAATGAAAAACATTTTTATTTTTATTTTTTAATAGAAATTTAGATTATTTTTATTTTTAAATTATAAAAATGCTGCAATATAATCCTTGTACATAATTTTCTACACTAATAACTGACTGCTTGACTTGCCTTGCTTTCTTTTTGTTAGAAAATAGGTCATTGGCATTTATTTTATGAGGATTATTATTTGAATCATAGGGAAATTAATTTTTTTCTTTTTTTAATATATATTTTTTATTTTAAAGTTGTGGGGTACAGTTAAGGGTTAGGTATACCAATGTTCATTGTGCAGGTACCCTTGTTGATGAGGTGTGCCCCCCTTTTCCCAGACGGGTATTGACTACCGTTAATCCCACCTCCCTTCCCCTCCCTGTCCCCCCTCCATAATTTCCCGCCACTGTCAATCCTTTTCTTATAGTATTACAGTAGTTGTTTGTTTGTCTTTCAAAGGCCTCATCCAGTAGGAAAGTTTAAAGTTCCTTGTGACTTGTCCATTGGTCTTTCTTCCCTGATACTTAAACTGCATTCTATTTCTACAATAACTAGGTCCCTGCAAACTCTCTTCTGTAGATATTCTTTCAGCTTTGTAGAATCACAGGGGTCTAATTTGTTGGTTTTCATCTTTCTTTAACTTACAGAATCCTTTGTTCAAGATATAGAAGCTCAGTATCGAAGCAAATAAAGGTAGAGTCTTTGTGCTTGAGGGAGGCTTGGCGGAACCCAGGGCTATACCCATGGGCTTCTGTTCTCTATGAGCATTCCTGGAGGGCCCCACCAAATAACTAAGATTTCTCAGAGCACGCTTTGAAAATTGCTAACTGAATCCAACCTTTCCTTATTTTGGAGAGGGAACTGAGACCCATGAGAGTGGATGAATTACTCAACGTCAAGCAACTTATAAGAAAGATCCTCAACTTACCATCACTGTGTTTTGCATAATGTGTGTAATGAGTCGTAGCCTAAGCAGTCAGTAGCTTGTACAGTGATAGCTGAAACTCTTCTCTTTTTTTTGAGTTGGAGTCTCACTCTGTCGCCCAGACTGGAGTGCATTGGCTGCTCCCGGCCACTGCAGCCTTGACCTGCTGGGCTCCGGCAATCCTTCTGCCTCAGCCTTCCAGGTAGCTGGAACTACAGGTGCGCGCTACCATGCCCGGCTAATTTTTTTTATTTATTGTAGAGATGAGGTCTTGCCAAGTTGCCCAGGTGGGTCTCGAACCCGCGGGCTCAGGCAATTCACCTCAGCTTCTTGAAGTGCGGGATTACAGGCTGAGCCACCAAGCCGGCTTGAAACTCTTCTTGTAATCGACACTGTGATAATTCCCCAGTCCCCATTCCTCCTCAGATGATCAGTCTGTCTGTAAGGAAGTTAATATCACTCCATTCCTCATGCTAGTGTTTAGTTCTGGAATGAACACGTGATCCAGTTCTGGCAAGCCAGAGGTGGGTCAAGGAAACATTTTCTTTCTCTTTAAAAAGAGTCTCAAAGTGAGAGAAAGTCAATGAGGAATCCATAAGAGTACCTGATGGGCTAGTGATGTTGGCTGTGGTGTTTCTCAGGCCTAAGATGGAAAATCTGCAATCAGTCCTCAAAGAGTTCTGAACCAGAGAAGGTAGAGAGTACCTGGCATACTGTAACTGATATACGAGGAGTATTTGTTGTCAGGGCTGACAGGTGTTATTTTTTTTTTCCTTTAAGACTTCATCTCTACTATCAAGGTTAATAATAATGCAATAAATAATCAGACCTGGAAATGACAAAACAGAAATTCATATGGAAACATAAAAGACTATGAATAGGCTAAACTATCCTCAGCAAAAGAAACAAAGCAGGAGGCATCACACTTCCAGACTTACTATAAGGCTACATAATCAAAACAACCTGGTATTGGTGCAAGAACAGGCATATAGACCAATGGAACAGGATAGAGATTCTGGAAGCAAAGCCTCAATTTCTCAACCAACTCATCCTTGACAAATCTTCCAACAACAACCACTGGGGAGAGGAGAACCTATTCAGTAAACGGTGCTGGGAAAACTGACTGAACACATGCAGAAGATTGAAACAGGACCCCTATCTATAACCATACACAAAAATTAACTCTAAAAGGATCAAAGACCTAAACGTAAAACCTCAAACTATAAGAATCTTAGAAAACGCAGGAGAGACTCACCCTTATGGAAATTGAAATGCAACCAATTCCTATTCAGAACCCTAAATGCCCATACCTTAAGAAATAAGACAGGCTGGGCTCAGTGGCTCAGCCTGTAATCCCGCGCTTTGGGAGGCTGAGATGAGTGGATTGCCTGAGCCCACGGGTTTGAGACCCACCTGGGCAACTTGGTGAGACCTCATCTCTACAATAAATAAAAAAATTAGCCGGGCATGGTAGCACGCGTCTGTAGTTTCAGCTACTTGGAAGGCTGAGGTGGAAGGATCACCGGAGCCCAGCAGGTCGAGGCTGCAGTGGCCGGGAGCGTGCCACTGCACTCCAGTCTGGGTGACAGAGTGAAACTTCAACTCAAAAAAAAAAAGAAAGAAGATAGACAAGTGGGACCTCACCAAACTAATGAGCTTCTGCAAAGCAAAAGAAACCATCAAGAGAGAAGGGAAACAGCCCACAGAATGGGAAGAAATATTTGCCGACTGTATATCTGACAAAGGCCTTACAACTAGGATCTACAAGGAACTCAAATGCACCGAAAGGAAAAAAACAAACAGCCCCATTAAAAAGTGGGCAAAAGACATGAATAGACATTTCTCAAAAGAAAATATACAAGCAGGCAACAGATACATGAAAAAGTGCTCAGCCTCACTCATCATCAGAGCAATGCAAATCAAAACCACATTGAGATACCACCTCACCCCAGTAAGAATAGTCATCATTAATAAAACAAACAACAACAGAAGCTGGCGAGGAGGTGGAGAAAAAGGAACACTTCTACACTGCTGGTGGGAATGCAAACTAGTGCAGCCTCTTTGGAAGAGAGTGGCGATTTCTAAAAGAACTAGAAATAGACCTTCCATATGACCCAGCAATTCCCCTATTGGGAATATACCTAGAGGAACTCAAATCATTCTACACAAAAGATACCTGCACATGTATGCTTGTTGCAGCTCTGTTCACAATAGCAAAAACATGCAACCAACCATGTTGCCCATCAAAGCTGGACTGGATAAAAAAAAATGTGGTACATATACACAATGGAGCCATAAAGAAGAAAAAACATATGGACTTTGCAGCAACTTGGATGGATTTAGAGTCGATCATACTCAGTGATCTATCACAAAAATAAAGAACAGAGTACCATATGTTCTCATTCGTAAACGGACCTTGAGCAATTATAATACTATGAGAAATTGGCAATAGTAGGAAACTGTCGGGGGGGTGGTTGGGATTGAGGAAAACTGCTAGGGGACAGAGGGGCATACCTCATCAACAAGGGTACCTGCATAATCAACATTTGTATACCTAACCCTGAACTGTACTCCACATCTTTATAATAAATAAAGAGAAAGGACTGGAGATAACTGAAGGCTCTCTCACATTGCTTACATTTATATGGCTTCTCTGCATATTTCTGATATTCATGTGATTTATGTCTTCTGTGACTGCTGATGTCCCTAATAAGGGTTAAATGGTACATGAAGATCATTTCACACACCCTACATTCACATAGTTTTACTCCAGTATGAGTCTTCTTGTTCATACTAAGATTTGGAGTCTGGCCAAATGTTTCTCCACATTGACTACTTTCTGTACTTCCACAATCTTTTTCTACCATATGAGTGCTATAAAATATGAGAAGGACATTATTAATGATTTTGTATTTGCTAATAGGTATTAGCATTATATTTTTACCATTTTCAGAGAATATGTAGGTTTTCTGCCCCGTCTGAATGTTTGAAAGTAAATGGACTTAATGCTCTATAAGAAGGCTAGATCATAGTTATTATTAAAACAGTGATATTCATGTATTGTTCCTGTTTCCAAGTGAACTATTTTGTAAACACTGAACATCTATGTCACATTAATTAAATATTCAGTGGACACTTTGTGAGATAAATCAATGTGAAGCTAGGATTAAAGTAATAATAATAATAATATAAAAGTAACAATAATGATGATTTATCATATTAGCTAATACCAGCTTTAATCCTCATAAAACTTACAAAATAAGTATTAGCTCTATTTTTCAGGTAGGAAAACTAATCCTATTCTAAATACTTTCCACCCTGTCTTGCTTCTTTCAGATCTAATTAATTTAGTCAGTTTGAGGTAATAATTCAACCATAAGTAAGTAAGTAAAGACCCAGAGTCCCAGAATGAGACAGACATTATATGATACCTGAATTGGCCTTTTGCTAATAGTCCAGGGAAGAAGAGCTCCAAGAATAGAAAGTGGAGAAATGAAAATAACTAGTCTATATTTAACTATGTCAAATGTCCAAATCAACCAACATTAGGACCTGCCTAACTATGGGCTCCCTGTCATATTAAAGTAAATGTCATTATTTGGTGGTTTAGTTTTTAGCTTTGGGTACTAGTAACCAAAGCATCCTGACACTTTGTGGTTTTCATTATAGAATGTTGTATTTTGTACAAAATAATGGATGTTTAAAAACATAAAACGGATTAGTTTTATGACGTTTATGTGATAGTTCACGTTTCCAGGGTCTTCTACTTTAACAAATACATTCCTCTGACACCTTGATTATCTTTTTCCTCCCATTCTTCCAAAACTTTATCCTAAAGCCTGGTTTTCTTTTTTCATAGTCTTTCTTTCAGTGATCTCATATTCCTTAGTTCAACCATTCCCTTCATGTACATGGCTTCATATATTTTTTTTCAATTTCACAGTTCTTATAGTCACCAATTCTATATTTTTAGCTGCCTGTAGGTTATCTTCTTTTGCAATTTATAACTTCAGGGTTAACAGGGACAAGCATTGGATTCTTTACTCTCCCATCCATTCTACCCATGAAAATAAGATTTATACAAATCTCCTTTCAAAGAAAGCCATCTTGCTGCCTGTGAAGGTGAATCATCACTGGTACATTGAAACTTCATTTGAGGAAATGCATCATATGCTGCCTTTTATTATTTGAAAGAATATAAGTGAAGAACTTTTTTGAGAATAGTACAGCCTGTGACTGAGACTTAACGATTTGGACTTTTTGACTTTCTTAAGAGTCTGTCTCAGAACATTTTCCATCTCTTGTTTCATGTAGTCTTAAGTACATTTTTCATCTCTTTCATCAGTGAAGCAGACTTTCCATTTCCTTTTCATAATTCTCTTGTTCACATTTCATGGTCCTTTTTCATTTTTTCTAGCACCACCTAGACACTCTGAAATCAACTCTGATGCATCCTTTTTCTTCATTTTCTTTGTCCAGTTGATTGCATCTTCCTTTAGAAGGTCTCTTATTCTTTCATCCTCCATTTTTCATTCTCTCATTTACTCATTCTCTCATGCTTGGATCCGTATACTAGCCTTCTAGCCAGTGTTCTTTCCTCCAGTTTCTGTTCACTCATTCTTTGCCAGGCTGACTTTATTAAGATACTGGTTTAACATATCGCTTCTGTGTGCCTGACAACAGTAGGTACTTAGTATATGTAGAAAGAATGATAGATTGAATAGTTCTCTTTTTGCCTACCAAATTGAGTCCTAGACTTCTTTAGTTGGCTTTCCAGAGTGTCCATGGTCTGGCCCGTTCTGCATATTCAACGTTATTTGCTACCACTTTCTAACAAGTGTCTTCCGTTCTGTTTTAGCCAAAATCTTTGTTGCCAGTAGCACGATTCCTAGTTCTTCTTGTCTTTTTGCTTTTGCTTACCTGCACATCCCCATCCCACACCTGAAATGAATTGCCTTCTCTCAATTGACTTGTATTAAACAGGGTCAGGCCAGGAAACAGATGGCACATTGGAATGAATACTTGAGAAAAGTTTAATGAAGAAGCTGTTTATATTTTGTGGACAATGGCCAGGGAAACCAGCAAGAGTTGGTGACGCACCTCACAGATAAGAGAAGTGGGGCAATAGTGACCTGTATTACAAGGGGCCCACCCTTCAAAAATTCCAGGTTTTTTGGGGTCCCCCTTTGAATTAGCACCAATCATATCTTATTAATTCTGTTTCCCTGAAACAGAATATTTCATGTTTCCGAGCCTTTGTATATGTAAAACCTTTTGCCTGGAATATCTACCCCTTTTTTCCCTCTTTGCAAATTTATCTTTAAAGGTTCAGTTCAAATATCACTTTTCTGTATAATACCTTCCTGGTGCCCTCAGGCAGTGTCCTTTTTTATATTTTTTTCTCTTTTAATTTATTTTATTATTTATTTTGTTATAAAGATGTGGGGTACAAGTGAGGGTTAGCCACATTAGTAGGCTGCACGCAGGTGAAATTTGGGCTTCCACCTGGCCCTCCTCACTCCCTCTGGTAGTGGACCTGGTGCCCTTTGTGTTGACAGGTGTCCCTTAACCCCCTCCCGCCCTCTCTCCCCTAGTAGTGCTCAGCTCAGTGTCAATTCCTCTCTGGTGCTCATGTGACTATTGTTCAGGACCCACTTAGGAGTGAGAACATGCAGCATTCAGTTCATTGTTGCTGTGATAGATCACTTAGTATTATGGTCTCCACCTCCATCCAATTTGCTGCAGACTTCATGATTTTGTTCTTTATGACTGCATAATACTTCATTGTGTATATATATATGTACTACATTTTCTTTATCCAGTCAACTTTCAATGAACAGTAGGATTGGTTTCATGTTTTTGCGATTGTGAATAGTGCAGCAGTGAACATGTGTATGCAGGTGTGTTTCTTTGTAGAACAATTTATGTTCCTCTGGGAATATTCCCAGGAGAGGGACTGCTAGGTCATATGGAAGGTGAATTTCGAGTTCTTTTAGGAATTGCCACACTGCTTTCCATAGAGGTCGAACTAGCTTGCACTCTTCCAGCAATGTAAAAGCATTCCCTTTTCTCTGCACCCGCACCAGCATCTGTTGTTTTTTGACTTATTAATGATGGCTATCCTTACTGGAGTTAGGTGGTATCTCATTGTAGTTTTGATTTGCATTTCTCTGATGATTAGTGAGACTGAGCATTTTTCCATGTCTGTTGGCTGCTTGTATATCATCTTTGGAGAAGTGTGTATTCATATCCTTTTCCTACTTTTTAATGGGTTTGTTTTTTTCCCTTTCACTTCATTTGAGTTCCTTGTAGATACTGGATTTTTTTTTTAGTTGGAGTCTCACTCTGTCGCCCAGGCTGGAATGCAGTGGCATGCTGCTCATGGCCACCCCAGTGTCGACTGCTGGGCTCAGGTGATCCTTCCGCCTCAGCCTTCCAAGTAGCTAGAACTATAGGCACGAGCTACCATGCCTGGCTAATTTTTTGATTTATTGTAGAGATGAGGTCTTGCCAAGTTGCCCAGGCTGTTCTTGAACCCATGGGTACATGCAATCTCTTCACCTTGGCCACCCAAAGTGCTGGGATTACAGGCTTAAGCTACCACTTCTGTCCGGTCTGATCCTGGATGTTAGACCTTTGACGCATAATTTGCAAATGTTTTTTCCCATTCTGTGGGTTGTCTCTTTACCTGCATGTTGGTTTGTTTCTTCAGCTGTGCAAAAGCTTTTCAGTTTAATGAGGTCCCACTTGTCTATCTTAGCTTTTATGATTGCTTTTGGAAACTTGGTCAAGAATTTGTTGCCTACTCTGATGTGCATGAGGGTATTTCCTACGTTTTTTTCTAGGATTGTTACAGTGTGAGGTTTTATGTTTAGGTTTTTGATCCATTTAGATTTGATTTTTATATTTGGTGATAGGCAGGAGTTCATTTTCATTTTTCTGCATGTGATCAGCCAGTTTTCCCTTTGTTGAATATAGTCTCCTTCCCCCAGTGTTTGCTGTTGGTGGCTTTGTCGAAGGATGAGTTGATTGAGAGACCACGTTTTTTGCTTCCAAAATCTCTGTCCTGTTCCATTTGTCTATATGCCAATTCTTATACCAATACCAGGCTGTTTTAGTTAACTGTAGCCTTGTAATAGAGTTTAAAATCTGGAAGTGTGAATCCTACTTTGTTCCTTTTGCTGAGGACTGTTTTGGCTATTTGTGCTCTTTTTTGTTTCCATATGAATTTCTGTATTGTCATTTCCAGTTCTGAGAAAAATGATGTTGGTGATTTGATGGGTATTGTATCAAATCTGTAGAATTTCCCTGGGTAGGATAGACATCTTGACAATATTGATTCTTCCAATCCATGAGCAAGGAATATTCTTCCATTTGTTTTTGTCATCTTTGATTTCTTTCCTTTTTTATGTTTCTTAACACATTCCTGTAATATAGCACTCATCACATAAATTTTTCTTATTAGATACTAATAAAAGTGGGAATTGAAAATACTTTATCATCTTTTTATCTCAGAAGATGTTTGTTGAATAAGTAATGAGTAAAAATACCCTACTTTTTGTTGATTAGTTCATTTAGTTTGTATACTCTTTTTAAGATCCAAGGTCATGCATTCTATCTCTGTGTGATTGGCTTTGCCTAATCCATAGCCATAGATTATGGTCCCACCTTGGCTAATCTTGCAAGGGAACTAGGGGAAACAAAACTTGATGGATCAGTAGTGTTATTTTGATATATGGAATATAGCAAATTAAGAGTATGGTGGCTCACACCTATAATCCCAGTACTTGGGAGGTTGAGGTGGAAGAATCACTTGAGATCATGAGTTTGAGACCAGTCTGAGCAACAGAGCAAGACCTTGTCTCTACAAAAAAAATAGAAATATTACGTGAGTGTGGTGACACATGCCTGTAGTCCCAGCAATTTTGGGAGGCTGAGATAGGAGGATCACTTGAGCCCAAGAGTTTGAGGCTGCAGTGAGCCGTGATGTTGCCACTATACTCTAGCCTGAGTGACAGAGTGAGAACTTGTCTCAAAAAATGTATATATATATATAAAATATATATATATATCAAATTGTAATTATGGGTTTAAAGATGAACTTTGAAACTGTCAGGGAAGTACCTTATTTTGGTGAAATATGTATATTGAATTTTATGTTTGATTTTTTTTTTTTTAACATTAAGGAACTAAAAAAAGTATCCTCAGACTTGGTGAAGTCCAAGGTCACATGTCAATATAAGATGGGAGAAGAAAACATCAATCTAACAATTAAAGAACAAAAATTTCAAGAACTTCAAGAAAGACTCAGCATGGTATTTGATTAAATATATTCCAGTTCATAAGATTAATATTTTTAATAACATGAGAATTTCAATATTATAATACAAAATTATTCCTTCTTTGCAAAGTTAATATACATATTTTAAAAAGGTATTATGAAGCTTTTTTTATTAGATAATTTTGCCATCAGCAAGACTTTAGGACAATAAAATTTTACTGTAATCATTCTACTTTAATATGGTTTCAGGTAATCTTATGGTACAATGGTATCTCCAGAACAGCTTTGGAGATGAGAAATTCTGTAGTTTTTTTTTAACATTTGCAAGTTTGCACCAGTCTGTATTGGGAATATATTACCTTCTTCAGTTTACTGAAGTCACTGTTTCAACCATAAACAAATGTAGGTACTCTGGGGGCAATAGTTGTTCATAACACTCCCAGATTTGTTGAGCACTGAATTGAATGTGGAATTTGCTTAATTTTTATATTGTGACTTTAAAATGATTCAAATTTTAAAGGAATTGGAATTAAATAAGAAGATTAATGAAGAGATTACCCATAATCAAAAAGAAAAACAGGTAAGCAATCCTAAATAAGATATTTTGGAAGCCAGCAGATATTTTAAAAATCAGATATAATGTGCGAAATAAACAAGTTAAAAATGGAAGAATCACCCGAACCCAGCTTCACCTGAAGCTGCAGTGAGCCTTGATTGTGCCCCTCACTCCAGCAGGTGTAACACAGTGAGACCATGGCTCAAAAAAAAAAAACCAAGTTAAATAACAAGTGGAATCATGCCAGGGTCAGTGCATGTAGCACATAGTAAGCAATGTGTATTGAATAGATATGTATACTTTCTAACCAGTTTTACATATACGTCCATCAAAAAATAAATTAGTTTTTTCCTTGACAGTCTAGACCGGTGGTTCCCTAGTATTTACGTGGGCTTTTTCAGGACATTATACTCCTTTTAAAAAAATGTGTTCCTCTTTATTTTGTTTTAAAGATTGTGGGGTACAAGTCAGGATTAGGCACATAAGTGGCCTCCCACTGGTCCTTGGGACATTATACTCTTATTTGACTCTATTTGGTATTTAAACTTTTCCTATTTTAAAAAAGGTGTATGAAAGAAAATTCCTTCTGTTTCTTTTATTTCCCTGCTTTTCCTACATTTGATTCTAAATGCATGTGATAACATCCTAGCCCATTATGACATTTTATATTATAGTCCATATGACATTTTAGTAGTGATATATTTACTATTTGAGGGGGCAGGCCAACAAATGTTTATTGTGGTTTTGAATTCTTCACATTTTCAATAGTGTTTTAGAATCCACAGTCTGTTTCAAAAAACTTTGTTAATTAGTTGAAGAATTCTTAGAAATAGTGCTTTGTAGGAAATCATGTAATAAAAGTGAATTCACTTTATTATTTTTATTATTATTTTTTTCACAGAGGACTTCTGATTCACTTTAAACAATTATTTTAAATATTGTAAAATGTGCCATTAGTTTAATATAAAATATCGAAATTAAGCTATAAATATAATGGATTAAGAAACTAGAAAATGTATTTAAAGAATGAGCTTAGAAGCATATTTACTATCTTAATATTTTTAAACTATCATAATGTATTTATGTATTTTTAAAGGAGATCATCGTTTCTTTCCAACATATCCAGCAGTTATTTCAGCAACAAATTCAAGTTAATGCTGAATTGGAGTCAGAACTGAAGATGCTAAAAGAAAATAATCAGGTTCCATATATACATTTTAGTATATTTCCACCTAATGAGCTTTCCCTGTGTAGTTGTAGTCCTCTCTCTAGTTTTAATGAAATCATTTTAAATTCTAGGGGTAAGATACTGACCTCCTTCATCAACTTGTTATCTGTGTCTAAAATGATGAACATATATTTTTCAGTATTTAAGACACCAATTAATATTTAAATTTTATCAAGTATCTGACCTCATTTTGTAACAGAGTGAATGGGAATTTTTTCCCTGACTTAGAATTTTGGCCAAGATCCAACGCTGAAAATAGAAAGTAAAACATCAGCCGCATTTTAAGAGAGCAGTCAGCCAATTCTAAGAAGTTTGGGGAAGACCCCTCTTTTTAAGAATATGATAATGCCTGGCTCGGTGGTTCAGCCTGTAATCCCGCGCCTTTGGGAGGCTGAGGTGAGTGGATTGCCTGAGCCCCTGGGTTCGAGACCCGCCTGGGCAGCGAGACCTCATCTCTACAATAAATCAAAAAAATCAGTCGGGCGTGGTAGCGCATGCCTGTAGTTCTGGCTACTCGGAAGGCTGAGGCGGAAGGATCGCCAGAGCCCAACAGGTGGAGGCTGCGGTGGCCGGGAGCGGCCACTGCACTCCAGTCTGGGTGACAGAGTGAGACTCCAACTCAAAAAAAAAAAAAAAAAAAAAAAAAAAATATATATATATATATATGATAAAATTGGCACTGTTACCATAATAATCACCTCATCATCCTCTTTCTGGCACATATAAGAAAATGATTGGAGAGAGGAAGATGGTATGATTATTGATATTTTGGGAGTGCAGGGTTCAAAAAGAGAGGCTTGGCTGGGCATGGTGTCTCACGCATCTAATCCCAGCACTTTGGGAGGCTGAGGTGAGAGGATTGCCTGAGCCCATGGGTTCAAGACCAGCCCAGACAACTTGATGAGACCTCATATCTACAATAAATCAGAAAATTAGCTGGCCATGGTTGCACATGTCTGTATTTCTAGCTACTTGGAAGATTGTGATGGAAGGATCACCTGAGCCCAGCAGGTCAAGGCTGCAGTGGCCATGAGCTCACCTGAGCCCAGCAGGTTGAGGCCGCATGAGTGTGCCACTGCATTCCTGCCTGGGCTGTGAGTGTGCCACTGCACTCCAGCCTGAGCAACAGAGTGAGACTCCCACTCAAAAAAAAAGAGGTTTTTCTGTTACATCTCTAGTGGAGGGAGATTCTCTTGTAGGGACTGGGGTACAAGAAGGGGAGATTGCCATCTTATTCCTTAGATGGATACTTGAGATGCTGTAGAAAGCTGAAGGTTCACTCTTGTGCTGCCAGTAGAGTAAAACACAAGTTCATGTGGAAGAGGCTGAAAAATGTTTCTCAAAGTTTATCAAGAATATGTCAGCTGATGCCAGTTTTGGTCTAGAAGTTTCCAAAAGGAAAGTTTTGGGAGTAATCTGTGCCAGTGAGCTTAGAGTATAGTATGCTTAGAGAACCTTGATGGTTCTTTGACTCCACATGAAGTAACATAGAGGTCAGTGAACTGCCCTGGGTGCCATTGGGCCAAGTGATGGTATGTCCACTCAGAGAAGGAGTTGAGGGCATATTCCACAGGGTTGGCCAGTAGAAGATCTTTCTGCCCTTTAAAGGGGTTCTTAGTAGCAAAGGAGACAGGGTGAAGCTGAACATGTTCCATGAAAACTACAGTCACCTCCCCTGTGTAGGCGATCATTAGTAGAGGCCAGGGCCAGCTCTATGAGTATATGACCAGTGCAGTTGTGTCACACACTCAGAATGGCCCCCTGCTTCATGTTTAATGTTTCATGGTCACTGTCTTGAAGTTTTGATTAATTTTCATCTTGAATTTACGTTCTTATCTATTAAGTCTGATGGGACAATGCAGCGTGCACTGAGGGTCTGGTGCCTCAGCTCGGGCACTGCCTTGTCTCCACTACTTCCCAGACTGATTCTTGACTGCTGGCTCTTGCACTTGCTGGTGCCTTGAGCCCTTCTTTGCCTCTTCCTCCCTGTTCCTGTCCTGCCACTGCTGCAGGTCAACTGGGTTGCATTTGCAGGAAAAAGCCTGTGTTCTCCTGTTGACCTTTACTCTTTGCAGGGGGCCTGGGCACAGGCAAGGAAGGTCTTGGTTGGGTGCATGTGCCTGACAGCATTTTGGGGTGAGGCATGGCAACAGTTGTTCTTGCTTCAGGTTGACAGTGCCTTGGAATGTTAGGCAGGTGACTTGGCGGGGTGCAGAGGGAGGTGTTAGTCCCCAGTCCAGGTCCAGAGTACATCCTTCCTGGCAGTTGCAGTCCCTTGAGAGTCACCCATCTGCTATGGGTTGGGATGAAGGGCCCATGGGAAGAGAAGATGAACTTCCACACTGCTGGCCAGGACATGGTAGATGGGTCTAGCAACCAGCAGGAAGGGAACCTGATAGCTGGTGGAGCTCACTCATGGTGAGTTGTGTGATGAGGCCCTTAGGCACCTATGAGGGTCTGCATTTGCCTGTGAGTATCCCTCAGCCCAGGTGATCATGACATTAAATAGAAAATAAAAAGCACCATGAAAGGTTGAGAGGGACTGCAAAGAAAGGAAAAAGTTGTTTTATTTTAGTATTTTTTTTCTTTTTTCTTTTTTTTGAGTTGGAGTCTCACTCTGTCGCCCAGACTGGAGTGCAGTGGCCACTCCCGGCCACCGCAGCCTCGACCTCCGGGCTCTGGCGATTCTTCCGCCTCAACCTTCCAAGTAGCTAGAATTACAAGCGTGCACTACCACGCCCAGCTGATTTTTTGATTTATTGTAGAGATGAGGTCTCACCAAGTTGCCCAGGTGGGTCTTGAACCCCGGGGCTCAGGCAATCCACTCACCTCAGCCCCCCAAGGCACGGGATTACAGGCTGAGTCACCGAGCCCAGCTTATTTTAGTACCTTTAATAGCACTTTCTTCCTGGTTTTACATTTTGTACCAGATCCCCCAAATTATGCAGTCTATCATCATTGAATGGAAGCAAATTTAACCTGACCTGAGCAATACAAGATTTAACTCCATACAATTGATGTATTCTGTAGATTGTTGTGTAAAGAGAGTTTTGCCTTCCTTATTTCTCTTGCCTGCCCCAATACTATAGAAGAGGGAGAGAGAGCAGTATCCTAGAGTTAGAACTCTCCTTTCCTCTTATCTCATCACCTATTCCAATAAAAGACTAGTAAAAAATAATTCTTCTGAAAGTCCAGTTATATAAGCATCCAGGGCAGTTCCCATCTCCCCTATCCACCCTATAGTTGGATAACTGGGACTGTTTCTCTAATATATTGATCTATTTCCCAAGAAATAAATGATATAATTTAACCAGTTCTTTATGAGTAGCTGTTACCAAGAACATCTCCTAATCCACATAAAGGAGTTGAAAAATAGATTTTGGCTGGGCTCAGTGGCTCAGTCTGTATTCCCAGCACTTTGGGAGGCCGAGGCAAGTGGATTGCTTGAGCCCGTGGGTTCAAGACCAGCCCGGACAACTTGGTGAGTCCTCGTCTCTACAATTAAAAAAAAAAAAATTAGCCAGTCATGGTAGCATGTGCCTGTGGGGGGAGGGGGGTAGATTTTTAGGGTGAACAAAAAAATTTTTTTTCTTCAAGGCCTCTTTGTTAGATCACACTCTCAACAGGGCCTCCAGAATGTTAGGTCAGACTTGCTGGGGGTGTGGGTGTCTGGTGTGATCTGGTGCCATGTGAAAGATGCAAAGAATTGCACAGAAGTTATATTAGAAAATATAGCTTATTTAAAAAATAAATGGGGGGGAGAGGGGATGGGGGTGGGGGAGAGAGAGAGATATGATTCATCTCTCCAAGAGAGGGGAGGGGCCAAAGCCAAGAAACATGGCGATAGCCATAGCTTAAAGAGCACATGACCCCACCAGAGTCCAGTAAGGCAATGGCCGGTGAACAAAATATTAAAGGTTAGCTAATCCAGCCATATGATTTTAATATAAAATGTAAGTAGCATAGTTCATTGCCTCATAATTAAGTGGCAAAACCAGGATTAAATCTTTGTCCTAATTCTAATACAGTACTGTTTCTACAGTATTATACTGTTAAGATGTTTTCCCTATCACTTGAGCCCAGGAGTTTGAGGCTATGGTGAGCTGTGATTGTGCCACTGCACTCCAGTTTGGGCGACAGAGACCCAGACTCCAAAAATAAAAAACTAAATACAGAGGGTACCAAAAAAAAGTATACACATTTTAAGAAAGGAAAAAACTGTTAAAATTGTAATACTCAGTGTATACCAACACCAAAAGATGAATACTAGTCATGCTTGACTTCTGCAATTACAAGAGGTGCTCAAAGTGGTTGCCATAATGTCCAGACACTTCTGGTTATGGCGAACTAAAAACAATATATAGATAATATCTCTTAAAATGTGTATACTTTTTTTTAGTACCCATGGTATGTGTATTTTCCCTATATCTACAAAAGCTGCCAATTTTGTTAGATCCATTATACTACTAAGATCACAACTCTTAGATTGTCCCTGTAGGAGCTTTACATCCGATACTTACATATTGTTGAATTCTGTGAGCCCACATTAGTTGTAAATACATAGTTATGTGTTTCTTTGAGTTAATGGTGACTATAAATATGATGTAAATATCTTTTAACTATGACTACCAATATCTTAGATAATCCAAATGCCTCTCTCTCTTTTTTCCCCAAATGCCTTTCTCTTTAACTATCACAATTGTTACTTGAGCCTTGATAGTACAAAGAGAAACTTGATTTCGTATACTAAAATTTTAAGCAAAGAGTTGTCAAGAACAGGATGTAATTGTCAGCTTTTTATTTTGATGAGTAAAGATATTAAAAAAGCACGCAATGCCATCTATTATTACTATTATTTTTACAAAAAAACATTTTAGCATTGAGCATATATTAAGGACATAATCTCAGGATAAAGAATAGTCCTTTATGAGAAAAGACATCTCATGACCTTATATTGACATTTTTTGCCATGGACTAGTGAAAATTTCGTCATGGATCAGTACTTGTCTGCAGACTGGTGTCTGAGAACCACTGATATATGGCATAACAAAATATTAATGTGGAGCTGTTGGTGAGGATTACACTGCATAGATATCTCAAGTGTTTTCTTGGGGAGCATTCTCATTCCACCTGTACTAAAAGGGATCATTACTCTTGATAATGGCCAACTGTTTTTCAGTGCGCTGCAATCATGCTGTCATCTGTCTTACTTTTTTAGCAGTAAAATTTAGAGCATAGAAAGAAAGCTAAATTGTCATGATAGGAAATATTTTATGCTATGATTTAATTATAGTTTAGTTCACGTATAAGCATAGTTATGTTTCTATAGTCCTATAGCCATAGTATTGACAAGGATAATTTACTTAGTTCTTTTCTTATAGTCATAGTATCAATTAGGATAATATACTTAGTTTTTGGTAGATTAAAGCACTTGCAGGTGATTTTATTTTGATTTTTCACAATATTCATTTTTTTCAGAGATGATTTTCAGATTTGGAAATTCAGATGCAAATAACACCAAATAATTTCCTGATAGAATATAAACTCCTTGAGGACAGTCACATTTTCACTTACGTAGTGTGAGGACTTAAAACAGTGTCTGGCATATCATAGGATCTTATTAAATTTTACTAAATGAATAAATAGCAAACAGTGAATAAACTCATAATCTTTCCAAGTTTAGCTATTGCCTGGTCAGGGATTCTAGTTTAACCCGTTGAGTGGAATCTCACATTCACTTTTGCCTCCTTCTGAAACTGCAATAAAGTGACATTAATGAATCCACAAAGAAGTAGGGGGAGAAAACAGCAAAAATAAAGTGTTAAAAGTGGGAACCAGCTAGGTGTGGTGGTTCATGCCTGTAATCCCAGCACTTTGGGAGGTGAGACCTGAGGATTGCTTGAGCCCAGGGGTTCAAAACCAGCCTGGGCAACTTGGCAAGACCTCTTCTCTACAATTGGGAAAAAAAAATTAGCCAGTATGGTGGTACTCACCTGTGGTTCCAGCTATATGGAAGGCTGAAGTGGAAGGATCATCTGAGCTCAGCAGGTTGAGGCTGTGGTGGCTGTGAGTATATACCACTGTACTTCAGCCTGGGTGACAGAGTGAGACTGTGACTAAAAAAAAAAAAAAAAACCAGATGTACAATTGGTAGTTTACTTAGCACAAGGAAGAAAGTAGAAACCTAAGTCAAAAATGCAGAAATGGTCGGGAATTGCAAGTATCATAGGTCCCTAGAAGAAGAGTATGCAATTTAAGCCAAAAACTAGAAGATCAATATAAGGAGTCACTGCAACCCCAGATTTTCTTTCCCATCCTGTACAAACAGACACTACCCTTCTCCTACTTGATAGAAGATTGGAGATTTATGTTGGAGAGTTTGAGGGATGGCTAAGGTTGAGGGGAAATCCTAAGGGTTTGCTGGAGCCAGCTTGTACCTGTGAGAGCTGGTTGTGAGATATGAAGGAATTTTGTGAGTTGGTTGTTAAACCAATGGTAGTTTGAAATTGACCATGACAGGAATATTTAACACTAATGAAAATGGCAGTGTTACAAATCTGGCTTTTTTTTTTCTTTTGAGAGCCAGTTCACCGGTATACTACTAGGAGTATGATATTGAGTATGATATTACAGGTTGGAAAGTCCCAACCCAATTGGATCATTTACAAAGAAGCTAACCTGATTCTTATCTTAGACTGCAGCGTGGAAGATTTCTTTCAGGTGGAACTAACTTGCCCAAGAGAAAAGACTGTAGCTGCTATAGTTCAGCTTTCCCAGTGAAATAGCTCAGTCAGAGCAACCTGCTGCAAAATACACCATTTGACAAAACTTTCAACCCATATTTTAATACCTTCTTCATAAATATATACAGATACTTAAGAATTAAGATACTGGATATTTGAAGCCATTTTCCAATATACATAGACATATACATTGGACAATCTTCCAATATGTCCAATGAAAAAACCCTGTAGAAAGTAAGAAGATATATTTAGTTAAAGGAAATATATTAATCTACAAAACAAGAATTATGAGTCTGTAAAGAAGCAGTCATAGAATAAAAGAGAGCCCTTAATATAAATACACCATAAAAAGGTCAGTGGAAAGGTTGGAAGATAATGTTGTGATAGTCTTCTGGAAGGTAGAACCGAAAGACAAAAAGATGGAAAACAGGAGAGAAAGAAAATTAGAGGGCCAGTTCCAGATGTCTGGTGAGTTTCAGAGAGAAAACAGAGGAAATGGAGAGAGAAGAAATTACAAAGAAAGAATGCCAAAAGTTACCTATGCCCGAAGGATGTGAGTCTGTCTTCCCTGATGCCAATGCATGTCATCATTAAATTTTGTACTGCACATCAAGAGAAGATTCTAAAACCCTGTAGAAGAAAAGGTCACATACAAGGATTAAGAATGAGAATGGAAACATCATGCTCCAGACTCGCAGTGGCAACACTGGAACACAGGAGACAGTGGAACAATCCCTTCTGAAGTAGGGGAAACATTGACTTCCAATACTAGCCAAACAAATTGCCAAGTATTGGCAGAATTAAGACATTTTCAGATATACAGGGTCACAAAAAAATTTGCCATCTGTGTCTCCTTTATCAATAAGTAATAGAATACTTACTCTATGAAGACAAGGGGTGAAACCAGGAAAGAGAGAACTACAGGATCTGGGAAACAGGAGACCCATGACAGGAGAGAGAAGGGAATCTCAGGGATCACCTGATTTGTGCAGCAGACAGAGAACAGTAGGTCAACATTGTAATGGAAGGATGTCTCCAAAACACTGAAACTGAGAGAATACCTGAAGTTTCTTTTAGATGGGTGTAAGGGTGGGGATAGAAAATGGTTCATAGCCGGGCTCAGTGGCTCAGCCTGTAATCCCGCACTTTGGGATGCTGAGGTGAGTGGATTGCCTGAGCCCGTGGGTTCGAGACCCACCTGGGCAACTTGGCGAGACCTCATCTCTACAATAAATCAAAAAATTAGCTGGGTGTGGTAGTGCGCGCCTGTAGTTCCAGCTACTTGGAAGGCTGAGGCAGAAGGATTGCCAGAGCCCAGCAGGTCGAGGCTGCAGTGGCCAGGAGCGGCCACTGCACTCCAGTCTGGGTGACAGAGTGAGACTCCAACTCAAAAAAAAAAAAAGAAAGAAAATGGTTCACATATTTAGTACACTGTTTTAAGAGCATGATGTTTTTGGTCATTTAGTATTACTAAGACAGAGACTGTGGTTTATTTTCCTGTATCTTCTCTAAACTTGAATTTGAGAAGATACGGCATGTTATCAGGAATAAAATCAGACACATTTTTTCTTACAATCATATGTAGAATATTTGTTAGAATGTTAAGGTACTAAGTACCTATTATATACCACTGTAAATATTTAGAAACTGTTCTAGTAATACAGTCATGGACCACATAACAATGTTTTGGTCATGATGGACCACATCTGTGATGGTGGTCTCATGAGAGTATAATGGAGCTAAAAATTCCTGTTACCTGCATGGCAGCCATCATAACATCATAGCACAATGCATTACTCACGTTTGTGGTGATGCTGGTGTAAACAAACCTACTGCACTGCCAGTCATATCAAAGTATAGCATAATACAATTATGTACAGTACATAATACTTGATAAAAATGACCATGTTACTAGTTTATATATTTACTAAACCATATTTTTTAATTGTTATTTTAGAGTGTACTCCTACTTACTAGAAAAAAGAGTTAACTGTAAAATAGTCCCAGGTAGTTCCTTCAGGAGGTATTCTAGAAGTAACTGTTATCATAGGGGATGAGAGTTTCATGGGTGTTACTGCCCCTGAAGACCTTCCAGAGGGACAGATGTGGAGTAACATATGACTGTACATATACCTATACATTAAGGAAATTTTACTGTTATAAAAGTATCTACATTATCCCATAATGGAGGCAATCAAAGTAGGTATTCATTGGGTGCTCTCAAAGTACATGGCTCCTTACGAAGAAGAGGAAACTGCTCAAAATTGTAAAATGCCTATTATGTGGGTTGCCTTAATTTTGTATAATTACGTCTTTGCATAGTGATATTCTAGGTATAATTGGGAACTCTTTAAATAAATGTACTATGAAGCCTTTTAAATGAGATGGGTTTATATATCATAATATGGAAAGTAAATAAGACTTTAAAAAATAGATTATAGAATAGTGTATGATATGATCTCATCTGTGTTTAAAAAATATATTTTATATACTGTATACTTATATACACATACACAAGAAACTGCCAGAGTGGTTACTTCTGGGGAGAAGAACTGATAGAGAATAACTTTTTTTCCTTTTTGTATCCTTTTGTGTACTTAAAATTCTTACCCTGAGTGTACATAGCTTTCCTAATGATAAACAAATGAACTTAAAGATTCTGGGTGTATTAGACATGCAGGCGAGAGTTCTTACTATTTATCTTTATTTTCTTAGATAAGTTTAGTTGGATTATCAGCAGACATTGGAGAACCCTAATAACATTGATGACACTGATTAAATAGCTTTAAAACTTTTGTCTTAGAAAACACTTGGTAGTATTTTTACTCTTACAAGTTTATTTTGGGAGAGGGGTAGTGAGGTGGTGATTCTGTTATGTTAACTCAATAAAGTTATTAAGTGAATATGGTAAATATTTGTTATGCTTAAAAATGTTAATTTGAAATTAAAATTGTATTTAAGGGTTTTCTAGCCAGTTAGTTTCTAAAATAAACAGATAATGGAAAAAATGTTCTGTGGCAGTTAAATTTCTTTAGTAAGCTTAGGCTGGATTGTGCTACATTTCCTACTTTTCAGGGCTGTACTTTATATTACTTTTCAGCACATTAAAACTTATGCAGTGAAACTGAATAATGGCAATGTTTTTATACCCTTTTATAGCCATTTCTTTATCATAACCTCCCCCTATTTCCTGTTAGCTAAACTATAAGCACCTTTCTGTTAATTTATGAAAATTATTGTTGAGATAGCACATTATCACTGATCTGTATGGCACTTTCAGCATGTTGGAAGCAAAGGTCCAAGCAACATAAAACACATCAAAATTCATTAATGTGGTATTGATTATTTTTTGGATAATTAATTTTATTGCAGACCCTTGAGAGAGATAATGAGCTGCAAAGGGAGAAGGTAAAAGAAAATGAAGAAAAGTTTCTTAATCTTCAAAATGAGCATGAGAAAGCACTAGGAACTTGGAAAAGACATGTAGGTTTATTAAAAATTAAAATTTTTAAAATAGTTGTAGACATTTAAAATAACTATTAAATGCTAAGAAAATATTGCAAAAATAATACAGGAATAAAATCAGACACACTTTTTCTTACACTCATATTTCCAAAAAGGATGAATGCTTTTTAAATACAAAGTTTAATAAAATTTCCTGTAATGTTTTTATGCATGGAAGACCTCACAAATACGTGTGTGTGTGTGTATACGTATGTGCTTATATATGTGCATAATTTGAGTGATCTCCCATATGTGACAAAGAAAAATTAATTTACTTTTTCACAAAGCCACTGCATATTTTAGTAATTGATTGAAATAAAGAATTATATATCTACTGTTATTAACCAATCTATTTTGCTTTCCTCCACAATTTTGTCGAGCTATGTTAGAACCATGTTTAGAACGTGCATGTAGTCATTGAGTTCTACAGTATTAATATTTTAACATAAGAGTTGATATGTTATAAACATGACTAATTTAAACTACATTTGTTTATTTCTACTACATTTAATTTCAGCAAAGTAGATAATAGTGTAAAATGTTATAAATTCAAGTTGTGAAATATAAAGTTTTACTTTTTAATTTTTTTTAGTTGAAGTCTCACTCTGTCGCCTAGGCTGGAGTATAGTAGCATGCTCACAGCCACTGCAGGGTTTACCTGCTGGGCTCAGGCATCTTCCACCTCAGCCTTTCAAGTAGCTGGGACGACAGGCGTGTGCCACCGTACCCGGCCTTAAAGTTTTACTTTAAAGATTGGTAAACTCCAAAGTTGTTCTATTTTAATGTCAGTTTTCATTTCATATGATTTCATTTTCATTTTAATTCTTCTTAAAGAGTCAACACAGTAGAAAGTCACTGTTTATGAAGCTATAAAGTATAGCTTTGGAAAAGTCTAACTGTATTTTATACTGTTATATTAGTTATACCATATTGTATGAATATATAATATCAATATAATGTATACCTAAATACCAGCTTGATAATACTTTCTGTAGATGATTTAATTTAATTTAAATTATTACATAAGTAACTCTTGATTCAATTTATTTGAAGCTAACATTTTTCTTCATTTATAGTTTAGAGAGGTCAAGTCTTCACTGATGGTTTCTGTAAGCCTTAATCTAAGAAAACTATTTTTAATTTAATTCAAAAAATGCTTAATAATCTCTCTCTACTAGTAAATTTTATCATTAAGCAATAAGCACAGTAATATTCATTTTAGCTTTAGTTGATCTACGTGGCATCCCTATGCCTTTTTTTAATCCCGTGTTTAGAAGACCTGGAAACGGTGCCGTCAGGATAAGGAAGACTATAAGCGAAAAGGAAAAGTAAACTTAATATGCCAAGCATGCAAGAGAACAAGATCAGTTGAGTTCAGAAATTAGACATTTATTTTCAAGAGAAAATACAATCATGCCCCTCTCTCAAGGAAAAAAAGAAAAGAAAAATAAGCAGTTTCATTGTTGAGACCTCATTTTATAAGTTTGGATAAAATTGGTTTAGTCTTAAGAATTTTAGACTCTATAGTAATTTTAGTTATATTATGTTTTAGTACTAAACAGAATATAGGTGAGTAAGAAAAAGTCACTTTGGATCTATAAGCGTTTTCTTGTGTGGGAGATTAGATTTACTCTTTATCTGTATTTCTATCTGTAAATTTTTCATCATACTTGAGTAAAGGACAACAGTAGTATGACTACTGAGTTTGGATCAAAATGGCTTAAAAAACAATAAAGAGTAGTTGGGCAACTCTTTCAGGTCCTCTCCTGCTGTGGAAGCTTTTCTCCCTTCTCAATAAATCCTACTTTCTCACCTTAAAAAAAAAAGAGTAGTCAACATAGTCAAATGCTACAGAGCTATTAAATGGCTTGAGAACTGAAAGAAAACCTTTTGCTAATTTGCGGATGATATTTAAGAAAACACTAACACAGTGGGGGCAGAAGTCAGGCTGTTAAGGAGCAATGGGACTTAAAATTTGCAAATAGCAAGTGTGGACTATTAGGAATGTGAGTAGAGCATATTTGTGGGCTGAGGAGAAGATGCAGATGCAGCACAAGAGATTGAGAAGGCAGGAGGAAAGAGAAAATTGCTAGAGCTAGGACTAAGGGGATGGGGGAGATGGGAGAGTTTGGCCTTGGAAAAGAAATCTTGCAGAGACATTAAAAGATGGCTAAAAATAGATGAGATGAAGGGAAACTAATGTGAGTTTACATTTGCTGAACTCTATACTGAGGGATATTATTAAAATATTAGAAATATTAACCATAACATTTCTAATAAGAAATATTACATATTAGGATTTGTGGTAGGAGTTTTAAATTGCTCAAGAGAAACTTTTATAATTTTCCATGACAAAAGGATATTTTTCTCCTCATTGCAACTTATCTTGTATCATATTTTAGGCTTCTATGAGAATACTCCTCCCCCCAAGAAAAGATTATGAAATTTTATAGGCAGTGGAAGTCTAGCTTGTAGATAGCTGAAAGTCTAGCTTATAGATAGCTGATACTTCTATATCAGCTGATATTTACATCTATATCACTATATGTAGATGTACATCACTATATGTATATCATTTATATAGTGATACCACTTAGTGCTCAGTACTTATCCCAGTTGAGTTCAAATCTGTATGCTCAACTTGCAACAAGAAAATCAAACTTTAAGGCCAGGCACAGAGGCTCACACCTGCAATCCCAGCACTTTGGGAGGCCAAAATGGAAGGATTATTTGAGACCAGCCTGAGCAATGTATCGAGATCTTGTCTCTACAAAAATTTTAAAAAATTAGCTGGGCTTTGTGGTGCATGCCTGTAGTCCCAGCTACTTGGGAGGCTGAGGTGGAAGGATCACCTCAACCCAGGAGATCAAGACTGTGGTGAACTGAGATGGTGCCATTGCACTCCAGCCTAGGCAACAGAGTGAGACTCCAACTCAGAAAAAGAAAACTTAAGAAAGCAACAAAGGTGTACATTTTATAGAATATAGAATATTTTTATGATTAAATATAAGTTCATAAAGTTTCATTTGTAACAAGAGATAGTTTAATTCAGTCCTGACTGCCACTTTACAGCTGCATGATCTGGGCAAATTACTTTACTTCTGTGAGCCTCACATTTAATTGGGCATAATAATACCTCAAAGGATTTTGATGAGTATACAATTATGTTTATTAAATACTCGGATCAACTCAATAAACAGTAGCTCTTAGTAATTACTTTGTGATTGTGCTTATTATTTTACTATTTCCTGGATGTTGTGTTAATGAAGTATTTTCAGATATATTTATATATCTGCTTATTTTGTTAAATTTTATGATAGGTTGAAAAACTTAATGGAGAATTTAATGAGATCAAAAATGAATTATCATCACTTAAAGAAACTCATATAAAGTTACAAGAACATTACAACAAATTATGCAATCAGAAAAAGTTTGAAGAAGACAAGTTTCAGGTAAATTTCATGTATGTCTCTCACAAACTGTTAAGTTAAAACTAGCAGCCGGTGGCTCAGCCTGTAATCCCGTGCCTTTGGGAGGCTGAGGTGAGTGGTTTGCCTGAGTCTGCGGGTTCGAGACCCGCCTGGGCAACTTGGCGAGACCTCATCTCTACAATAAATCAAAAAATTAGTGGGGTGTGGTAGCACACACCTGTAGTTCCAGCTACTTGGAAGGCTGAGGCGGAAGGATCACCGGAGCCCAGTGGGTTGAGGTTACAGTGGCCAGAAGTGGCCATTGCACTCCAGTCTGAGTGACAGTGAGACTCCAGCTCAAAAAACAAAAACAAAAAAATTAACATTGATGATTTTCTCCCTGTTTTATAATTTATGTTTTTCTACTTTAAGAAAATGAGTATAAGCATGTGGTCTGTAATATATTTTTGTATGACATAAGAATCAAGGGTCGTTTTTTGGATATGGATTTCTAGTTGTTCCAACACAAATATTTGTTGAAAAGACTATTCTCTCTCCCATTGTACCTTTATACATTCTTTGAAAATCAGTTGGGTCTGTTTCTGAACTCTTTATTATGATCCATTGATTATATGTTTGTATTTAAGCCAATACCACACAATCTTTATTAGTGTAGTTTTCTGAGAAATAAAGTGTAGCTGAAGTCCTTTAATATTGTTCTTTTTCAAAAATGTTTTGTGCTATTCTGGGTTCTTTCACTTTTAGAACTAGTTTGTCAGTTTCTGTTTTATAAGTCTGTGGAATTTTTATTGGGATTAAGTCTTCCAGCTCATGAACATGACATAGCTTTCCGTTTACTTGGATATTTTAAATTATCTCTCTCTCAAAAATGTTTTGTAGTTTTTATTGTATAGGCCTTGGAAGTTTTTGGTTAAATTTATGCTTATTTCATGTTTTGGGATCCTACTGTAAACAGTATTTTGAAAATTTATTTTTATAATTGTTCATTGCTTATATAGAGAAGTACAATTTTTTTGAGACACAGTCTTACTAGGTTTTCCAGACTGGACTCAAATGATCCTCCCACCTCAGCCTCCTACTAGCTGGGATTGCAGGCATGCGCTACCACGCCCAGCTTAGAAGTGCAGTTGATTTTTGTACATTGACCCTATTTTTAAATTAACTTATTGTTATAGTAGTTGGGGGTTTCCATATAAATAATCACGTTGTCTGCAAATTTAAGACAGTTTTACTTCTTTCTTTATAAAACTTTTTATGCATTTTATTTCTGTTTCTCGACTTGCTATATTAGTGAGGCCTCTCTAATGTATGCTAAATAACAGTTGTGAGAGTGGATATGCTTGCCTTGCTTCCCAACTTGGAGAGTATTTATTCTTTCACCATTTCATATTATGTTAGCTGTAGGTTTTTTGTTTCTACTTTTTATCACGTTGAGATAGTTCCTTCTATGCCTAGTTTTCTGAGCTTCTTATCATGAATGAATTTTTATCACAAATATATATTTAATTTTTTCAAATGTCTTTTCTGTGTCTATTAAGATGATCAGTTTTTTCCTGTATTCTGTTAATATTAATTACATTAATTGATTTCCGAATGTTAAAATAACCTTGCATTCCTGGGATGAACTTCAGTTGGTCATAGTGTATTATCCTTTTTAATATATGATTGGATTTGAATTGCTAATGCTTTGTTAAGGACTTTGCATTGATGAGAAATACTGATCTGTAAGTTTTGTTGTTCTCTCTTTTTTTGTAATCTTAGGTCTGGATTTTGTGTCAAGAGTAATACTGACCTCATAAACTGAGTTGGAATGTGTAGAATTGGTATGATTTTTTTCATTAAATGTTAGGTAGAATTCAGCAGTAAAGATATCTAGACTTTTTCTTTGTGAGAATATTTTCAATCATGAATTCAGTATTTACATTATTTACAGGGCTATTCAGATTCTCAATTTTTTTCTTGTATTAATATGCAGGAAAGAGTTAATATAGTGGACCTGTGAATGCTGTATCATTAGAAGACCCTGATTGTAAGGTCGGCCCTTTGGCTCATGCCTGGAAACTTGGATTTTGGGAACATTTTCACCGTCTCCTGACAAGAGTGGCTCACTGCCTAAACTGTTAGTACAAGCAGTGTGGTTTACTCTGAAATCTGCTTTCTTTTTGGTAGTCTAGAGTTTTGGCATATGCTAGGCAGAGGGTACCTGCATGAACAGTCCCCTCAAAAACCTTGGGCCCTGAGTCTGATGAGCTTCCCCAGTAGACAATTCACATATGTTGCTGTAGGAGATAAGGTTGCCCCATGTGACTCCACTAAGGAGATGAACCTTGAAGCTTGCACCTGGTTTCCTCCAGACTTAACTAATGTGCCTTTTCCTTTGCCTGTTTTGCTTTCTGTTCTTTCTCTTTAATACATTTTAGCCATGAGGGCAAGTATTTATTGAGTCCTGTGAGTCTTTTCAATGGGTCACTGATCCTGGGGCTGTCTTGGGGACCCCCAACACAGTCTGTCTGGGTACTTGTTTATCTTTCAAGGAGCTTGTCCTTTTCATAAACTCAAATTTATTGACTAAGAGTTGCTTATACTAGTCTGTTATTATATTCCTCCAGGATCTGTATTGATATCCTTCTGTCATTCTTGATGTTGGTAATTGGTATCTTCTCTCTCTCTCTCTGTTTTCTCGATCAGTTTAGTTAGAAGCTTTTCAGTTTTATTGGTCTTTTTAAAGAACCAGGTTTTGGTTTCATTGATTTCTCTCTCATGTTTATTCATTTGCTATTTCACTTGCTTTTGTTATTAACTTTCTTATTTCCTTACTTTGCTTACTGGGTTTAATTTGCTTTTCTTCTTCTAGCTACTGAAGATCAAAACTTAGATTATCTGCCTTTTTTCTTTTCTAATGTAAGCATATAAAGCTATAAAATTTCCTCTAAGTATTGCTTTCTTTTTTTTTTTGAGTTGGAGTCTCGCCCTGTCACCCAGACTGGAGTGCAGTGGCCGCTCCCAGCCACTGCAGCCTCGACCTGCTGGGCTCCGGCGATCCTTCCGCCTCAGCCTTCCAAGTAGCTGGAACTACAGGCACACGCTACCACGCCCGGCTGATTTTTGATTTATTGTAGAGATGAGGTCTTGCCAAGTTGCCCAGGCAGGTCTCGAACCCGTGGGCTCAGGCAATTCACTCACCTCAGCCTCCCAAAGGCGCAGGATTACAGGCTGAGCCACTGAGCCCAGCTAGCACTGCTTTCATTGCATCCCACAAGTTATGATATGCACTGTTTTCATTTTCATTCAGTTCAAGATATTTTAAAATTTCTCTTATAAGGTTTTCTTTGACCCATGGGTATGGATATGGAGTGAGACCCATTAGAAGTATGTTGTTTAATTTCCAAATATTTGAGAATTTTCCAAATATCTTTCTGTTGATGATTGCAAATTTAATTTGGCTGTGGTCAATGGACACTCTAGGCAAGACTTTCATTCTAAAAAAGATATTAAGACTGGTTTTTTGGCCAAGTGCATTGTCTATCTTGGTGAATATTTCATGTCCCATTGAAAATAATATAGGACCCCTTCCCCTACCTCGGGGAGTTGAATCTCCTCGCTCTCTAATTTACTTTCTAAATAAACTTTGAAAACATTGAAAAAAATAATAATGTGTATTCTGCATAGCTTCCCTCAGCTTCAGAACTCTGCCTCCAAATTAAAGCCACCTCAGCCTCTAAACGCTGGTCTCTGTCTCCCAACTCATTGAGACCATCTTGCTTCGCAAGAGTGCCCCGTCCTTGTGCTATGGTGTAGAAAGTGTCTGGGCAGTAAGCCTGAGTAACCATAGGGCTTATCTCATTTTCCCCTCTTTGTCTGAGAGAACAGTTTTTCACTGTATGTAGTCTACTCTCTGATAACTGTTTCATACATTTTATCTAGTTTTCTACTAATTTACAGTGAGAAGGCAAGTCAAGAACTTGAGCATGGCTAGAAGTAGAAGCCTAAATTTTTAAAATCCCACATAAAGTGTTCTAGGGAAGTATACTATCTCTTAAAGCACTCTGTAACTAGTCCTTCTTAAAACAAATACTTTTATTTTTGTAATATACATATTCTTTTCATAAAGTGGACATTCTTAGTACATATGCTTGTTAACTTGGTGTTCATTTTTATCTATGTACTTTTTCACTAAACATGAATTAACTATTGCCTGCGTCACATACCGTGGAAGATTATGCAAATATAATGGGAAAAAAACATATGATGTTTCAAGGAATTTCCAATCTAGTAGAAGAAACAGATTAAAAAGTAATTGTAGGCCAGGTGTGGTAGCTCATGCCTATAATCCCAGCACTTTGGGAGGCTGAGGCGAGAGGATTGCTTACGCCCAGGAGTTCAAGACCAGCCTGGGCAACATGGTGAGACCTCGTCTCTACAATAAATTAAAAAAATTAACTGACATGGTAGCATGTACCTGTTGTTCCAGCTATTTGGAAGGCTGAGGTGGAAGGATCACCTGAGCCCAGCAGGCCGTCTATGGTGGTGGTGAGTATGCCACTGCACTCCAGCCTGGGTGACAGAATGAGACTCTGACCAAAAGAAAAAAAGTAATTGTAGTGTAGTGTGAAAGTGCTTAAATAGCAGCATATCCAGAGTAGGGTTGTGGCACAAAGGAAAGAGAGATCAACCTACTTAGGTGAGGAGGGGCTGCTTGGGGCAGATCTCACACAGTGGGCAATTTTTTAGCTGAGTTGTCAAAAATAAGTAAATAGTATTTCAAGTAGATGGGATCACATGGACAATCAGAAACGTGAAATATCAGTATTTAATATAAGGAAACTAGAAGTAGTTTAGAATGATTGCAGATTAGGATGCTGACAATGCAGTAAGTAGCAGAAAAGGTTGAAAATATAGGCAGAAGGCAGGCTAAAAAGGGTAAATACCTCATTCATAGAAGTTTTTGTTTTGTTTTTTGAGTAGGAGTCTCACTCTGTCACCCAGGCTGGAGTGCAATGGCATGCTCACAGCCACCGCAGCCTCAATCTGCTGGGCTCAGGTAATCCTTCCACCTCAGCCTTCCAAGTAGCTGGAACTACAGGCATGTGCCACCACACTCGGCTAATTTTTCTTGATTTATTGTAGAGAGGAGTTCTCACCAAGTTGCCCAGACTGACCTTGAACCCCTGGGCTCAAGCAGTCCTCTCACCTCAGCCTCCAAAAGTGCTAGGATTATAGGTTTGAGCCACCAGGCCCAGCCAGAAGTTCATTTTTTACTGTCAATTTTGGGCTTTTAAGTAGGAGAGTAAAGTGATCAGATTTACCTTTCTGAAAGATTGTTTTAGTGATGCTGTGATGGGCTAGAATGGGACAAAACTAAAGACACAGACCATCTTGGGAGCACTGCAGTAGTCCAGGCAGGAAATATTTATTATTGTTTTAATTTTCATAAATTTTGATAAATGGCTAATTATTTGTACACCCTCTGATTGCTTATAGAAATATAGACTTGTGTTCATAATAAATCTTTTGGCATTCATTTACTTTCAGACTGAAAATAGCTTTTTAAAAATCAGATAAGTCATGTATTTTTATTTTAAGAAACGAAGATTTAAAAACCTCCTTGCATTGATAAATGACTTCGATAAAATCTTGGGATACAAAATCAGTGCACAAAAATGATTTGCATTTCTATACGCCAATAACAAGCAGGCTGAGAACCAAATTAACACAATCCCATTCACAATAGCCCCCCCCACAATACCTTGTCATTCTTCTAACCAAAGAGGCAAAAGATTCTTATAATGAGAACTACAAAACACTACTTAAAGAAACCAGGCAATATGAACAAATGGAAGAACATTCCATGCTCATGGACATGAAGAATCAATATTGTCAAGATGCCCATTCTAGCCAAGGCAATCTACAGATTCAACACAATCCCTATCAAACTACCAGCATCATTTTTCACAGACCTAGAAAAGACAATACTGAAATTCATGTGGAAGCAAAAAAGAACCCAAATAGCTAAAGCAATCCTTAGCAAAAAGAACAAAGCTGGGGTATCACTTCCAGACTTCAAACTTTATTATAAGACTACAGTAAATAATCAAGACAGCAAGGTACTGGTACAAAAATGACACATAGACCACTGGAACAGGACAATCTGGAAATAAAACTACAGACCTTCAACTAACTCATCTTCAACAAAGGCAACAAAAACAAACATTGGGGGAAAGGAAACCCTATTTAGCAAATGGTACTGGGGGAAAAAGCTGGCTAATCACATGCAGAATTAAATTGGATCACTACCTATAACCACATACAAAAATTAACTCAAAATCAATCAAGAACTTAAATGTGAAATCTCATACTATAACAATCTTAGAAGAAAGCTTAGGGATCACCCTCCTGGACATCGGAGTAGGCAATTAATTCATGGTCAAATCTCAAAAGCAAATGCAGCAAAATCTAAAACTGACAGGTGGGACCTTATCAAGCTAAAATGTTTTTGCACACCAAAAGAAACCTTCAAGAGAATAAAGAGACAACCTCTAGGGTGGGAAAAATACTTGTAAGCTGTGCATCGGACAAAGGCCTAAGATTCAGAATCTTTGAGATACTCGAATTTACAAGAAAAAAATTAATAATCCCATTAAAAAGTGGGCAAAAAAACATGAACAGCCACTTCTTGAAGTCATCCAAGCAGCCACAAACATGAAAAAATCTTCAGTTTCATTAATCATCAGAGAAATGCAAATCAAAACTACAGTGACATACCATCTCACACTGGTCAGTATGGCCATCATTTAAAAAAAACAAACAAAAAGCCAACAGGTATTGGTGAAGTTGAAAAGAAAAGGGAATGCTCATACACTGTTGTAGGGAATATAAGCTAGTTCAACCTTTGTGGAAAGCAGTGTGGATTCCTTGTTTTCAGTTCTTGTGGAAAGCCGTGTGGCAATTACTGAAAGAACTAAAAACAGAGCTACAATTCAACTCAGCAATCCTACACCTGGGCATATACCCAGAGGAACATAAATCATTTTACTGAAAGATACTGCATGGGAATGTTTTTTGCAGCACTATTCATAATAGTTAAAACATGGAACCAAACCAGATGCCCATTGGAAGTAGGCTGGATCAGGAAAGGGAGGAACATAGCGGTGGAGCCAGTTGGACTATGTGAGTCCCAGTGTGTGAGTGAGTGTATGGAAAATTTTGCATATGTGTCAGTAAGTGGGCATGTGAGTGGCTGAGTAGAGACTCAGGGCAAGTGTCCAGGGCTCTCCTGGTAAAGCAGCTGGTGCTACAGCTTTTGGGGTACAGAAGCCAATCACCGTTTTTTTTTTAAATCAATAAAGCCCTTCCTGGGAAGAAGCTGCCAGGAGAGACTGCTGACTCCAGGCTCTGCCTCACCACTGTAGCACCTGGCCAGACACTGGCAGCAAGGGCTGCGGGGGGGGGCACAGTGAGGGAGCCCAGAGGCAGAGCGCCACTGGAGAAAATGAAAGAGGCACCCTGTCATGATCTTGAAAACGAGGTAGGAAAGTGCTCTGGCTTGCTTACCACAGAGTGACAGACTCAATCTCTGTGTCCAACGAATTAACTACTCAGAGGTTGATTGTTACCCAGAGGGAATATCCTGAAAGCGCAAACTCTGGAGGTATGGGACTAGTGTTGAGTCTCAGGTGCCCCACCCCCTACCCTGATTCAGCCACAGGACAAAGGATGTGGCCAGAAAAGGATGAGGAAGACCTCCAAAGAGATCTGTGGTGAGTCTGGGGCTGACCCAAGCCCCTCTTCCCCAGCAAGCCTCTGAACATCATACCCATATGGTTGGGGTCACACCTGAAAGGGACGAACCCAGGCAGAGCCTGGATGTCAGCTCCGGTAGGAGGACTCTATTCCAGGATTAGCCTGGCTGGGGAACCTTCCGCCAGCACCTGAGGAAGAGACAATCCCACATCTTCCCACTGGAGTGGATCCCCCTGACCATAGGAGAGTGGGAGGGGAAGTCTGAAGCCCCACCCACCCCCACACCCCCTCTGCCTTCCCTGGTCCAGACACTGGGGAGATTGTGAATGAGGTCAAGTTCTGCAGGAGACAGCAGAGGGGCTTACCTGTGAGCAACTGAGAAGAACAATTACAGAATCTGTCACAAGAAGGCGGAGTTTTTTTTTTTATGTTGTTTTAAATTTTTAAAAATATTTTTCCTTTGTGCATAAATGTGTGTGTGAGGATTTGATCTGCATCCCCTCACCCTTTTTTCTTTTTTTTCTTTTGTTTTTTTGTTTTCTGTTTATGTGTGTACATGAATGATTGAGTGTTCATCTTTCTGGGGGTTTTTTTGTTTGTATGTTTTTGCTTTTCCTCTTCTTTTAGTTTAATGTGTGTGTGAATATATGTGTGAAGGTTCAGTTTGAATTACTTTTTTTTTCTCTCCTTTCATTTTGTGTTGGGCATATGTGTATGTGTTTGGTTTTCCTGGGGTTTTTGTTGTTGTTGTTATTGTTTATTTTGTTTTGCTCTGTTGTTTTTCCAGTTTGTTTTGAGGGTGTGTGTGTGTATGTGTTTTATTGTTCTTTGATTTGGTTTCTACTTTTGTTGTTCTGTGGTTTTGTTTTTGTTTTTTTCAAATTTATGTCCACCTTATTTCCTTCAATTTTCCTCTGTTCTCCTCATTGCTGTTACTGTATCTTGGACTCAGGGAGTACACACACATACCCATTGCATCATCATATAAAGTGGTGGGGGGTGGGTCTCAGGGAACCCATACCACAATAGTGAACATTTTGACTTGCAAGTAGTTTCTGAATTCTAGCTCCCCATCCTCCACCTTATTCAACTCTCAAAACTACAAGAGACAGTAAAGCTTCCTACCCACAGCCCTGTTTCAAAATAGGACAAATTAAGAGCCCTCATCAGGGAAGAATAGAGGGCTGAGCAAACATCAGAAGTGGAAGCCTCTTCCACTGCCACTGAATACTGGAACTAAAGAGAAAAGAAAAACCTGTCTTTCTTGAGGGAAAATCAACAGAAGAACACAGGCAATTCCCAGTGTAACAAAGAAAAAAACACACTGAAAAATCAGACCTCAGAGCCCAAACAATGGAAGTCACTGGTTCCAGAATACAACAGGGATTAGGGAATGGATGAAAGAGTAAGTAAGACTCAAGAAAGACAAGATGTAACACTGAAAGAAATTGCAACAGATTTTGGCCATAAAAAATTTCATCCAGAAAATCAATAATAAGATGACAAGCATGGAAACAGAATTAATCAAGCAGAAGAAAGAATCTCAGAACTTGAAGACCAAAACATGGAACTAACCTGGTCTGTAAAAAACTTAGAAAGAAAACTCAGAAAGAAAGAACAAGGCTTCCAAGAGATGTGTGATTATATCACGAGTCTGAATCTATGACTGATTGGTATCCCAGAAGAAGAAAGGGAAATGGAGAATACCTTGGAGCAAGTATTTCAGGTTATCGAAGAAAACTTTCAACGTTCCCCATCTCACCAGAGATGTGACCATCCAAACACAAGAGATACAGAGAACCCTCACAAGACATCAAATGAAAAGAGCAACCCGTAGACACATAGTAATTTACCTACACAAAGTTGGTGCAAAAGAAATATTCCTAAAGGCAGCAAGAGAGAAAGTTCAGACTATCTACAGGGAAAACCATTTAGCATAGGAGCAAACCTATCAGCAGAAATACTGCAAGCTAGAAGGAACTGGAGTCCAATATTCAAAATCCTCAAAGATAAACAATTTCAACCAAGAATTTCCTATCTAGCCAAGCTCAGCTTCATCAATAATGGAGAATTAAAATCCTCCATCTAGACATCCAATCCCTAAGAGATTATGCAGCTTCCAGACCAGCTCTACAGGAAACACTTAAAAAGGTATTAAGCATAGAAGAAAGAAAGAAAAAAAAGAGTGACCACACACTTCTCAAGAGAACAGCAGAACACAGAATCAACAGAGAATACATTGTGACAACAAACTTGAAAACACACACATACATCAACCTAAAAGCTAAAAAAACAAAAAAAAACTTTATAAGAACCTCATAATGGGGATAAACAATCACATTTCAATAATCAGCCTGAATGTGAATGGATTAAATGCACGACTGAAAAGACACAGAATGGCAAACTGGATAAAAAACCATGACCTGATAATTTGCTGCATCCGGGAAACTCATCTCACCACAAGCGACGCACACAGACTAAAAGTTAGAGGATGGAAAATGAGTTTCCAGGTGAATGGATTACAAAAGGCAGGAGTTGCAATCTTAATATCAGACAAAACAACCTCTGAACTCTCAAAAATTTAAAAAGATACAACATAATGATAAAAGGTTCAATTCATCAGCAACAAATATCCACCCTAAACGTATAGGCACCCAACACAGGAGCATGAGTGTTTATAAAATAGCTAATAAGTAAGCTAAAAAGAGATATTCACTCTCACACTATTATAACCGGGGACTTAAATACCCCACTAACAACCCTAGATAGATCTTCGAGGCAAAAATCAACAGATCCAGAACCTCAACCTGATGCTTGACCAAATGAACTTAATAGATACCTACAGAATACTCCACCCAACAACCACAGAATATACATTCTACTCATCTACACATCACCACATGGAATATTCTCCAAGATCAATCACATCCTTGGCCATAAATCAAGCATAAACAAATTTCCTAAGATCAAAATACTGTCATGCACCTTCTCAGACCACAGTAGAACAAAAGTAAATATCAACACCAACAAAATTCCCCCAAAGCCCACAAAGATATAGACACTAAACAGCATGATGCTGAACGACTACTGGGTCAACACAGAAATCAAAACAGAAATTAAAAGATTCCTGGAAACAAATGAAAATAAACATCTTACCAAAACCTCTGGGATGCCATGAAATCAGTTCTAAGAGGGGAATTTATATCTCTGCGAATACAAGGAAAGAAAATGGAAAGATCACAAGTTAATAGCCTAACAAATCACCTGAGGAATCTGCAAAGACAAGACCACCAAAACCCTAACTTTAGCAGAAGAATCCAGGCCACAAAAGTAAAAGCCCAAATACAGGACAAAGAAGACAGAACTATCATAGAAAAATAATCAATAAAACAAAAACTGGTTCTTTGAAAGAATAAACAAGATCGATAGACCTCTAGCTAGAATGAGCATAAAAAAGAGAGGAAAAAGCCCAAATAAACACAATCAGAAATGCAAAAGATCAAATCACAACTGACCCTAAAGAAATACAAAAGATTATCAGAGATTATTATGGAAACAAACTTGATAAACCTAAAGGAAATGGAGGACTTTCTGACATCACACAACCTCCCAAGGTTGAAACACGAAGACACTGAGACACTAAATAGATCAATAACAATTGACTCTGTCATTAGAAAACTCGTACCAAAAAAGCCCTGAACCAGATGACTTTCCAGTGGAATTCTACAAAACATACAAGGAGGAGCTGATACCAATACTATTGAAAGTATTCCAGGTGATTGAGAAAGATGGGATTCTCCCCAAATGATTTTATGAAGCTAGCATCACACTGTTACCCAAATCAGGTAAAGATCCAACAAAAAAGAGAACTACAGGCCAGTATCCCTAATGAACGCAGATGCAAAAATTCTCAACAAGATTCTAGCAGTTGGATCCAACAACACATCTCAAAAGTCATCCACCATGACCAAGTATGCTTTATCCCCAGGATGCAGAGGATCCTGCATTCAGCATCATTAATAAAATTATTTATTGTAGTGATGAGGTCTCGCCAAGTTGCCCGAGCTGGTCTTGAACCCACGGGCTCAGGCAATCCACTCGTCTCAGCTTCCCAAAGTGCTGGGATGACAGGCTGAGCCACCGAGCCTGGCCAAGTTGGTAATTTAATTTAATGGGTATTGCATTGAATCTGTAGATTGCCTTTGGTAGGAAGGACATCTTGACTATGTTGATTCTTCAACAACATCAATATAATGTTGCATTCAACATCCGCAAGACCATAAATGTAATTAAATACATCAACAGATGTAAAAACAGGAATCACATGATTATATCATTAGATGCAGAAAAAGCTTTTGATAAAATCCAGCATCACTTCTCGATAAAAACCCTTGAACATCTAGGCATAGAAGGAGCATACCTCAAAATAGTAAGCACCATCTACGATAAACTCAACAGCCAGCATTTTGCGAAATGGTCAGAAACTGGAAACATTTCCCCTGAAAACCGGAACAAGACAAGGCTGCCCACTCTCACCCCTCTTGTTCAACATTGTGTTGGAAGTCCTAGCTAAAGCAATTAGGCAAGAGAAGGAAATCAGGGGTATCCAAATAAGAAAAGAGGAAGTTAAGTTACCCCTTTATGCTGACGATATGATTCTATATTTGAAAATCCAAGAGAATCTGTCGATAACCTGCTTTCACTGATGAAGTACTTCGGCAAAGTCTCGAAGTATAAAATAAATGTACAAAAGACAGTAGCATTCTTATACCAAATAAAAAGCAATTCCCATTCACAATAGCCACACAAAAAATGAAATACCTTGGTAACTTCCTAACCAGAGAAGTGAAAAACCTTTACAATGAAAACTTTAAAACACTGCTCAAAGAAATCCAAGAAAACACAAACAAATGGAAAAAGTATTTCATGATCTTGGATTGGAAGAATCAGTTTTGTTAAGATGTGCATCCTACCAAAGGCAATCTACAAATTCAATGCAACACCCATTAAATTATCAACTTCGGCTGGGCTCGGTGACTCAAACCTGTAATCCCAGCACTTTGGGAGGCCGAGGTGAGTGGATTGTCTGAGCCCAGGGGTTCAAGACCACCCCGAACACTTTGGTGAGACCTTGTCTCTACAATAAATAAAAAATTATCCGGGTGTGGTTAGCACACGTCTGTAGTTCCGGCTACTTGGAAGGCTGAAGCAGAAGGATCGCCTGAGTCCAGCAGGTCGACGCTGGGATGGCCATGAGTGTACCACTGCACTCAATCCTGGGCAACAGAGTGATACTCCAACTCAAAAAAAAAAGAAAAAAAATTACCAACATCATTCTTTTCAGACCTGGAAATGACAATACAGAAATTCATATGGAGACATAAATGACCACAAACAACCAAAACAATCCTCAGCAAAAGGAACAAATCAGGAGATATCATACTTCCAGACTTTAATGTTTACTATAAGGCTACAATAATGAAAACAGCCTGGTGTTGGTACAAGAATGGGCATATGAACCAATGGAACAAGATAGAGGTTCCAGAAGCAAAGCCTCAATTTCTCAACCAACTCATCTTCGACAAAGTCTCCACCAACAACCACTGGGGAGAGGAGAACCTATTCAGTAAACGGTGCTGAGAAAACTGGCTGACCACATGCAGAAGATTGAAACAGGACCCCTACCTATCAACATACACAAAAATCAACTGTAAATAGATCAAAGACCTAAATGTAAAACTTCAAACTATAAGAACCTTAAGCCGGGCTTGGTGGCTCAGCCTATAATCCCGCGCCTTTGGGAGGCTGAGGTGAGTGGATTGCCTGAGCCCGTGGGTTCGAGACCCACCTGGGCAGCGAGACCTCATCTCTACAATAAATCAAAAAATCAGCCGGGCGTGGTAGCGCACGCCTGTAATTCTGGCTACTTGGAAGGCTGAGGTGGAAGGATCGCCGGAGCCTAGCAGGTCAACACTGGGGTATCCATGAGCGTGCCACTGTACTCCAGCCTGGGTGATGGAGTGAGACTCCAACTCAAAAAAAAAAAAAAAAAACCAAAAAACAAAAACTTAGAAAATGCAGGAGACACCCTTATGGAAATTGGAACTGGCAACCAATTCCTGATCAAAACCCCAAGTGCCTATGCCATAAGAGATAAGATAGACAAGTGGGACCTCATCAAACTGAAGCTTCTGCAAAGCAAAAGAAACCAACAAGAGAGCAGGGAGACAGCCCACAAACTGGGAAAAAATATTTGCTAACTGTATATCTGACAAAGGCGTAACATCCAGGATCTACAAGGAACTCATCCTGAAAGGAAAAAAAACAGCCCCATTAAAAAGTGGGCAAAAGACATGAATAGACACTTCTCAAAAGAAGATATACAGGCTCAGTGGCTCAGCCTGTAATCCCAGCGTTTTGGGAGCCCAAGGCAAGTGGATTGCCTAAGCCTGTGGGTTCAAGACCAGCATGGGCAACTTGGTGAGACCTCATCTCTACAATAAATCAAAAATTAGCTGGGCGTGGTAGTGCATACCTGTAGTTCTGGTTACCTGGAAGACTGAGGCAAAAGGATCGCTGGAGCCCAGCAGGTCAGTGCTGGGGCGGCCGTGAACATCCTACTGCACTCCAACCTGGGTGACGGAGTGAAACTCCTACTCAAAACAACAACAAAAAAAGATACACGGGCAGCCAGTAGACACATGAAAATGTGCTCAGCCTCAGTAATTATCAGAGAAATGCAAACCAAAACCACACTGAGATACTACCTAACCCCAGTAGGAATGGTCATTATTAATAAAACAAATAACAGCAGATGCTGGCAAGGATGCAGAGAAAAAGGAAAGCTTCTACACTGCTGCTGGGAATGCAAACTAGTGCAACCTCTTTGGAAAACAGTGTGGCGATTTCTAAGAGAACTAGACATTGACCCAGCAATCCTCCTACTGGGAATATAACCAGAGGAACTCAAATCATTCTACAAAAAATATACCAGCATACGCATGTTTATTGCAGCACTAGTCACAATAGCAAGAACATGGAACCAAATGTGCTGCCTCTTGAAACTGAACTGGATTAAAAAATTGTGGGCTGGGCTTGGTGGCTCAGCCTGTCTTCCCAGCATTTTGGGAGGCTGATGCAAGTGGATTGCCTGAGCCCGTGGGTTAGAGACCAGCCCAGGCAACTTGGCGAGACCTCGTATCTACAATTTAAAAAATAAATAGCCGGGCGTGGTAGCATGTACCTGTAGTTCCGGCTACCTGGAAGTCTTAGGCGGAAGAATTGCCAGAGCCCAGCAGGTCGACGCTGGGGTGACTGTGAGCATGCCACTGCACTCCAGCCTGGACCATGAAGTGAGACTTCAACGCAGAAAAAAAATTATGGTACGTACACACAATGGAATATTATGCAGCCATAAAGAAGAAGGTCAAACATACGGATTTTGCGACAAATTGGATGAATTTAGAATCTATCATACAGTGACCTATCACAAAAATAAAGAACAGAGTACCACATGTTCTTACTCATAAGCGGACCCTGAACATTTAGCATAATACTATAAGAAAGGGATTGGCAGTAGCTGTGATGCGGGTGGGGGGCATAACATCAATAAGGGTACCTGATCTCAAATCAGGCAAAGTGAGAACCAAAGGGAGGCCCAAACTTTACCTGTACGATGACCACTTGTATTCCTAACCCTGAATTGTACCCCACATCTTTAAAATAAAATAAAATAATTTTTTAAAAAGAAAGTAGGTTGGATAAAGAAAATGTACATATACATAATGGAATGCTATGCAGCCATAAAGAAGAACAAAAGCATGCCCTTTGCAGCAAGATGAATGCAGCTGGAAGACCATCATTCTAAGCAAGCTATGACTGGAACACAAACTGAATACCACATGTTGTCAATCATAACTGGGTACTAAACATTAGGCATATGGGCACAAAGGTGGGAGCAACAGATGCTAGGCACTGCTTGTGGGGAGATAAGGGGCACACAACCACAGTGGGTCCACTATGGGGGGAGGAGAGAGGGCTCGCTAGAAGCCCAAACCTCACCTTAATGCAATTTATTATGTAGCAGATCTCTACATGTACCCCACAATTCTAAATTAATTTTCAAAAAAAAATAGAGAATATAGAGAAACTTTAAAAGAAGAAAGTGAAGGTCATGTATAATCTCACCACCCAGAAGGAGTGATCACTAAAATTTTGGTATATGAAGTTCTAAGAATTTTTCTATACTTGCTCATCTAGAAACAAACACATAGATATTCATATATGTGAGCTTTAAAAAAAAATAAGAGAATACTCTCTGTGATGTTTCACAGCTTTTTTTCATTTGGACATTTCTTTTACCGGGCTCAGTAACTCACTGCGCCACTGAATTCCAGCACTTTGGAAGGTCGAGGTAGGAAGACTGCTTGAGCCCAGGAGTTCGAGACCAGCCTAGGCAATATAGCGAGACCTTGTCTCTACAAAAAAAAAATTTTTTTAAATTAGCTGGGTGAGGTGGCATGCATGCCTGTAGTCCTAGCTATTCAGGAAGCCTAGGAAATCAAGGCTGTGGTGAGCCATGATCATGCCACTGTACTCTAGCCTGGGTGACAGAGTTAGACCTCTACTCAAACAAATAAATAATCTTGGTAAAATACATATGACATAAAATTTGCCATTTTAACTATTTTGAAGTGGTTGTATTTAAACTTACAGTTCAGTGGCATTAATTACATTTACAGTGTTGTGTAACTATTATTACTGTCTACTTTCAAAACTTTTTATCACTTCAAACAGAAACTTTATAATTAACAGGTTATAAATTACCTTCTATTACCTTCTTTCCCCACCTCTTAGTAACTTTTAGTCTACTTTCTGACTCTGTGAATTTGCCTATTCTATATATTTTATATAAGTGGAATTGTACCATATTATCCTTTTAGGTCTCGCTTATTCAATTAGCATAATGTTTTCAAGGTAGGATGAGGCAGAACTTCATTTCTTTTTTTTTTTTTTTTTTTTTGAGTTGGAGTCTCACTCCTTTGCCTAGGCTGGAGTATAGTGACACGCTCATGTTGACCTGCTGGGCTTCGGCAATCCTTCTGCCTCAGCCTTCCAAGTTTCCATAACCACAGGCGTGTGCTACCACACCCGGCTAGTTTTTTTATTTATTGTAGAGATGAGGTCTCGCCAAGTTGCCCGGGCTGGTCTCGAGCCCATGGGCTCAGGCAGTGCACTCGCTTCAGCCTCCCAAAGTGCTGGGATGACAGGCTGAGACACCAAGCCTGACCTTTTTTTTTTTCTTTTTGAATTGTTGCATTCTCCACCTCCAGCCAATTAGGTCTTATAATAGTAACTATCGGTATTAATCAACCCTACCTAGCATTTCTTCACATTTGTACTCATGCTTTCTTCAAAGCCATACTATTCATATGCTCGGGGTCTATTATTCATAATCTAAACGACGAACAAGATATTCGCAAAATAGGAGGACTACTCATAACCTTACCCTTCACCTCCTCCTCATTACTTATTGGAAGCCTTGCTCTCACAGGCATGCCATTTCTTACAGGATTTTACTCCAAAGACCTCATTATCGAAGCCGCCAACATTTCATACACCAACGCCTGAGCCCTCTCTATTACACTACTTGCCACATCCCTAACCGCCGTATACAGCACTCGCATCATCTTCTTCGCACTTCTAGGACAGCCCTGATTTCCAACCACAATAAACATCAACGAGAACAATCCCCTCCTAATTAAACCTATC
This sequence comes from Cephalopachus bancanus, assembly GCA_027257055.1. Classification (NCBI taxonomy): domain Eukaryota; kingdom Metazoa; phylum Chordata; class Mammalia; order Primates; family Tarsiidae; genus Cephalopachus; species Cephalopachus bancanus. The sequence continues at coordinate 3,063,977 of JAPVLO010000436.1, read as the reverse complement.
AAACGTTTAGCCCTGGGCAGCATCTTTGCCGGATTCCTTATCTCAAATTCCATTCCCCCCATAACAATTCCCCAAATAACCATACCACTATACCTAAAATTTTCCGCACTTCTTATCACTATTCTAGGATTTACACTAGCAATAGAGCTCAACAATCTCACATATTTACTAAAACTAAAACATTACACCCAACCCCTTCTATTTTCCAACTTACTAGGCTTTTTCCCAACCACTGTTCACCGCCTATCCCCCCTAACAAAATTATATATTAGCCAAAATACAGCATCCTCTCTCCTAGACCTCCTTTGACTAGAAAAAACAATACCAAAAAACATAACTACAATCCACATACTCACCTCCACAACTACCTCTAACCAATCAGGCATAATTAAATTATATTTTATATCCTTCCTTATCACTATAACACTTGGAACACTTCTCATCCTCTAAAACCCCGAGTAATTTCAATTACAATAAAAATAGTAACAAATAAAGACCAACCTGCAATCCCTATCAACCAACTACCATCACCATATAAAGATGCCGCCCCCATAGAATCTTCACAGAACAAACTAAATATATCACCCCCAAAAATAACCCAGTCCTCTAAACTCTTAAGCCCAACATTATCATGATATATTATCCATGCAACAACAGATACCTCTATAAATATTCCTAACAACAAAACCCCTCACACAGAAACACTTGACCCCCAAGCCTCTGGATACTCCTCCATAGCTATAGCCGTTGTATAACCAAATACTACTAATATACCCCCCAAATAAATCAAGAATACTATTAAACCAATAAAAACACCCCCAAGACTTAACACTATCCCACAACCAATTCCCCCACTTACAATCAGACCCAAACCCCCGTAAATAGGAGAAGGCTTTGAAGAAAACCCAACAAAGCCTATCAAAAAAATTACACTCAATAAAAACACAACATAAGCCATTAGTTCCTACATGGACTTAAACCATGACTAATGACCTGAAAAATCATCGTTGTTATTCAACTATAAGAACAAATTTACGAAAAACGCACCCCCTCATAAAAATTATTAACCACTCATTCATTGATCTCCCCGCACCCTCTAACATCTCCGCATGATGAAACTTTGGCTCTCTCTTAGGAATCTGCCTAGGACTTCAAATCGTCACAGGACTATTTCTAGCCATACACTATACATCAGATACAACAACCGCATTCTCCTCTGTAACCCATATCTGCCGAGACGTAAACTATGGGTGACTTATCCGATATCTACACGCAAACGGAGCCTCTATATTCTTTATATGCTTATTCATACATGTAGGCTGAGGCCTCTATTATGGCTCCTACACCTTCCTAGAAACATGAAACGTTGGAATCCTATTATTATTTACCGTAATAGCAACCGCATTCATAGGCTATGTACTCCCATGAGGACAAATATCATTCTGAGGCGCTACCGTCATCACCAACCTTCTATCAGCTATCCCCTATATTGGCATCAACCTAGTAGAATGAATTTGAGGAGGCTTCTCAGTTGACAAGGCCACTCTCACACGATTCTTCGCCTTCCACTTTATCCTGCCTTTCATAGTAGCAGCCTTCGTAATAGTCCATCTCCTATTCCTCCACGAAACTGGATCTAATAATCCATCAGGAATCTCCTCTGACACTGACAAAATCCCATTCCATCCCTACTTTACAATCAAAGATATCCTAGGACTAGCAATCCTAATACTATTCCTCATAACCCTAGTATTATTCATACCAGACCTACTAGGAGACCCAGACAACTATACCCCAGCTAACCCTCTAAACACCCCTCCCCATATTAAACCAGAATGATACTTCCTATTCGCCTATGCAATCCTACGATCCATTCCCAACAAACTAGGAGGAGTACTAGCCCTAATATTATCCATCCTAATTCTAGCCATCATCCCAATACTACACACATCCAAACAACGAAGCATATCCTTCCGCCCCCTCAGCCAATGCCTGTTCTGAATACTAGTTGCTAATCTACTAACACTAACCTGAATCGGAGGCCAACCTGTTGAACACCCATTCATTATTATCGGCCAAACAGCCTCCATCCTATATTTCCTAAATATTCTAATCCTTATACCCCTAACAAATATTATTGAAAACAAAATACTCAAATGATAAGTCCTTGTAGTATAACTAGTACCTTGGTCTTGTAAACCAAAAATGAAGGAACTTAACCTCCCTAGGACCTTAACTCAAGGAAGAGGCTCACACCCCACCACCAACCCCCAAAGCTGGCATTCTCTATAAACTATTCCCTGCATACTTATACACTCAACATCCCTGTATAATATGTCACTACCAACAAAATAATATATAACTATGTACATCGTGCATTTAATGTACTTCCCCATACACAGTACTATATATGTATAATATTACATAGGACATATATGTTTAATCGTGCATTAAACTATCTTCTGAGGCGCTACCGTCATCACCAACCTTCTATCAGCTATCCCCTATATTGGCATCAACCTAGTAGAATGAATTTGAGGAGGCTTCTCAGTTGACAAGGAGTGCTATGGCACTCTCATGGCCACCCTAGCATCGACCTGCTGGGCTCAGGCGATGCTTCCACTTTAGCCTTCCAAGTAGCCGGAACTACAGCCATGTGCTACCAAACCCGGCTAATTTATTTTTTATTTTTTATTGTAGAGATGAGGTCTCATCAAGTTGCCCAGGCTGGTCTTGAATTCCTGGGCTCAGGCAATCGTCTCACCTTGGTCTCCCAATGTGCTGGGATTACCACTTGAACCACCGCACCTGGCCAGAACTTCCTTTTTATTGCTCAATATTCTGTTGTATGGATATACCATATTTAGTGTATCCATTCATCTGTTGATGAACACATGGGTTATTTCCACCCTTTGGCTATTGTGAATAATGCTTCTATGAACAGTAGCATCTGCTGGAGTCTCTGTTTTCAGTGGTTTTAATATAACTAGGAGTAGAATTGCTGGGTCCTATGGTAATTCTATGTTTAACTTTTTTAGGAACTGCTTTTTTATTAAAAAAACTTACTAAATAGTGGAATCTTTCTAAATTCATAAAAATAGATCTATATCAATTTCCATTGTGTGAATAAGGCATGCCATAATTGTTGGATATCCTTGTACAAATGTCTTTGTATACTTTTGTGATTATTTCTTTATGATAAATTTTCAGAAATGGTATTGCTGGGTCTAAGAGCTTCTTCACTTATAATTTTTGACACATATCACTAGATTGCTTTTCACAAAGGTTGTATTATAATCCCACCAACTATGTATAAGAGTTCCTGTCTCCTCTGACTTTTTTAATACTTTGTTTTACCAGCTTCAGTTTGCACTTTGATTTCATTAAACGTATTTTTGCTTATCAGTGATATTTCTTTTGTTGTAGTTTATATTTTCCCATTTGTAATTAAACATGCTTGGGTCCTTCCCATTTAAAAGAGTAAACAAACAACAAAAAGCCTTTCTTTGATCCCACATTCATTTCTAGATACCCCACGTGTCTTCTCTGCAGAGCCAAGTTTCTTGTAAGAGTGGTCTAAACTCTTACTTTTTTGCTTTTGCTCTTCCTGTTCATTCTTCACCATGGGCAATCTGGCTTTGCCCTCTACTCCATCCTAGACACTGTTCGCTTCTTTGAAGCATTTGATACTGTCTCCTTGTATACTCTTTTCCCTTTCCCTGGTTATATTACACTCATTTGACATTCCCCCCACCTCTCAGGCCACTTTTTTTGTGGCAATAATTGTAATAGCCATTATTCCCATTTATTGAACAATCATGTGCTATATGCTTTATATTCATCATTTATTCATCACATTTTTTTGCTCACAGAGTTTAATATTGTTGTAGGCAGCCTCTAAGATGGTCCTAGTACACCTCCCATTTTTCATGCTCTTTTGCAATTCCTCCACTTGAGTGTGAGCTGCATTTAGTGAATAGAATAAAACTTTTAATGAAGAGAATAAAACTGAAGTGATATGATGTCACTTCTGAGTTTAGGTTATAAGAAGACTGGTTTCTGTTTGGGAGCATGTGTGTTCATGCCACTTCCCCACCCCACCTCACCCCACTGCCATGTAAAGAAGTCCAGGCTATTCTGTGAAGAGAAGCCCTGGAGAATAAAAGTGCATATGCAAGAGAACTTAGGCACACCAGCCAAGAGGGGCACCACTTAGCAGTGCGTGAGTGAGACTCCTCAGAAGCAGATCCCCAACCCTGGTTAAGGCCTCAACTGATAGCATCCTAGATTTTAGCTGGACCGGAACCTCCAGAGACCTGAGTCAGAATTATCAAGCTGACCCATTCCTGGGTTCCTGACCTGCTGAAGTTATAGGGAAAAAAAAAAATCTGTTTTAAATCATTATTAGGGTAATTTGTTATATAGCAACAGATAACTGCTACAGACTACAAGTTTCCTTCTAGGATTTCCACAGCTAATAAATAATGAAACCAGGATTTGAACCCATATGTAATCCAGTGCCAAAGCTTCTGGTAACTACCATGCTATCTTTCTCAGTCTCCTTTGTAATATCTCCCTTGGAGAGTTTCATCAGCATTTTTATCTGTTATCCTCTCAAAACACACTGTCTGTAAGCAATCTCATCAACTTGTATATCTTTTTCTTATTATTTTTCCCCTAGAGACAGGGTTTTTCTAAGTTCATAAAAATAGATCTGTATCAGTTTCCATTGTACAGTGGCACAATCATAGCTCGCTGCAGTCTCGAACACCTGGGCTCAAGTGATTTCTCCCACCTCAGCCTCCTGAGTAGCTGGGACTACAGGTGTACACCCTCGAGCCCAGCTAACTTTTTAAACTTTTTATAGAGATAAGGTCTTGTTGTGTTGCCCAGGCTGGTCTTGAACTCCTGGCCTCAAGTGATCCTCTTGCCTCAGCCTCACAAAGTGCTGGAATTACAGGAAAAAGCCACCTCACACAGCCCAGTTTATCTATCTGCCAATGATTTTCAAATCTACATTTCCAGGCCAGTTTTCTCTTTGAAGGTCTCATACATCTAAATGTTCATTAGACATCATCATGTTAATGCATTACTAACTCTTCAAACTCAGGAGATTCTCACTGAACTCAGAATATTTTCCTCCAAACCTGCGACTCACGTGTTCTAGCTCAGTGAATTATGTCCACCAGTCATTGCTTCCTACTTTGAATTCTGGGAGTCAGTTGTGACTTGCTCTCTCTTAGCCTCCACATCCAATCTTTGACCAAGCCTGTTGCTGTTAGTTCATAAATAATTCACAAATCTGTTCACAGCTCTTGTCTTGACCTCATCAGGATAGCCTCGGCTCTCTCCTGATGCATCTTCTGCCTCCTGTGTTACTCTCCTTCAATGCAGTGTTTCTCAGACCTCGAGGTGCAACCTTCAGTGGTTCATAGAAATTAGTTTGGGGTTTGTGATCAGCATATGTGTAAAAATGGAACAAAATAAAGTGGTATGGAAAATACCAGAGTGTATTACAGAAAGTACTGTTTGGTGTGTTGAGTTTTTCTTATTGCTGGTTTCAGTCAATGAAGTTTGGAAAACATCATTTCATTCTTTCTACTGCAGCCAGGATGGCCTTTCCAGTCAGATCATGTTATTCATTCCTTGTTTAAAACTCTTAATGACTTTCCAGTGTCTTCCTGGTAGAGCTGAAATTCCTTAACATGCTATATTAGGTCCTTGGTGAGAGAGGCCCAGTTCCCTCAAGCTTCATTTCTCTCCATTCCTCTCCCTGTGTCTAAGCTGTAGCTGAGTGAAATCACTCATTGTTCCATGAACAGACTCTAATCTTGCTGCTCTCAAGCATTTGTATATGCCAGTGGTTGTTCTCCCTGAAGTGCCTCCTTGTCCCAATCTGTGGCCCCATATCTTACTTCAGGAATGTTTAGCTAGCATCTTGTCCAAGATACCTTCCTTGCCTCCCTCAAGCAGGGACAGGACTATTCCTGTATGTGCCCATAGTAAGCTGTATTTATCCCAGAGCACTGGCCACATTTTATTAAAGTTGCCTGTTAGTTTTCTATCTTTGCACCAGATTTTAAGCTTTTAGGGGGCAGGGATTGTATTTTGTTCATCATTGTATCCCAAAGCCGAGTAGAAGGAAAAAAAACATGTTGGATTGATTTGCTGTTTTAAGATACATAAAAATGTTATTTCATTGGGCATGGTGGTATGCACCTGTAGTCCCAGTACTTGGGAGGCTGAGGCAGGAGGATTGCTTGAGCCAGGAGTTCAAGGCTGTGTTGTGTTATGATTGTGTATATGAACAGTCAGTGCATTCCAGGCTGGGACACAGAGCTAGATTCCATCTCTTAAAAAAATACTGCTTAGTATTTTTTAAAAATACTACACTAATCCCGGCACTTTGGGAGGCTGAGGTAAGAGGATTGCCTGAGCCCTGGGGTTCGAGACCAGCCTGGATAACTTGGTGAGACCTCGTCTCTACAATAAATCAAAAAATAAGCCAGGTGTTGTAGTGCACGCCTGTAGTTCCAGCTACTTGGAAGGCTAAGGTGGAAGGATTGCCTAAGCCCAGCAGGTTGAGGCTGCGGTAGCCATGAGCGTGCCACCACATTCCAGCCTTGGCAACAGAGTAAGACTCCAACTCAAAAAAATATTAAAAATACTGCTTAAAAGTTTGCCTGCCCAGGTCTACCTTGTTTTTAATAAAAGGATGGTTCTTCTATTACATATAATGTGTGGTTTTATTTAATAACATAGTATGGACGTTTTAAAATGTATAAAGATCTCCATTTTGTTTAAATGTGATTATATAAAAAGAATGTAAAGTGATCTTGTTATGAAGAGTAGTATATTAAACTTAGTAAAAAAAAAATTTGGCTTTCAAATAGAATTGAAAAACAGATTCTGCTGGGCACGGTGGTTCAAGCCTGTAATCCAGCACTTTGGGAGGCCAAGGCGAGAGGATTGCCTGAGCCTGTGAGCTCGAGACCACCCTGGGCAACATGGTGAGACCTCGAATCTGCAATAAATAAAAAAATTAGCTGGGTATGGTAGCTCACGCTTGCAGTTCCAGCTACTTGGAAGGCTGAGGCGAAAGGATCGCTGGAGCCTAGCAGATTGACAGTGGGGCGGCCGTGAGCATGCCACTGCACTATAGCCTGGTCGATGGAGTGAGACTCCAACTCAAAAAAAAAACCAACAAAAAAAAAAACCAGATTCTACTTTTATCAGCAAAGTTTGCTCAAATGTTTTATACTTTTTAACCATCCGTTTTTACATTAAATGAACCTTTTCCATGTTATACTAGAATGTTCCAGAAATAAATAATGAAAACAGTGAAATGTCAACTGAAAAATCAGAAAACACCATTATAGAGAAGTATATTGAGCAAGAAACAAGGGAAGAAAATATGGAGAGTTTTTGTTCAGAAACTGAATACAAAGAAAAAGAGGAAAAGAAAGAAGACTTATTTATAGATGAAATCATTATAGAAGGTAACCTTAAAATTACATTGATCTTTTCCAATTTGGATATTGAATTTTTTTCCCCCAAAATAAAGAATCTGCCTAAGTGCTATAAAAACTAGGTGACCATCAATGACAGTCTTTGCTTTGAGGATTTTGTAGTGTAGTTGGAGAAACACATACCTTTTCATTTGTATATGTCAACAAAATAATCATCCTTCAAGCTATTCTTTTATTGTCAACATTTACAATCAATATTTTTGGGAAAACATTTCTTCCTCTCGTTCACTGCTTTGCTGAGAATGTTCTTTGAGTCACCAATAACCTTATGCTAACCAGTCCTAGAGCACTTTTCTTAGTTCAGGTGATCCACCTGTAACCATTAAAATAATTTACTAATTCTTCCATCTTGAAAAAGAGTTGTTTAAAGATGATACTGAAGGTGTTCAAACCTAGGCTGAACAACCACTTGGTGGAGATGTTGTAGAGAGAATGACTAGAATAAAATGTCCTTCAAAGACCTGCAGTTTGTATTCTAGATTACTTTATACTAAAAATTTGAAATCTATGGTTAGAACATAGATGAATAAAATCAATATCTTAAGTAGGTTCCTATGCATTTGCCCAAAAGTATTTTAGGATTTTAAAATATTCACAGGATAATGAATAAAAAAGTAATGATTGTCAGTCTTGAAGAAGCCAGCCAGCAATTTCTGGATATTGCTGAACTTGGGTAGTGGAAATTAGAGTGTAACCTGTTAGGATAAATTAATTTTTATCAGCTATGTGTTTATATGGAATTGTACTGTCTGCCCTAAAGGAAGCAAATAGAGAAATAAACCACTTTCTTCTCCTTTTTAAATAAAAAATGAAATGAAAATTTAGTATGAGTAGTATGTTAAATATATGCTTGTTATAATAAAGGGAACCCAATAGTAAAGATAAAATCGATGTCATTAAGTTTATATAATTATTGACCAATACAATATTTAAGGCTAAATGTTGTTGTAAAAATAGGTGATACATGTTTCATGAAATCAGGTTTTAGTGTATGATATAAAATTTTACTGTGTTTCTATCATGACAGATTTCCAACTTTCTGAAAAAAGCTTCAAGAGTGAAGATACTACTGTATCTCAGAATGAAAATCAAAGTGAAATCTCCCTAAGCAAAACCCTCTGCTTAGATAAAGAAGTAATTAGTCAAGGACAAACCTTGAATGTTACTGACAACAGAAAATCAGTTACTACAGAAATAAAAGATAAGGTGTACCTGGAAAAAGACAATGGATGTGCAGAATTTAAATCACCAGAGAATTCTTTTTTAGTGTTAGGTGTAACAACAGAAACAGAAAAGATACACCTGGAAAGGATGGCAGGGGTAGGTCTTCACCATGCCGATGTTCATCTGGTGGGTGAAAATGACATCATTTCAAACGAGACGGCTCACAGTGCAAACCATAATTCACATGTTTCTGAAAATGAACCATTCAAGCAATTCCGATCACTTCTGGGGACCGAGGGGCATGCCACAGAGGAGATTCCAGACAGCACCCAAACCAAAGCAGAGCTGGATTCATGTCTAGATGCTCCACGTCAGAAACAAGGTTTACAGAATTCAGGCCATGTAATGTTAGAGGAGTCACAACGTAAAATCAAACAAATACAACTGTTAAATAAGAAAAGCGAATGCAGCATATCATCTTTTAAACAAGTCTCAGACTCTAAGCAAGTCTGCAATGATACTTTAGAGAAACCTGAGCTGACTGTTCCCTGTGATAATACAGTAACTGATTTACCCATTTCATCTGTTGCTCTCAGTGACCATTTGAAAGTACTTCTCAAAAATTCAGATAAATATGTTAACAGCATGCCTCTGTTGGTGAAACCTAACTCAGGCTCTGGGGAAAGAACTACATGGAAAGACACGAATGATATGCAAAGCAGTCAACTTGAGAACTGTCTGGGATATTTAGAAAACAACAATGTGACTATTTCCCATCTTCAGGTTAACAATGAGAATAGTCAGGTTTTGCAAGCCAGAGATGTGAAAACTGCTGTTTACACGAAAACTTCTACAGAATTACAGTTTTCCAGTAAAGAGAGCCAGATTAATGGGAATCAGACAACTGAAGCCACAAAAAACGACCTCTTCCTTTTTGTGAACATCAATGAAAGACAGCATACATCGTTAAATACAGAGAAAACAGAGTCATTAAATGACACTGTTTCAGGAAAAATGTACAGTGGAGGACAGATGGAGGGATCACAATTATTTCACATAAAGCCATCTGGAGATTTAGTAAACAGAAGTGGAAGGTCAGCCTTTGATCTTTCAACTTCAGATAAAAAAACTGAGAAAACTCCAGTATACATGAATTTTTCAGACTCTGGCCCTTGCTCAAGAGTAAATCAAATTGAAAGTCAAACAGGGAGCACTTCAACTCCAAGCATTTCTTTGTTGCTCAAGGAGAGACTCATAGGTCCAGCAGAAAACAAAAGGATTTCAGTGGCTCCTTGTAAAAATGTTGGTGTGGAAAATGTCATAAAGGATATTGGACCAGGTAAGAAAGCAAGGTTGCTTTAACTAATTCTTAAAGTGTGTTTTTCTCTTACTGTCCTTGATAGAAAGTCTACAGATTGTTTAAAACAAAAATATTTAGATTCATGGCTTTTATCTAATACTGAAGTACTGCATGCACATGTACCACACAAAAAGTTAGAGGCTCCATTTAAACAGAAATGGGTTTCTTTTCACCTGAATTGGAGCCACTGTTATTAATGTGCATAATGGTATTTTGTACATTTTGAAAAAGATTTGCTGTCCTCATCAAGGAAAAGCAGAAACGACAGATGCGGGTCATTAATTTTAAATTAGGAGCAACAACCTAATCTGATTATTTGTTTACTTTCTAGAGCAAATGCAGTGAAGTAGTGGATAACTTTGGACAAGTGTGCATTTATTCCTTTTCTATCTATACTCTCAGCATCCTTAAAATCTTCTTTCCTCAGAACCATTGTTTAGTTTATCTCCCATGTTGCCTCTTTCTTCCCTTTCCTTAATTTTTTACATTTTTATCTATCCCTTCACCATCACCACAAACCCAGCTGTTTCTTGTTTTTATAATAGTGAAGCATAACATTAATATGTTTTCCATGATCAGTATTTGTCACTCTTTGACTTTAAAAAATTGAATCCCTTATTATGTATTGAGGCAAGGCATGGTGGCTCACACCTGGAATCCCAGCAATTCAGGAAACTGAGGCAGAAGGATCACTTGAGGCCAGAAGTTTGTCTCTATTCCAAAATTATGTGCTTATATTGATATGTTCAAAGAGAGAATAGAGGGGCTGTTCTGTTCTTTAAAAACTGCCATATGAAATGATACAATGTCCAAGTTTTGCTTTAAAATACTCAGAAAAGGAGAGAGGTAAATGGATGAATGACATGTGTCTCAGTACTGATGAGTGGTGAGGGTAGGTGATGACCACATTGAGATTCATGCTCTCCACCTTTGGTTTTGAAATTATTCATAAAATATTTTAAAACAAGAACATTCTAACTCTCATGAATCGGTGCTATATGAATGTAAGCTGAAGGTAAAAGCAATAGTTTAAGAAGTATGAGGAAAATTGTTTCCTTTGCTAATAGTAATCTCACATTCAAACTTGTTGAGGTTGTTAAAGATATTCTTAGATTTTAAGGGAACTTTGCGGGTTTAACAATGAGCATTTAGAGCCATTGAAGAAATGCAGATTACAAGAAAAGCTTTGGATGGTTTTCAGATTAAACAGGCTGCTTTTAAAAGTGAAACTGAGAAAACATTAAAGTGAATCGTAATTAAAAACAAAATAAGCATATCCTATTTGTGAGCACCAGTGGGAATGTAAGGAAAAATCAAATAACCAAAAAACACTGTATACCCTCATTTCCCAAACTAATTTTTTTTTTTAGTTGGAGTCTCACTCCGTTGCCAAGGCTGGAGTGCAGTGGCACACTCAGACACCCCAGTGTTGGCCTGCTAGGCTCAGGTGTTCCTTCCGCCTTAGCCTTCCAAGTAGCCAGAACTACAGGCACATGCTACCACACCTGGCTAATTTTTTAACTTATTGTAGAGACGAGGTCTTGTCATGTTGCCCGGGCTGGTCTCAAACCCGTGGGCTCAGGCAATCCATTCACCTCGGCCTCCCAAAGTGCTGGGATTACCAGCTGAGCCACCGAGCCCAGCCTGTAATTTTTAAATATAAGATGTATTAGTTAAGATTTCATTAACTTTGAGTTAGTCAAGTGTTGTTTGACCATTTTCTCAGAACTTTTAAGTCAGACTTCAATGATAAAAATAAGGGGATATATCTAAAATCCTATATAAATTCAACCTTATTAGCCGGGCCCGGTGGCTCAGCCTGTAATCCCAGTGCTTTGGGAGGCTGAGGTGAGTGAATTGTCTGTGCCCGTGGGTTCGAGACCCACCTGGGCAACTTGGCGAGATCTCATCTCTACAATAAATCAAAAATTAGCCGGGCGTGGTAGCACACGCCTGTAGTTCCACCTATTTGGAAGGCTGAGGTGGAAGGATCGCCGGAGCCCAGCAGGTCAAGGCTGCAGTGGCCAGGAGTGGTCACTACACTCCAGTCTGGGTGACAGAGTGAGACTCCAACTCAAAAAAAAAAAAAAAAAAAAAAAAACACGCTTATTTTTTTAACTTTTATGGTTGACCTGTTTCCCTAGCTCATTTCTATTTATTAAAGCCCAATGACCCCTTATAAACAACTCTTTGTTTGGCTTCTTACCATGGTCAGTTTCTTTGAATGTAGTTTATAAGTCTAGCATGTAGTTGACTCAGGCTTTTTCCATTAATCTAAATTGGTAAAATGTTCACTATATGGTTACGTGTGGTAATTCAGTAACCAGGTGACTAAGGATAACATTTTATGAGTTATTTTGTCTTAGAAAATATACCATTTCATTCCTTCTAATGAGGGTTATAATCAGGTTTTAGAAAGTAGCAATAATAAAATCTTGTTTTCTGAAATGAAATACCTAGTATAAGGGCTAAATCTAGGAAAACTATAAAATACTCAAAGTAAAAAGAAAATAGAAATTGTTGCTTTTTTAAATACAAAAGCATAGATCAGAGAGAAACAAGTTCTGTCACTAAAATGAGTGCCTAGAGAGTAAAACTCAGTTGCTGCCATTTCCTCCTTGTCAATCAGATACTACCAGCATGAACAGAGTTGCTGACACTTTGAATAACTGGAGTATCCATCCACATCCCAAGGGGGATCCCAGGGAAGAAAGGAATTCAATTGCAAGAACTTTTTATGATTCTTCTTTTCCCACAGAACATGTAAGTCAATTAAAAATACTGCCAAGCAGACCTTAGTGAGCTAATTCTACAGATATGTGTAGAACTGTACGCATCTGGATGCTTTAAGAACTAACTGATCTCCAAAATAATATCAAGAGGGCAACATGGCACCATTTTTCACAATTAAGGTTGATAGGAAACAGCAGGAAAAAGTCACAGCGTATAAATCAAAGAGAGAGAATCCAGCCTGTCTTGGGACGGAGAGTGTGAAGCCCTGGGCTATGGACTTCTATTTCTTATTCATCTCAACTTGGAAGCGGTGACTTTTTATTAATAAAAGATGATGTCCGAAAATAAGCTAACCAATCCAGTTTTTAATGCTTAGGTTAATATTAAGAAACTGGTAATTGGGATGGGAAACATTGAACATTATTTCAGTTCAGTGCACAGCATGTGAAAGGATCAGGTATCCACGTGTACAATGGTAAGGACGTATGCACAAACAAAGCATGTGGTGTGTGTGCCACCTGGGAGTCAGTCCTGAGAAAAGCAACTAACTTGCAGTGGGAAGCCTATTTGGCCAAACTTACAAATTTCATGTCTTAGTCTGTAGAACCTTAGCAGGAAAAAGGCTGTACTGTTCAGTCTGAAAAACAGCTGTAGGTGTCTTTGCTGAAAGGTGACCTAAAAACATTAGGAAAGAACTCACAGAACAAGAACTGCATAGTGATAACTCTAAAGTCGTTGCAGACTTTTGAGTTGGAGTCTCACTCTTGTCGCCCAGGCTGGAGTGCAGTGGCACGCTCCCAGCCACTGCAGCCTTGACCTGCTGGGCTCAGGTGATCCTTTTGCCTCAGCCTTCCAAATAGCTGGAACTACAGACACACACCACCACGCCTGGCTAGTTTTTGATTTATTGTAGAGACGAGGTCTCACCAAGTTGCCCAGGCTGGTCTTGAACCCTTAGGTTCAGACAGTCCTCTCACCTAGCCTCCCAAAGTGCTGGGCTAGCCACTGTGCCCAGCCTAGTAGTTGTAGATTTTAAATTTTAGAGATGCACATTAAACTACTCTTTAGCACATATAAAATGAAAATTATAGTACTAACACATTCTTAAATAAGTCTTTAACAATGTATTCTATTTCCCTTTTTAAATAGGAGAAACTGGCCAGTGTGGTGGCTCATGTCTATAATCCCAGCACTTTGGGAGGCTGAGGCAGGAGGATCACCTGAGTCCAGGAGGTCAAGGTACAGTGAGACGTGATCATGCCACTGTACTCCAGCCTGGGTGACAGAGACCCCAACTCAAATAAACACATAAATAGGAGAAACCTCAAGTGGGATAGTGTCATTACCTCTGGGAGAGTTAAAACACAAATCAGAAACTACACTTTTCACATCTTCATTAACTGCAAGCTCATCAATAGTATGTTTCAGTCGGAGTGCACAAGTGTGTAGCTCTAAGGTATGGTAACAAAAATAGCAGTAACTTTGGCATTGGAAAATCTAAGTTCTAACCTTGGCCACAGAAGTCACAGAATCAAAACAAAGAGGAGGTGAGAGATCAGGTAGACAGCCTTTCTAATTAGGTTGAATGCATAACATTTAGAAGACAGTTTTTCTTTCAAACACTTTAAGGATATGAAACTTCATGTCTCCTTTATAAAGCTCATTTAAAAAATTAACCTAATAGAGAAGTTCTTTGTGTCTAATTCCTAATGCTCTTCTTGCAAGTAATGTTGCTTTTAAGAATTTACACTTAGAGAATTTGTAACTTTTTCAAAGAATCTTCCTTTAACATCCTGTAAGAGGAAATAGTGATATAAATGTGAAATAACTTTCCAAGGTCATTAAGACAATCTGCAACAGACCTAGACTAGATGTCTTGGCTCTTAGTCAAATGTTGTATTACATATTCTCAACTTTCATAGTAGAAAAGTTTCTTCTCAAAATATTGGGGCATAAAAAGCAAACTCAAGTCTGTTGGCTGAATAGATGTCCCCAAGTGCTTATGACTGTGTACCAGGCTACACATCACTATCCCAGCTTTAGCCTGATTACCAATTATCATGTAATATGGGACCAATTCAAAGGTAGTAAGTACAGTTTTAACAGAGCACAGCCACACCCCATTCCTTGACACATTGCAAAGGCTGCTTTTGCACTGCACAGATTTAAGCAGTTTGAGAGGCCCTTTGGTCCACAAAGCTGAAAGTATTTGCTCTGGCTCTTTACAGAAAAAGCTTGACAATCTTTGTTCTATATGAAGACAGGTGCATTTTTTGAAGACTTACACAGCCTGAGAAGGAATAGAAGTTCCTTTTATTTTTCAACATATTTTATGTACATGCCACACCAACTCTGTTAAACTCAGGTTTCAAAGCAGCTTGAACAGATAGGGTACGGTTTTTATTCTTGCTATTGGAGTTAGGTTGGTACCTGCTGCCATCTTGATTATATCCAGGAATGAAGATACTTATTATTTGTATCCAAGAATTAGGTTCATTTAAGTTAAATTTTAAAACACAATCCCAGGCAGAAACAAAAGGACTAGAACCCATGCTAGGAGAAATGTTTAGGCCAAAAAGTCTCCTCTTTTTTTTTTTTTGAGTTAGAGTCTCACTCTGTCGCCCAGACTGGAGTGCAGTGGCCGCTCCCGGCCACCGCAGCCTTGACCTGCTGGGCTCCGGCGATCCTTCCGCCTCAGCCTTCCAAGTAACTGGAACTACAGGCATGCGCTACCACGCCCGGCTAATTTTTTTATTTATTGTAAAGATGAGGTCTCACCAAGTTGCCCAGGCGGGTCTCGAACCCGCCGGCTCAGGCAATCCACTCACCTCAGCCTCCCAAGGCGCGGGATTACAGGCTGAGCCACCGAGCCCGCCAAAGTAGATCTTCTAAGTCAGGCTGAAAGATGAAGTGATACAGAAATTTCTAAGTGATAGAAGGGAGAGAACCAAGACAAGTGGCAATGCATCTGGCAGCTGCTGGAGCTCAAATGACTGCCACAGGCTGCGGAAACCTTAGGCTAGCTGACTAGGGCCAGTCTGTTCAACAGTGTAGACCTTCGCTAATCTACGCTCTATCAGATTTCTCTACACTCTGCTCTCACCCCTCCCACCCAGAGGGAAGTTAAGGGGAAAGAAACCAAAGCAGTTATGTGTCAGAGTGTCCTTCCTTTCCACTAAGATAAAAAAAAGTCAAAGAAATCAGGTTTCTGGGAAACTGCTAACTTGTACTTGGATACCAAAATGCTCCTAGCATTTTGATGGACCATTAAATCATATAGATCATCAATCATTTTACATCACAATCAGCAGCAACCAAGATTTAGACTTGACCTATTTCTCCCCATCTATTCTCAGTATTACACAGATTATTTACAATCAATTTTGGCCCTATGAGCTAAGTGAAATATAAAGTATGTATGTTAAACACACATGCTAGATACCTTACCAGAAGTGTTTACGTACATTTTTATCATCAGTTACTCTTCACAGTAATAGCATCTGGGAACTAAAAGGAGCTAAATAGAAAACTGAGGCCCACAGAAGTTAATGATTTGCCTAAGGTCTCAGCAGTCCTGTGCTGAGGCTTTTGGAGGAACACAGAATAACTCCAAAGATCAGAGGTGAAACTCTGAAGGGACTGGTGGCTGACTGTAGAACTTTCAGGGAGCCAAATAGAGCAGTCCAAAAGAAGCAAGCTTTAGGGAACTGTGAAGGTAACCATTCTAAATGTTTAAGTCCGTTTAAAAAATAAGGCTGGGTGTGGTGGCTCATGCCTATAATCCCAGCACTTTGGGGACTACCTGAGCCCACAGGTTCGAGACCATCCTGGGTAACTTGGTAAAACCTCATCTCTACAATAAATTTAAAAATTAGCCAGGTGTGGTGGCATGTGCCTGTAGGTCTAGCTACTTGGAAGGCTGAGGCGGAAGGATCACCTGAGTCGAGGCTGCGGTGGCCATGAGCGTGCCACTGCACTCCAGCCTGGGTGAAAGAGTGAGATTCCAACTCAAAATAAAGAAATAAACAAGTAAACTCATGACTGTATAATCTCACATTGAGAATGATAATGTTACTATTACTACTATGGCACCTTTACCAGTCAAGTTGGAGAATATTTTAATGTATGTAAGGCAGTACTCAAAGATCTTCACAAAGATTTGTAAACAAATGATGTTCACTGTAGCCTAACTTATAACAGTGATCATTTTCTTACAATCTTAATGTCCAACAATATTCTAAATTACATAACATGGAATATGATGGAGTCACCTACTTCAAAGACTTTTAAGAACACAAGGAAATAATAAAATGTTTCTACACAGCATGTAAACTGATAAAAATATCCCATTATTTAAAAAGTACATATAGAAAAAAGAAGCAAGAGTTACACCAGAGCGGTTAATGGCGATAGGGATCTTGGGGTGACTTCAATGTAACTCTTACCCTGTTCCACATTGCTAAAATACATGTATATTTTCCCTTACAACTAAAAACATACACACAAGAACTTATTTTAAAATAATTTAGTATTCCCTTTGAATAGAAGATTTTCCAGCCTAGGCAACAGAAACATCTTCTCTACAAAAAATAAAAACTAGCTGGGTGTGGTGGCACATGCCTATAGTCCCAGCTGCTCAGGAGGCTGAAGCAGAAGGATCACCTGAGCCCAGGAGATTGAGGCTGAGGTGTTCCAGGATTGTGGACAACAGAGTGAGACCCTGACTCAAAAAAAAGATTTTACTGTTTTATCTAGGAATGTGAAGGAAGACGATCAAAATTTTTTCATGAAATTAACTCAGAAATTTATTTTTTATGATAGGGATAAACTGGAAACAACTTAAATATTCAATAATAGGAGATAGTTAAATCACCACACGTCCATAAAAAGGCGTATTTTGCAGCCACAGATAATCATTTGTAAAAACTTTAATGACCTTAGGAAACCACTGCTAGGGCACTGGACATCAGCCAAGATGGTGGTTTTATCACATCTTAATAGCATAGGTTTCATAGATTTTCCTTAAAGTTTTTTGTATAATAATTTCATTGATAAAACAAGTTTGATCTTTCCTAGGTGAAAACAAAGCCGGTGAAATCAACTCTGCTACGAAGCCATTTTCCAGCCATTGAGATTAAAGATACTCCTGGTGAAGATGACTGGCAGAGCCTCCTAACACATCAGATAAAGGAGACCAAAAGGTTCCTAAGCCTAGAAAATGACAACCCACCAAAAAAAAGAAAAACAGAAGAGATGTCAGGAAAAAAAACCAATTAAAACAATGTTGCTAAATGCTTTCTGTGGCAAAATGATGCAGCTGAAATACTGGTATAATTTTTACTAGAACAAAATGGACGATGGGTGAAATGGACACCCAAAGCTTTGCATAGCTTCTTCACTTTTCCAACTTCTTCTGATGTGATAAAACTGTATTATGTACTTGCTCTGCAAGTGCGTCATGTAAGACATATTTGCAGTGTACAGTGATTACCCAATTCCCTTTCATTAACTTTTAAATGCCTGCCTTCCCTTTCTTTCAAGGGCTGTTGCTCCTTCAGAGCCCTTTCTTACAGAACAGAACTTAGGTGTTACACAAGAGAGACACTGTGACCTGCCTTAATCAGTTCCTTCAAAGTCTTTGGAGCTTGTGATTTTAGAGAAAACCGAGTCAATAACTGTCCAGACCAGTCGATTTTTTTTTTTTAGTTTGTAATGATTTACTATGATCTAGGGTCTTTTTTTCCCCAAAAAGGACAAATTTATATGCATAGAAATTCAGGTATCAGAAAGACTCAAAAGGCTGTTTTTCACTTTGTTCAGGTTTTGCTTCCAGGCATTAAGTGTGTCATACAGTTGTTGCCATTGCTGTTTTCCAAATGTCCGGTGTGTACTGTGACTAAAAATTGAAAAATTAAAAATAAAGTGTTAGTCAGCTTTTTCTTCTCTGGTATTTCTTTATAATACTATACACTTGACTCTAGTTAAAAGCAAGATTAAATATAAGTAAAAGATATAACTGAGAATGGCAAGAGAATTTAAGAATTAGATGCGTGTTTTAAAGAAATCATTACCAAACTGATCCTAAACCTTCTATTCTCTGAACAACTATATAATAGAGCAGACACAAGTCATTAGTATTCTAGCCAATACTCAGCCATTAAATGAAATGTGCTGGAAAATAGGACTCTTTCATTAAATAAGCTAATCACATTCAGTCTGAACTTTAATAAAATTATGATAAATAGCAACTATTTAACTTACAGTCAACTGCTAAGAACACCATCTTGGTTCTCTAAATATTTAAGTGAAATAACAGGAACAAACTAAAATGTTCTATAAAATGCTGCAAATATTAACTGTCTTACCTGACGACGACTTTTCTCTGGGTCTGATCAATTTTGCAGTAGACCATTTTAGTTCTTACCGCTGAAAAAAGATGTGTAACATGCTATGTTATATGGCAAATTTCCTCAAAAACCCCTATGAAACTGTGACTAAGTAAGCCATAACAGAACTATATACTCTTCTCCATCATCATTTACAAACCAAACTGGCTGCTGGAATCTAATAAACAAAGCAGGATGACACTGCCAAGAAGAGGGCTGTGCATCTGCCCTATGGCAGCTGGGCCAATCTATATAAAATTTACATCATATACTGTTGTTATTAAGAATTCTAGGTGTTCTTCCCATACCACCCCATATGGAGGGAAAAACTAATTTCCTATAAGTCAATCTTTATAGAACTCTTGGAAACTTAGATCATCAGGGAAGAAAAACATGTCAATAGTTCTACACATTTTATTAACTGTATAATCCCAATTTTTAAATTTAAAAAAGCTCAGAAAAGTTCCTGATTAGCAGTTACATCACTTTATAATGCAGTTGTTGGGGAGGGTCCTGTTTCTGGGCTAATCGTAAAACACAGTTAACACTTGCAGATCATTTTACTATGTGCTGGGCACATGCTTTACCTACATTCATTCATTCATTCAATCCTCAACCAAATGAACTCGTATATTCCTGTCTCACGGCACAAGGCCTGGTCTCAAACCCAGGTCTAATAATAAAATCTGTGCCCTTAACCATTATGGTGTATGGCCTAAAAGCTTTTGTTCTACCTGATTTCAAGGGATAGCACGAACACCAAAGCCACAGAGCAATTTGTATTTCCACTGAATCTTTACAAGTATATTTACTAATCTGCTAGACAGACATACACACTTGGTAGAAATGCATCTAACTTTGTTAGCTTAAGGCTCAGTTTCAAAATAAAATCTTACTATGTTCCAGGTAGCAGGAGACAACTTCTAGAAATAAATGAAAATGCTCTATCTGCCTTACCGTCAATAACAAATGCTTCCACATCATCGGCTCCAATCTGAAGTTCTTGCTGCATTGTATCAAAAGAAATTTCTTTATTTTCCACAGCCATTCCCATAAAAGTAAGTAGTCTCATTTTTGCCATATTCTGTTCATGTAATAGGCCTAAGTAACATAATATGAAGCCTGATGAGTGTCCACATGAATTCAAGACCTGCATGCTTATATCTCAAATTGTGTTAACTGTCTGAGCACTTAGAGAATTATTATTATTGTTATTTTTGAGTTGGCGTCTCACTCTGTTTCCCAGGCTGGAGTGCAGTGGTACACTCACAGCCAAGTCAGTGTCAACCTGCTGGGCTCCTGTGATCCTTCCACCTCAGCCTTCCAAGTAGTCAGAAATAGGCACACACTACCACACCCAGCTAATTTTTTATTTATTGTAGAAATGAGGTCTTGCCAAGTTGCCTGGGCTGGTCTCGAACCTGCAGGCTCAGGCAACCCACTAGCCTCGGCCTCCCAAAGTGCTGGGATTACAGGCTGAGCCACCGAGCCCCAACTACAGAATAATTTTTACAAAGCTTCTTATGTTTGCAAACCATAAACTGGCCCTATAATGAAGTTATGGAGTTTTTAAAGTTGTTTCAAACTATTTGTATTAATATAGTGTCATAGATGATGGGTTCAAAGTAAAGAATGGGGTATAAAAATTAGTATTTTTAGGCCCCAGAAGTTTTTTACATTTTACATTTTTTCATAGTTACACATTTTAGAAGATAAAATCTACAAAGTATGTAGTTGAAATACCCAACCTTATTTTCACTAATAGTTTTTCATTTAAACACATGGCTCTCATTATCTACTTAATGTTTTTTTCTGTCACTACTGCTAATAAATATAAAGTTTTAATATTTTTATGAACATTTTCAGTTATTAAAACATTCCATTTTGCTTCAGGTCACTTTAATATTTACAAATCAAAACTGTCAAATGTGTTTTATCATTTAACACCCATAGGCCAATATGGTTAGAACCAGAGAAACAGTACCATAACAGTGATGCTTGTTCTTTATATGCCAAAAGTAGAAAAGTATACAAATAATTCAAATTTTGTATTATAATTTATAATGAAACATGCAAAACGTGTTAGGACTAGAAGGAAACTTAATTATCTATTTCTGATCCTTTTACTTAAAAAAACAAAACTGAGAAGCACACTGATCTATAGTCAAAAAGGAGCAGTGCACAGTGCTAGGCCAAGAATGTAATAGGTTCACTTATAAAAGACCAGAAATGAAAAAAAGATTACAAATTATAAGCATGATATGAACCTAGTC
This sequence comes from Cephalopachus bancanus, assembly GCA_027257055.1. Taxonomy (NCBI): domain Eukaryota; kingdom Metazoa; phylum Chordata; class Mammalia; order Primates; family Tarsiidae; genus Cephalopachus; species Cephalopachus bancanus. The sequence goes on along the minus strand of JAPVLO010000436.1, from coordinate 3,042,532 downwards.
CTAAAGCAGAAGCAGCATTATAATACAGTAACTCATTAATTTTGAAAAAAGTCTCTAAAACTAACCTAGATTTACATGTTCCTTTTCTCTGAACTTTCAAATTATGTAAACTCAGCAAACAATCAATCAAGTGCCCTCTAATAATTCAGAGCTTCAAGTTTGAATTGTTAAAAACAAGTTCTCTCTCTAAGCACTCCACAAATAAATTTGAAATTTATAACATTCATATATTAGTGGAAGACTAGGGAAACCCACTGATATAGGGCATGCTCATCTGTTAATTAGCTGTAATTATGAGACAGGCTTCCTATTTGGCACAGATTCAACAAAAACATGATCATCATAACTCAAGTGAATGAGGTACACAGGTAAAGTATTGCTAACTGGGTGTAATGGAAATCTTCAAGCATCAAAAAATCAATTAGTGCACATTAACCCTAATTAACAAATGCAAATTAGATGCTGATTAACTTTCTGAAGCAAGAAGGTAGTGACTGGACAACAACAGATTACATGTGGACATGTTAGGGCAATTCGGTTGACACAAGATAATGCTACTGTTGGCCCAAGTTGTCAGTGTTAATAAAGGAAAATATTCTGACAAACTGCCACCTGTGGAATCCAGACATTTGTAACCAGACTTTCAGCTGTTATGGCTGACTGACTATACATCCAAAACAAAAACTATACACATTTAATAAGATGTTTTCTCACAAGTATCTTTCTAATAGAGGATTGTTCATTTGCATAGATGGTCAAGAAACAAAAGGCAAATAGGGATTTGATTTCTAGTTGGCACAATAAATTATCGATGTTATGAATTTTTTCCTATCAGAGAGCAAGTACTAAAGATTTTTTTCCCAAAAATTCCTTAACACTCCCAGTTCTATGGGCATAGAACTTTCTCTTTCAATATGATAATACAGTAGAAAATACTCTTGAAAGTAAATGAATTTTACTGCTACTCTTTATGCAGTTATAAGCTTACCATAAATGAAAAAACTTATCAGAGGAATGAAGATTATTTCTAGAATGAATTATATAAAACCATTACCTATCTTACATGCAGAAACTTATCTAAAAACACCTCAAAATGATGTTTCAAGTCACTTTAAAATAGAGAAACAAACACAAAGCCTTTAGGACTCTTGTTCTGAAAAATCAAACTATTAAGCTGTGACGTATGCTTTAAGGACTTGTAGGAAGCTGTGCTTTGTTTCATAAAACTAGAATACTACCTTCAAAGAGAAGTCACGGTGTGCAGTGTTGTATTTCAATTTTAAAGTTATAAAAAATCTAATTTTATGGAAACATTTATTCATTACTAATATGTCAAAACCTTAATGCAGTAATAAAAAAATGTGCATCATTGAGCAATTTCTGCATTGTCACTGACCCCTGGTCTTAAAATGCTGCAATATAGAAAACGCAATTTTAATGCATGCAATAGCTTATGAACCAGTGCTCCTTTGAAACAGTCAATTACACATCAGTGGGGGAGTGTCAAAGTGTTAATTACAACTCCTTTTTCCCTGGTGCGTAAATAAAGAGGTTGCTGACATTAACATTCCATCACAGAGCTTCATGCCACAAAACAAATTAACTGGGACAGAATGTGGTTTTCTGGGTCTAGTGCACCTGGCAAAGCATTCTACACAAACACACTTGCACCGACTCTATCTTGGTGTATTTCAAATGCCTTACTATGTTCAGAATAGGTCAGTCTTCCCCAATTCCCATGGCTGCACAAAATTTACAGGTGACAAGAATGAATGATTACCAAATCAAGGACTAAGTATAATCAAAGTAGATTATATCTATACTCTCCATCTGCATCCCAAACAGCCAGGAAGACTAACAATTCAACTGTAATATGGACAATATCATCACCCTCTAATGTATTTTGATTATTGCCCAGTAAGAAAACAAAGCGCCTTAGCTTTCATAGTTGACTTCAGTGTCAAAAAACTGGTAGTTTTAGAACATTTAACACTTGTTCAGCTACAGATTTTCCAAGTTTTCCCTTTGTATTTTAGTATATTAAAAACATGCTCCTAAAGGAAATTAAAATATCAAACATTTATGGGGTCTGATTATTGAATAGGCTTCAATTCAATTTGGCATTTTATTGAACTCTGATGTGCTAGGCATGAAAATGCCAAGATAAAAATAAACATTTTCTATGCTGTCTTCAACAAACTGTAGTTATTAGGAAATTAAGTCTCTACTATCATGTAAAATTACCAAATTTCCATTCCTAATTCCACCTTTTAGATATAATTAGCAGTGTGATATACTTCTTTAATTTGTTAATTTGGAGAGGGGGGAATCCAAGCATAAAACACCACTGCAGAGGGGGAAAAAACTATTTGTTACAATTTTTTGACTATGACTTTAAAAGTAAGGTCTTCTACAAAGAAACAATTTTATTTTAAACAATCATGTTTAGCTTAATAAAGTGCCTTAATCCATTAAATTTTATCAGTTCTAAAAACAAGTACTTCCAAAAGTCACCATTATGATCAAAACAATGGTGATTTTCTCAGTTGCTTCTCTGCGCCCTCCTTCACTCTCAAATTCAAACACACGTCTGTCAATCGAATTATTTCCATCTGAATCTCCTCCAGGCCCCAGATTCTTGCTGTAAGTGTACCTCAATGAATCACAGTACAGGTGGGTTGGAAGGACCTCAAGTCCCACAAGCTCTTAACGGAGAACACATCCTGGCTGTGCGCTCGTTCTGTTCCTACACATGACCTCCTACACTTTCTCGGCTTCTGATGCCCATTTCATTCCACGCAGCCTTTTAAACTGTCCACCTATCTCCATGTTGATTCCATCACACACCACTCCTTTTAGGGCAACTACAAACAAGGCCACAACTATATTCGCTGGATCTCACAGTGCCAAACTGTTAAAGAGTAGCATGTTCCCATCTCTCAAGAATAAACCCCAAACTTACCAAGTGAGTCAATGAAGTCTTTATTATTCTGATAAAACTTGACATATGATGCCAATTTAGCACTCACAAAAATGGTTAAAAGCTATGCAGATAAGAGATAAAAAAAGAGACTATCAATACAGAGTCAAGACTTATATTAAGATATTTTAAACAAGTGTTAATCCTAACAACAAAACTACATTTCTTTCAATGCATCATTCTGTTCCATCAAATCACCCCTCAAACCATCTGCTGTCATAGGGCTCGTTTTTAGCTCTTTGCACTGGAGACACTGCATGGATCACCTACCATCAACTCGACTGAACTTTTTTATGAAATAGTGGAAAATCAATCACCTCCATTCCATGTTGGAACCAATTTTATTGTAATGGTATTTGGCTTACAATGGAGTTTTGGACACCAGGAGCTTATCTGTGACAAATATCAAAGTCTTATATTTTTCTAAATGAGTGGTAATGTAATGGCCGGGCAGGTGAATGGGGAGGAAAGGGAGGATGGGACAGCGCTTGGGCTGGAAGGCCTGGTTCTCAGTATTGGTCTATTCCTGATACAGAAAGAATAAATGGTTCCCATCTTTCAGGATCTTGCCATCAGTATTTTATTAATGCAAAGGGCAAGAGTACTGCTTCAGCATGTGACACTCAGGAAGACGACTTTCCCCACCCCAGAGGACAACCAACTCACATCATGAATAAGCTCGCCTTCCAGAAACTTGACCGGCTTGAGGGTGAGCAGGTGGTCAAAGAGGAAAGCATTTGGGTCTTTCAAGGCTCGGACAATGCACCTGCATCCGAAAACACACATGCAGTTTGGAAATACTGGCCATTCACAGACTTTTTGCAGAACACAAAAGATATTTAATTCAGGAAAGTATCCAACAGTCTGCCATACACAGTATAAAAAAGGCTACAGGTTGGGGTTAAAAACAGGCCAATATATCTATCAGGTTTATCTGTTTTAACAAAATGAAATCAAACAGTCAAGACTCAGCTGGACAGGAAACACCACAGGATTCCAAGCCCAGTGAGCAGCACGGGACCTCCCCAGACCCCAAGGGCTTCCCTTGCATTTACCCTGATTCTTCCTCACAATCTGGGAGGTCCATGGTGTCAGCAGGCTCAGGGAGAACAAGGGACATGCCAGAGAAGCGCTAATGAAGCAGTGGGCAAGAACTAGAATGGAGGTCACCTGACCCCACGTACATGTCCATAGGATGCTATAACCCATGAAGAAGTTTCAGGATTCTTATCTCATGGATTTTAAAACATTATATTTTTGTTCCTAGTTTGTTCTAGGGCTGTTTAAAGACCTTATTCTCACTGGCAAGAAATTTCTGGCAAGCTACCAACCTTCCACCAACATGCTTTCACATAAAGATAAATGGACTGCAGATTAGGTTCTAGTTCTTGGAGTGGCATTATCACCCCACAGCAGCCATGCCCCACACAGAAATGCCATGCTGCTACTCTACATGCCACCGATGGTTCTTCCAATCCTGAGCCTTGAATTTTAGCATCTACCTTAGAATCACCAGGAAGCACAGAGGGTCAAATGGCTCTAGATCACTAGTGATACATTGCAAGCATGATTTCAGTTCCACAACTAAACCCCACAGCACACTTCTGCGCTGCTGGCAAGTCCTCCTGAAAGCGATGTTTAGTTACCTGTGGGCATCAACACGAGCCTGGGAAGCATTGTCCTCTGTGTAGCTTCCAAGCAACTCCACCATCACTTTTGAAGCAGCATCACTGAAAAGAAACATTGCTTTAGGAGTCTGGATATACTGCTACTGCCACTCATTCATTTGAGATAGTTCCTAAGTGCCAAATGCTATACTGATGGCATGTATAGTGCTTACTAAGAGAGACCTGATCCCTGTCTTTGGGAAAAGTTGTGGGACTTTCCTCTTAGTGGGAAAGACAGACAACTAAGAAAACCTAACTCATGAGTAAGTGCTAGGAAGAAGACACAGAGTGAGGTGGTCAAGTAAAGAGGGAGGAAGACGGAAGAAAAGGCCACCTTCTCGGGAGAGAAAGGAAAGTCTCTCCACACAGACGCCCTGTGAGCTGTGACGGTGAAAAGAGCAGGAGCGAAAGAGCGAAGACCAAAGCCCCGGGGGACGTTGCGCCCACACCAGCGATTCTACTCAGGATACCTTCGAGGACATTATCCTTAGAATCGCCATAGTGAAGAGTCAGATAATTAAATGCTTCGCCCAACTCGGACTCTCAGAGAATGGCTTCCTTTAAACTAGCGAGTCTTCAGCTCGCACAGTTTTGTTAACGGCCAGGCGCAGTGGCTCAAGCCTGTGATCCCATGGGGTTGACAATAGCCTGGGCAACTTGGCGAGACCTCATCTCTACAATAAATCAAAAAATGAGTCGGGTGTGGTAGCGCGCGCCTGTAGTTCCGGCTACTTGGAAGGCTGAGGCGGCAGGATCGCTGGAGCCCAGCAGCTCAACGCTGAGGTGACTAAGTGTGCCACTGCACTCCGGTCTGCGTGACAGAGTGAGAGTGAGACTCTGACAAAAAAAAAAAAAAAAAAAAAAAAAAAAAAAGCTTTGCTAACAAGGAGACACGAAGTTCTTTTTTTCATTTTCATTTTCTAAAAGCATGTATTCCCCACACTTGAATTCAGCATGAGTAAAATCAGTAAGAATATAATTTATTTTAAAAAGTTACACAGTATTCTAAAATGTTCAAAAATGAAGGTTTACTAAGATACAGAAATAAAATCATAGGTATGGCTAAATGGCCACCGGCATCTTAAACGTAGTGCTATAAATGCTGGGTACAGTGGCACATGCTGGGAGGCCCAGCTACTCAGGAAGTGGCTCGAGCCCAGGAGTTCAGGGCTGTAGTGCGTTGCACTCGTATCTGTGAATAGTCGCTGCACTCCAGCCTGGGCAACATGGTGAAACCCTACACTAAAAAAATTTAAAATGTAGTGACATAACTATAAAAATTCAAAAGAAAAGCTTTAAGAGGAACTATGCTTCGTTCATTGTTAATTATCCTGTGCCATACTGTAAGCACAGGCACCCGTCATTTTCTAGTGTTAGCAGCTACAGTGTGCTTCAATATATATCTTAAATTCCAAAATTCAAAGCTTTAGAATACCACTTAACTTTATAAAACAAATAGCACAGTTCCTACTGATTTTACCCAGGCTGAATCCAGACATGGAGGATAACCACTTTTAGAAAATGGAAAAAAAAAAAAACCCACCTTGTTTCTCCTAGTTAGCAAAGCTCTCAGTTAAAGAAATGTTTTTAACTTATTTCAAGTGTAGAGCACAGAATGCGACATGTAATAAGGGCCCAGTTACTAGTGTGACCTTCTAAAACACAGGACACTATACTCACCAAACACCAATACAAATAAAATCACAAAGGGGCTCCTTAAGTGTTACACATTCTTTCTTAACAGGGAAAGGCAAACCTCAAATCCCACTACTTAGAAGTAGAATATGTATTTCCTGGGAATCAGTAGAGCACCCTTCAGCTCCCGACTGCGAGCAGCACTTATCCCTCAGGGTCGCTGCGTGCCAGACACCTTTCTGGGAATGTGACGGCCAGCAGGAGTCTCTCGCCTCCCCTGAGCCAAGCCCCACTGTGAACACAGGTGTTAAACACCAGGATAAAGCACAGGGCACACTACTAGACACGAGAGGGTGACCCAGGCAGACGCAGAGGGTGAACCCTTCAGACAGGGGCGGGCAGCCCTCCTGCGAGGGCCAGAGAGCACGTCTCAAGCTCTGCAGGCGACCTGGGACCTGCTGCCACTCAATCCAGGTCAATGCAGCCAGTCAGTCTCCATGCGAGCAGATGGGGGTGTGGACCAGTAACTGTTTCCAGATACCTAACTCTGAATTTCATATCATACCCACATGTCACAGAATCTCTCCTTTCGTCTTTCTCAACCATTTAATAACGTAAAATCCATTCTTAGCACATGAGCCACACAAAAACCAGTGCCAGTCCTCGGTCCAGTCTGGGAAAGTGTGCTGTGCTGCTACAGCAGACACAGGTTCACTCCATCTAGGTGTGATGAGCAGGAGGGAGGGAGGGAGGGAGGGAGGGAGGGTGGGTGGGTGGGTGTGTGTGTGTGTGTGTGTGTGTGTGTGTGTGTGTCAGACACAGGTTCACTCCATCTAGGTGTGATGAGCGAGAGGGAGGGAGGGAGGAAGGGAAGGAGGGAGGGAGGGAGGGAAGGAGTGAGGGAGGGAGGGAGGGTGTGTGTGTGTGTGTGTGTCAGACACAGTGTGTGTGTGTGTGTCAGACACAGGTTCACTCCATCTAGGTGTGATGAGCAGGAGGGAGGGAGGGAGGGAGGGAGTGTGTGTGTGTGTGTGTGTGTGTGTGTGTGTGTGTGTGTGTCAGACACAGGTTCACTCCATCTAGGTGTGATGAGCGAGAGGGAGGGAGGGAGGGAGGGAGGGTTGTGTGTGTTTGTTTCCAGAGAGACAGAGACAGACACACAGACCAACCCCGTGTGTGTGTGTGTGTGTGTGTGTGTGTGTGTGTGTGTGTGTGTGTTTCCAGAGAGAGAGACAGAGACAGACACACAGACCAACCCCGAAGGAGGGAATACTTGCGCAGGCAGGGCCAGGCTGGCAGCAGGCACCACCAACCACCCAACACTGCGAGAGGACCTGCGCCATGTCACCACCCCCATGCCATGCAGGTCGGGCCAGAAGTAACCAGACATGGTCACCAAGTAAAAGACGAAGGCAGGAAAGGAGTCAAGGATGTTACTAAGGTCCCCTCAGGCAATGTCTGCCATTTACTGAAGAACAAAGACTTAATCAGAGAAGAAAATGATACATCTGCTTTGGTGACACTGAGTCTGAGGCACCTGTGGGCCGCAGACCAGTGGACACGGCAGACAGAGGCTGGGCACACAGACCTGAGCTCGGAAGAGAAGCCAGGGCTCTACGCAGGTGTCCACCGCACAGGTGACGGAACCAGGAACAGATGGGTGCAACCCAGGGAAGAGCAGAGGAAGACTGACATACAGGGAGCCTGAGCAAGAACGGCCCAAGAGTGAGAAAAACGTCAAGAGCAGGACACTGTAGCCACACAGTGGGAGGGTGAGGAGACAAGGACAGCGCTGTCCACCGAGACAGCAGCTGCTCTTCAGATGAAGGGACCACAGCTCAAATGTGGGAAACTCATTTTCCATCAGAAAACTGCTCTCATGGCTGCAATGGTGAGTACTTTAAGGGGAATGCCCGTGGAAAGGGCACCTTCTCTAGTCCCAACTACCTCTTCACGCTGTCTCACACCTGTTTTGCAGCCATGTTTACATTTTAGAAACAGTCATTCATGGACAGAGGCCCCATCAGCATTGGATCCTGCTCTACAAGGAACCAAGCTGAGGCCCTGCCCTTGTGAAACTGACACGCTTGTGGGGACGGACACTAAACACAGAGTTATTAAAAGCAATGGGGAAATGATAAAATGGGCAGGGGACAACAAGGGGCTGGGAGTCCTGTTACCCACACAGGTGGCCAGAGAAGGCCCTTCTGGAGAGAGAACCACCGGGCAGCCTCACTGATACTGGAGACCCCAGGAGGAGGTGCCAGCCCCAAGATGCAGAGCTGGCTGTGCCTTCACCTTTGAAGGAAGCCACTGGAGGGTTCTGAGTTAAGGAGAGACATGACCTGATCCTCCATATTAAACAGTGAATTAAGAACAGACAGCAGGGAGACAAGGAGGGCAAAGGGTCTGGTAAGAGGCTACTTCAATAATCAAAACAAGCAAAGATGGAGGATGAGACCATGTGACAGCAAGAGGACCTGGCTAGACCTGAGTCTACTTAGAGCTGACAGTCGTCACTGGTGGATGAGGTGTGGGATGTAAGGCAGACGTCAAGGTGTGGGATGTGAGGCAGATGTGAAGAGCAAGCAGGTTTAGAGGAAAACCAAGGCCCACTTCTGCAGATGTCAAGTCCGAGATGCTTCTGGACATCACAACAGAGACAGACCTCAAACAGGAACAGAGCCTGGAGTCCAGAAGCAACACAGGCGGTAAGAATGTGCAATCAATCGACATGTGGATGGTATGAAAAGGCACGAGACTGAGACCAATGAAGGCACTGTGACCCCTGGACATGCATGGAGCTTACTGTAATGCAGGCCTTGTGATGGCAGCACTACTGGCGCTGTGGCAGGCCAGCGCAGGAGGCTCACGCCCTGTGGTGAATCCAACAACCCAGCAGACCTGTCCCATTCAAAAATGAACATGGCCCAGCCTCCTCCACCATCAGCAAAAAAGCCTCAACAGGGAACGAATGTCATCAAGCAAAAGAAGTCCCAGGGTAGAGTCCCTCCAACGTCCAGAGCTAGGGGAGAGGAGGAGGAACCTACAACATGCAGCTGTGAACGAGCTCGGAAAATAATCAGGAAAGATCACGAGCTGGCTGAAGACAGTGTTTCAAGAAGAGTGATCAGCTGTGACAAGTACTGCCAACATCAGGACATGCCTGGCAGAGGATAGGTGGGCACTCATGTTCTCTCTCGATTTCTCCGAGAATTAGCATTGGAATTCTTCAGAACATCACTCGTTACTTCCTTTCCACGCAAAACAGACTAAACAGCAATGAAGAGAAACCACCCAGTGAGCAGTCACCTCTGATAAGCACCCAACAACATTCACAGAGAAACCACAACTCCCATGACTTAAAATTACTGTACCAGATAACAGATCAACTTCTTAAAGGTGAGCTAACAAAAAAAAAAGAACTGGAGAGTGAAAAGAATAAAACATCCAACATCTACAGAGTATTTTCTCAATAATGAAGTCACTATTTTAAGGACTCTACATGTGTATTACCTTGTTTAATCTTTTTGACAACCCTGGGGGAAGGACTATAATTACTTCCACTTGGAAGCTGGACACTGAGGTCCAGATATGCTAAGTGATTTATTCAGGGACACACACCAAGTGGTAAACCCAAGATGTGAATTCCAGCAGTCTGACTCCATAGACTACTTATTTAAAGTTGGGTTAACACGGGGATTCTTTCTCCAATCGTTTTTATGTCCTCCACATGCAACGGTCCTTGACTAAGCTACTTCCCCTGAACCCTGTTCTGACAGCTGGCTGGATGCTGCCAAGTACATCAGAACTTTGGAGTGTATGCCGCATCAGAAGAAAACAGGCTAAAATATGGCCACGTAGGACGCCCTGCTATCTGCTCGTAAAATAGAACACCTAACTTTCACAACCAAAGAATCAACATTTTCTTTTGTATTTTAATCCAGAAGGTCTAAAAAAAAATTATTTGACTTAGCGTAACAGAAACACAGTAATCTTGATTATCCCAACACATTAAATATTCTTGCACTAAAATTTGTGCAAGTAAATAAACTGAAGACTGATGACTTTTTCTGAAGGTGTTGAGCCATTATGTGAAAAGAAAAACTGAAAACCTGGGTCAAAAAGCCAGGATCATCCTTCATTAAACAAAACAACACTAATTCTATAAACTGAGCCAAACCTATTATCTGGTCGGCATTAAAGCCAGGTATACAGAAAAATGTTCGGGGCCTAAAGGGTGGTGGGAAAAACATAAGACCATTAAGTCCAGTCCTCCTGCAGTGCAGGCTCTGCAGAGTGTCACCCTGGGGGCACTGCTGATGTGAGAGGCTCTGGCTGTGGTCATGTGTCACTGACAACCCTTGCCACCATTAAACAGAGGCAACAGCACCACCCAGCACAAGACACCAAAGCACCACGAAAGAATTCGGTGTAATGTATATATAGCTTTGGGATGAATAATTGTACCATATCTATAACAAAAGCAAGTTTCACTTTTTAAAACGTTTAAAGATGAGGGAAAACAACTTTAATCTTTACAGTGATCTTTGACTCAGCAGGTGAAGTTTATGGAACCGGGTTTATAGTGACTCCGTGGAGAATACAGTAAAGCCACATCACCGGCCCTACTTGTCTTTAAACACCCCACCCACTCATTGCCTGTGAAGCCCTGAGTGAGTTCGTACCTTTTCTTGCAATCCACAAGTGCCTCGTAAAGCAAGCGTAAAAGGGTATGCTTCTTTTCAGTGGTGAGATTCCAGTCAGAAATCCATTTTCTAACCTACGAGATGGACAAAAGGAGAACATCTGGAAACAACTGGATGTATTCTCACAACAAACAAGAGAACATCTGGAAGACACACGTCCACTACCTGTCTGAGCTCCCGTCTAGAAGCACGCTTCCCAGGAGCAGGGCACACACCCCAGCCACTCACCTGGTCCAGCTCTGTGGGGATGTACTGTATGGCCCCACACGACGCGGCCACCTTGATCAGGCTGCAGTACACGGTGTACCTCACGGGAGTGTTCTTATCCATCCCGTGGAAAAGGTTGCTCAGCCTGGTTGACAAACAAACACATGAGGTCTGAGACAAGCAACCACAGTGTCCAGCTGAGGTGATCTGCTCTCACAAGCCTACCACAGAAGGCGAGTTAGTTACTTTACATTACAAAGAGCGTACTGGGGCAGAGAAAAGGTAAGTGACTTGCCCAAAGTCCAGCTAATGGTGCCACAGCTGAAAAGTCAAGTTCCAGAATTCCTGCTTAGAATCACTGAAGTTAGTGACGTGAAAACTGCCCTTGCAAGCCCAAGCCTCTCTCAGATCTGAACTTACAGCTGCAATCTCAGAGACGGACGTTCACCTTCGCGGAATTTGACCAACTTTTCACAGAGGCTTTCAATCAACGCTTCCTGCTTGTCTGGTTCCAGGATCAAGAGGAGGGACACCACGCTGTTCATCACGCTTTCAACATCTACACAAGTATCAACAGCACAATCACCACTGTTAGACATCGTACAATATGTCTCACTAAATATGCATTTCCAGCGCTTTAATTCAGTAACTGCCATCGAACACAACACTTTATAAAGATGTCACCAGGCTGCTGTAAACAGTTCTAGCAGACACGCTTTTTCGTCAGTGGAAAGTAGCAAAAGTACGCTACACATGAACTCAAGTTAAGCTAGCTCTGCTGCACAGCAAACACTAAGAAAGCAACCGGCATGTTCTGTTACAGATGTAAACTGTTACCTAAGATTTGGTTCCTACCTAGCAAAACAGACTGATGTCATGTATAAGTCTGTAAACAGTATGTACTCCTTCCACTTTTATCATCAAGATAGCTATTCATCTGGAAGTTACTGGTGAGGTTTTAGGCTAGGATGCTTCTAAGGTGAGGAAAACTTTGCATGTAACATGTAGAAAACTATTTAGAAGTCAAAGCTGTCAACTCTCTGGCTGGGTTGCTAATTTTCACGTACTATAGATATTAATCGTATCCCAAGTTTAATCTCTACTTTTTTAGTATACATGCTGCCAAAGAGAGCATCCAAGTTTAATCTTTAAATCTTAACTACAGATGATTTCTGGATGCACAATTTTCTCATTTTATCTCAATAAACAGGAAATCAGCCTAAAAACTAAGTGGCTATTAGAAGACTTGAAATCATATCTCATTTACTATTAATCCCAACCCTATGAACAGGAAAGAGCTTCAGTTTTTTCCTTTCGTGCATTCTGAGATTATCAACATTTAGTGTATGTGGCAACATTCAGAAAACAGAGTTGGTGTAAAAAGATGTCTTCTCACAACAGGCTTACTTTATAAGTATCATGAATTAGGTAAACTGAAAGCATGTGATGAGATTAAGATTAAGATTAAGATTCAGAACAGCACCACACACTGTCCGTCAGCAATGTGTCACATAGTTCAATAGGCAGAAGGGGAAGGTTTCCAACATACAGACCAATGCTTGCGGTGACGGGCCTCCCAGTTACCACGACTTGAGCATCAATATAGGCATGTATCAAAATACCCCATGTAGCCGGGCTCGGTGGCTCAGCCTGTAATCCCGCGCCTTTGGGAGGCTGAGGTGAGTGGATTGCCTGAGCCCGCGGGTTCGAGACCCGCCTGGGCAGTGAGACCTCATCTCTACAATAAATCAAAAAAATCAGCCGGGCGTGGTAGCGCGTGCCTGTAATTCCAGCTACTCGGAAGGCTGAGGCGGAAGGATCGCTGGAGCCCAGCAGGCGAGGCTGCGGTGGCCGGGAGCGGCCACTGCACTCCAGTCTGGGCGACCAAGTGAGACTCCAACTCAAAAAAAAAAAAAAAAAAAAAAAACAAAAAAAACAAAAATACCCCATGTACCCCCCAAACACATACAACCATTATGTGTTTCTTTTTAAGTTCTGATGTCTAAGATTCAAAACATACAGTCAGCTCTCTGTATCTGTGGGCTCTGAATCCACGGACTCAACCAACCTCAGATAGAAAACATTCCTTAGGAGAACAATAGAAAGCAATATAACAATTTGAGAAACACAGTATAACAGGTTTTACACCATATTCACTGTTGTCAGGTTTTTGAGAAATCTAGAGGCGATTTAAAGTATCCAAGAGGCCGAGGACGTGCATAGGTGATAAGCAAATCCGTGGGTTTTGGTATCTGCTGGGGTCCTGGAACTGATCCCCCTCCACCCTGTCTCAGGGACCAGGGGACAACTGGAATTCATGAGAAAACTGTACAGTGGGTTCTCTTATTAGCAAGCAATGTTGAACAAAGTTGGGAACCTTTGTCGTCTTCCTTCAGACACATGTCGCAGGCTTCGATGATCTGCGCTAAGTCCACGTGGAGCCCCCCTTCCGAGTTCTCTTCGGATATCTCGGCTCCCTTGGATTTCAGGTACGCACGGAGCTCGGCAGCCTGTGGAAGCCAACAGCATTGCCATCTGTCCACAAAGCCCACCACGAGTGTCAAAACCTACCCCTCAAGCCCTTCTATCCCATGTCTGAAAAGCTGCAAACTCCATATGGAGCAACTCCTTGGATTATGCTGAAGGACTCCCCCACCACCCCACCCACAACCCTGTGGGACCCAGACTTTCCTCCACAAGGCCTAGGGCTCACAGACACACAGGGACTGCTCCAGAATCTCTCCTGTCACCTGTCCTGCTGAACTTCCAGCATGCAGCAAACACCTTTCTAATATACAAAGGTTTTTGGAGTCTTCTTAATCAACCAGCTTGGTAAATGCAAGGTTAGGAAAGAAATGAAAACGTCACTGCTCTCAGTTGTACAGAGAAATGCAGTGACTGGAAAATCACAGACGTCATCTTGGCAAAAAGGTAACCATCTGTAACTGAGAGCCTATCTGAGACAAGCTCATTGGTTGATAAAAAGACAAAGCTTGTGAATGTAGCCTTGAATAAAACACTGACATCAAGTTGGACCTATTATATAACCACTCTTGCAAAATGCCTGAGTCAGAAAACACCCCTGGACCTGTAAACACAACCACAGCAGTGCGCTCAGCTACGGGGCATTTCCACCGACGCCTCGGGGCAGAGCCGCCCAGCCTCGCACGAGCGCGGGACGGTGGCAGTCCGGTCCCGGCCCGTGGGCGCCACGCTGCTCTTCCCGGCAGCGCTCCCGCCCGCAGGGCCGCGTCTGGGGACGGAAGTAGACGGCGACCCCAGGCTGCGGGCGTCGCGAAGCCGACCGGGAAGCCGCCGCGGAGTCCCGGGCCCCGCCGGGGCCGCCGGACCGAGGCCGGGAACGCGCGCCCGCGGCCTCCCGCCCCGCGTGTGGGCAACGGCGGGTCTCGGCCCGTCCGCCCGGCCCCGGCCCCGGCGCGCACCTGGTCCTCCTCACTGATGTCGATGAAGGCCGGGACGCTCATGGTGAAGCCCGGGCCCAGCGGATCCGCTCCACTCGAAACCACGCCGAACGGAAAAGAGAGCAGGTCCGCGCGGAGGCGCCGCACAACCGCTTCCGGGTCACTCTGCGCGTCCTGCGGGGAGCTGTCGACAGGGTGGGCGGGGCCGCAAGAGGGCCAATCCCGTTGCGCGCTCTCGGCACGGCGGGGGGCGTGCCTGACGTGCGCGGGGGGCGGGGTTTGCTGAGCCTTCTTCCGGGGACGTCTCTGGGGCCTCTGGCTTCCGGCACCTTGTCGCCGACTGTGCCTGCTTACCCTCCCTCCCGTCTTTTGGCTTGCGCCTTGCTAAGCTCACCTAACCCCCGGAATTTCCTTTTTTTTTTTTTTTGAGTCAGGGTCTTACTCTGTCGCCCGGGCCGGAGGGCAGCGGCACAGTCACAGCTCACTGCAGCCTCGAACCCCTGGGCTCAAGCGACCCTCTTGTCTCAGCCTCCTGGGCAGCTGGGACTAGAGGCGCACGCCACTACGCCCGGTTAATGTTTTGATTTTCCTTTTGTGGAGGCCGGGACTGGCTATGTTGCCAGGCTGGTCTGGAACTCCTGGCCTCCTGCTGGGCTGACAGGCGTGAGCCCCCGCCCCCCGTCCCGAAATTGCAAGCTAGTTGGGTCGGGCCACGTGTTGGCGGCCAGCGTAGCGACCGGGACGCCCACCTGCTGCTGCCGGGAGTGTCCAGGGGTCTAGGAGGGGCAGGAGCTTGGGAAGCGCGACCCCCGCGAGTCCCTGGCCCCGCTTTCTGCCGTTCCCCCGAGAGCAATGAGTCCGTCCGTGCAGACGCGTCCACGCGGCTCATTGCAACTTTGAGAAACAACCGCTTGAGCAAGATGAGAGTCACCCTTCACAGGATGCGGCTCCGTAGTGCTCAGTGTTGTGCGATCGTCGCGCCGTCTCGTCTTCGAACATTCTTGTTTTTTGTTGTTTTTTTTTTGAGTCGGAGTCTCACTCTCGCCCAGACTGGAGTGCAGTGGCCGCTCCGGCCACCGCAGCCTCGACCTGCTGGGGTCCGGCGATCCTTCCGCCTCAGCCTTCCGAATAGCTGGAATTACAGGCATGTGCTACCACGCCCGGCTGATTTTTTTGATTTATCGTAGAGATGAGGTCTCGCTGCCCAGGCGGGTCTCGAACCCGCAGCCTCAGGCAATCCACTCACCTCAGCCTCCCAAAGGTGCGGGATTACAGGCTGAGCCACCGAGCCCGGCTGTCTTCGAACATTCTAGTCACCCTCAGAGAAGCCCCGTGCCCCCCTCCCCCAAGGCCCTGCGCTGCCCATCTGCCGCCCATCTTTGTGTGTCTGCAGATGTGCCTTTTCTGGACATTTCCTGTAAACGGATTCCTAAAATAAATGCCCGTGTCTGCCCTCTCCTGTAGCACTAACTGTCCAGGGCTCATCCGTGTTGTAGGGTGGGCCCCTCCACCTCTCCTTCCTACTGCTCAGTCATATTCCATGGCCACGGATGCTCCCCATTCTATCGGTTCACCCGCTGGCGGAGGCCTGGGTTGTTTCTGGGTTGGGGCTGTGAGGAATCGTGTTTCTTTGAATATTGGTGCTGGAGTTGTGTTCAGGTATGTGTCTCTTTCTCTTAGATGTGTGTCTATGAGGGAAATCGATAGATCACATGGCAACTTCATATGTAGCTTTTTGAGGAGCTGTTATTTTCCACAAAGGTAGCACTCTTTTTTTTTTTGAGTCGGAGTCTCACTCCATCACCCAGGCTGGAGTGCAGTGGCATGCACGCTCACGGCCACCACAGCGTCAACCTGCTCTGGTGATCCTTCCACCTCTGCCTTCCAGGTAGGCGAACTACAGGCGTGCGCTACCACGCCCAGCTAAGTTTTTATTTATTGTGGAGATGAGGTTTCACCAAGGTGCCCGGGCTGGTCTCAAGCACAGGTTCAGGCAATCCACCCGCCTCGACCTCCCAGAGTGCTGGGATGACAGGCTTGAGCCACCACGCCCAGGCTAGCACTCTATTTTCAATACCACCAAACAGGAAACAACCCAAATGCTCATCAGCAGGTGAATGGAATGGGCAAACGAATCGCTAGGGATCCATGTAGTAGAATACTGCTTTGCAAGAAAAAGGATAAATGATGGCCGCGTGCAGCAGTCATTGTAAGGGGGATGACCCTTGGAAGACAAAGCAGCAAAGCTAAGAAGCTACATTCGCTCACTCTGCTTGCCAGAAACTCTCAGAATCCCTTGCCGGCAGACTCGTACAAAGCCCCTGCCTGGTGACTGAGCGCAGCCCTCTGGAAGAATGCCCTGATGGTGATAAGCGGGACAGAGCACAGAGCCCGAGGTTTCTTGACTGGATCACAGCATTTTTAGAGAAGATAAATCCAACCATCCTAGCCCTTACCTCTTCCTGTGCATGAGATAATGTCTGGCAGGATTAATGATTATGCCTCCTCGAGAGATTTTGCTGCAATGTAGCTTCTGAGCACACTGGACAGAACTTCCGAGCACGTGCAGATCCACCACCACCTGCGTCTGGCTGTGGGCTGAACTGCTGTTCTGGGGCAGAGTCGGCCTGAAAGCCTCTCCTGGGTTGCAGTCCCCAGGAAGACTTCTCAAGAAAACGAACTTTGCTTCTTGGAAAGCCTGATTTTTTTTCTTTAGTGGACAACCCCCAAGTCATGTTGCTGCATTCAAGAATCCCGACCATAGGATTCCATTCCATAAAACTCTAGAAAATACCAACAAATCTACAGCGGCAGCGCTATTGATTGTTGTTGCCTGGGGGAGGGGTCAGGGCAAGGAGGGGCGGGGGGGATCACTAAGGGGCCTGAAGACACTTGGGGGCCATGGGTCTACACATTGTTTTGAGGGTGGTGGTTGTGTCACAGGTATAAACATATGCCAAAAACTGCAAATTGTGCCCTTGAAAAGTGTGCAATTTATTGATACCATAATTATAGTTTAATATTTTAAAATCCAGACAATGTAGAAAAAAGGAAAAAAAACAAGCAAGTAGTTGTGGGGCAGAGGACACAAAACATCTGGCGAGACTTAATGTGATAGGACTCACTCTAGCAGGGGAGAGCCCTAACACTCAGAAGCGACCAGAAAACCGGCCCTGTGTCATGGTCCCCAGTGCCCACCCAGCACTCAGTAACTCACTGTTGGTGCCAAAAGAAACACCCCCCGAGCGCCTCCGCCGGAAGACCCCACCAGCCCAAAGCTCCAGGACCACAAACTAAAAAGATCCATGGATCATCTCACGGACTATTTAAAAGCCTTGTCCTGTTTACTGTTTTTCTTCATTCTGTGTCCTTGTGAAGTGAAAGAACATCCCTTCCAGGGAAATCCTCGAGAGGGAGGTGAGAAAAGACTAGGGACAAAATTATTTCACTCTTGACATTTGCATTCATCTAGAAAAATCCTATCTCAGTATGTGCCAGTCACTGTGCTGGGCCTTGGGATGCCATGGAGAACAAAACTCAGCCTTCGTCTTGAACGAGGACAGGATGCTCTGTGCCTCAGCCTGAAATCTGCTTTTCTAAACTTTTCTCCTAGATCTCAGAACTCAGGAAATTGGCTTCCATTCTTTTTTTTTTTTTTTTGAGTTGGAGTCTCACTCTGTCGCCCAGACTGGAGTGCAGTGGCCGCTCCCGGCCACCGCAGCCTCGACCTGCTGGGGTCCGGCGATCCTTTCGCCTTAGCTTTCTGAGTAGCCGGAATTACAGGCGCGCGCTACCACGCCCGGCTGATTTTTTGATTTATTGTAGAGATGAGGTCTTGCTGCCCAGGCGGGTCTCGAACCCGCGGGCTCAGGCAATCCACTCACCTCAGCCTCCCAAAGGCACGGGATTACGGGCTGAGCCACTGAGCCCGGCTGGCTTCCATTCTTAATAAAACTTCTAGGTAGAGGAAACACTCTACCAAGCCCAGGGACCAGGGGACAGGGAGACGGGACCAGCCCCAGAGGGAAAGGTGTGTGCTCTATTTTCTATGCTTTATATTCATTCTTTTTATTTTTTGAACTGGAGTTTTACTGTGTCAACTGGGCTGGGGTGCAGTGGCATGCTCATGGCCACCCTAGCATTGACCTGCTGGGCTCTGGCGATCCTTCCACGTCAACCTTCCAAGTAGCTGGAACCACAGGCATGTGCCCCCACGTCCAGCTAATTTTTTTTGGCTTATTGTAGATAGGTCTCGCCAAGTTGCCCAGGCTGGTCTTGAACCTGTGGGCTCAGAATCCCCTCTCCTCGGCCTCTCAAAGTGCTGGGATTACAGGCTTGAACCACTATGCCCGGCCCTTTATATTCATTTTTAACAATATCTCAGATCAAACTGATTTTCCAATGAGTCAAAAAATTATAAGCTTTATTTTATTTAATAAAAGGAATGTTGACGATTTCTCTTTTTCTTAAAATCTCCCTTAACTCAGACAAATGGTGCAAGAAATATTGCATAGAATATACTATACAAGGCACAAAACGTTCCAAATGTTTCTGATAAAGATATTTGGAACCAGCTGAACATTTGGAGCCCGCTGAAATGGGAGCTGGCCGATCCCAACTCTGTCCTGGACCTGAAATAAAATACAGCTCAGTGGTGAGCTAAAGGCAACAAGCTAGAGTTGTTATCCATAGCGGCATGATGGCAGCCTATGCTGTGTCATAGTCTTCTTTGAGTTTCTTAAAAACATACCTAGCGGCCAGGTGTGGTGACTCAAGCCTGTTATCCCAGCACTTTGGCAGGCGGAGGCGAGAGGATTGCCTGAGCTCAAAGGTTCAAGACCAGCCTGGGCAACTTGGCGAGACCTCATATCTACAATAAACAAAAAAAAAAAATTAGCTGGGCATGGTAGTGTGCGTCTGTGGTTCCAGCTACTAGGAAGGCTGAGGCAGAAGGATTGCCTGAGCCCAGCAGGTTGAGGCTGCAGTGGCCGTGAGCATGCCACTGCACTCCAGCCTGGGCAACAGAGTGAGACTCTAAAAAAAACCAACATACCTAGGAACTTTCCAAAGAAGAATTCCCAGGAAGTGAACAAAGTCCCAGTCTTCTGCAGGACAAGGAGATAAGCATAAGCATTTATTGGATTAGCGAATGATACACACGTTAACCCACTAAATTCATTATTAACAAATCTTTAATACTTGCTTTGAACTTTAAATTTTTTTTTTTTTTTTTAGTTGGGGGTCTCTGTCACCCAGCCTGGAGTGCAGTGGAACTATCACGGCTTACCGCAGCCTCGACCTCCTGGGCTCAGGCGATCCTTCCACATCAGCCTCCTGAGTAGCTGGGACTACAGGCACATGCCACCAGGCTTAGCTAATTTAAAATTTTTTTTTTTGTAGAGACAAGGTCTTGCTATGTTGCCCAGGCTGGTCTCAAATTTCTGGGCTCAAGCAGTCCTCCCACCTCAGCCTCCTAAAGTGCAGGGATTACAGACATGAGCTACTGCACCTGGCCTAAAATTTTATAATGCGTATTTAGGGGGGGAATCTTGGAATCTCTCTTAGTGAGGATTCCTGTTGCAGTGTAACACCGAATTTACAAAGCTACCATCATCTCAGGATCTCAGAGATTTATAGCTAACAATTAAATTTTTATGTGAATGATGCAGCGTATGACTGTAGTGAGTTCATAGATAAAACAAACGGTAGTTAAGTCAGGTAATTGATGCCTTCATCAACAAATCGCACCTGAGTTCTAGATCCAGGGCAGAACCAGTACAGTACCTTAAGTCTCAACCACCTCAACCACCAGAAATCATCGATCTTCCCATTAGTCTTTGTATTGGGAGAAAATTCACAAGAGTAACTACTTCACTTCCATTGACTTGCCGGTTACTGAAACATGCATACTTCTGTCAAATCCAAGGAAGACATGTCCGTCAGGTATGCTTTTAAGTGACTTCAGCAAGGCGTGTCCACACCACAGGGAACACTTAACACGCTTGTCTCAAGGCTTGTAGATGGCGCACAGCACCAGAGCAAGAGTAATTTATGGGCTAAAACTTTTTACGTTTCGGGAAAAGGCAATCTCACAATGAGCCCACACACGAGCCACACCAGCCACAACCCTGCGAGATTTTATTCTTTTAATCTGCATTTAAAGGTGAAGCGACAGAGGAGCCAGGCGGCTCTGCTGGAGGCACGGGGCGCTGGCCCCCAGGGCTTCCCGTCCAGGACTGTTTCACTTAAAAGTTGGTGCTCTTTGGGCGCCAGGTATTTCATTTTAAAGAGAGGATATAGGCCGGGAGTGGGGGCTCAGCTTGTCACTCCAGCACTTTGGGAGCCTAGGCGAGAGGACTGCCTGAGCCCAGGGGTTCGAGACGAGCCTAGGCAACTTGGCAAGACCCCGTCTCTACAGTACATCAAAAAATTAGCTGGGCGTGGGGGCACGTGCCTGTGGTTCTGGCTACTTGGAAGGCTGAGGCGGAAGGATCGCCGGAGCCCAGCAGGTCGAGGCTGAGGTGGCCATGAGCGTGCCCCTGCCCTCCAGCCTGGGTGACAGAGGGAGACCACCACTCAGGAGGAAAAAAAATGCCCGGGAGTGGCATCTCTGTCATTCCTGATGGAGGGTCACATGCTCTGGCTGTTAGCCAAGCTTGCTGGGCCACCGTCAACCCCAGAATTAGGCACAGGCCCGGCGAGGCAGGGAGGCCTGACTCCTGGTGAGACCCCACCGTGGAGGAGCAGAGAGCTGGTGCTGAAGGTAACTGGGGTCTCAGGCTGTGACCCGAGCTGGCCTGTTCCAGTCTAAACTGGTCCTGCAGAGGGCTGAAACCTTCCAATGGCCGCACAGACAGAGAAGGAAGCTAGGGAAAACTTACTGGGTCTTCTCAAGAGACTAAAAAAATGAAAGAAGAAAGAAACTGTTCACGTATTCACACCGTCCCTTCGGGGCTGTCCTGGTGACACTTTTACACATCCTTGGATGATTCCCAGCCTCTGGTTCCACCTCCCCAAGAGGGAACCCAGGAAGCAAACCCCCTGGGCTCTGGCCCAGACTCCAGCAATTGGAGAGCCGCCCTGGAAGCAACTGCTTGGAGGTAAGCAACAAGGAAGAGAGCGCTGCGCAGAATCTGTTTGCTCAGCAAAGGTGACTGCGGAGGCCTCTGGGTGTCAGGAACACAGGGGTTGTGGCCATCTCCTCTCCTGCTCCCCGGGACAGTGGCAGCAGTGGGCAGTCGCCTGGGGCTTGTCTTTGGGGAATCCCTGCCCTTAACTAGGTAGGTGTCTAGGCATGAGGCTGCTGGAACGCGAGGCCTATGTGTGCTGGGTGGTTTTTCACGAGGCCGGATGGCCCAGGCGGTTCAGAGTGTTGTTTCTGGAACAGCCTCAAGCCTGTTTCTCCAGCTTGACCCACAGTTCTGTGAATTGCCCCAGATATTTTTTTCTTCTTCTTTTTACCTCTTTTAAAAAATTAAATGTATTTATTTATTTATTGTTGAGTCGGGGTTTCACCCCGTTACCCATTCTGAGGCACAGTGGCATGACAATCACAGCTCACTGCAGCCTCGACCTCCTGGGCGCAGGTGATCCTCCCGCCTCAGCCTCCCAAGTAGGTGGGACTACAGGTGTGCGCACCATGACACCCAGCAAATTTTTAAAACTTTTTTTTTTGTAGAGATGAAGTCTTGTTATGTTGCCTAGGCTGGTTTTGAACTCTTGGGCTCAAGTAATCCTCTTGCCTCAGTTTCCCCAAAGTGCTGAATTACAGGTGTGAACCACCACACCCAGTTGTTTTTTCTAACCTCTCTTTTTTTTTGAGTTGGAGTCTCACTCTGTCACCCAGACTAGAGTGCAGTGGCCGCTCCTGGCCACCGCAGTCTCGACCTGCTGGGCTCTGGAGATCCTTCCGCCTCAGCCTCCCAAGTAGCTGGAACTACAGGCACGCGTTACCACACCCAGCTAATTTTTTGATTTTTTGCAGAGATGAGGTCTCGCCAAGTTGCCCAGGCGGGTCTTGAACCCACAGGCTCAGGCAATCCACTCATCTCAGCCTCCCAAAGGCGCGGGATTACAGGCTGAGCCACTGAGCCCGGCTTCTCTCTTTTTTTTTTAAACACAGTATGTATACAGAAAAGCACACACATTGGGTACTTTACCAAGGGCAGGTAATGGAAGGGTCCACCCACAGCTGAGATAGTGCATTGTTGACTGGGCTCGGTGGCTCAGCCTGTCATCTCAGCACTTTGGGAGGACGAGGCGAGTGGATTGCCTGAGCCCGCGGATTCGAGACCAGACCTGGGCAACTTGGTGAGACCTTGTCTCTACAATAAATCAAAAATTAGCCAGGCGTGTAGTTCCAGCTACTTGGAAGTTGGAGCCCAGCAGGCCGATGCCGGGGTGGCCCTGAGTGTGCCACTGCATTCCAGCCTGGATGACGGAGTGAGATTCCGACTCAAAGAAAACAAAAAATGTCTATAAACCATTTAAAAACAACAGATTAAAAGCACCTGCTTTTTATTATCACCATGCACAGTCAATTTTAAATAATGTTAGTGACAAGATAGCCCTCCCTGAAAAAAATCTTTTGATGGTTACGTTTTAAGCAATGGGTGCAATTACTATTGATTTTTTAAAATGTATGATATGTATTTGCAAAAATCAAGTCAGCACAGTCTTTTCTTTTATCCCTTTCTGATCATTGTATTCCATAAGGAAGTTACTTTGGCGCACTCTCAGTTGTACACTTGGGCCCTGACACACACAGGCGTAGCTACACCGACACAACGTAAGCATTGTCTTAGAGGCTGAAGTCTTCTGAGCTGGCTCTTGGCACCGTTCGTATCTGGCCCTGAGGGCCTACATATTTCCGTGTTTAAATAGAAGGTTTGACGCCAACAAGTGCTCATGCCGTGGCTGTAAGGACACAGAAACAGCTGAGATCACTCCAACTCTGCCCATCTGTGTGACAACTTAAACTTTCATTTGTGTTTAAAATTTCTAGCAGTGAAACAAAGTGAACTGCAAGCTTAGACTATAATATTATTTTTATGATAAGTGCAAATTTTACTTCGCACATAATACGTTTTACTGAACTCGACTATCTTTAAAATAGAAAAATTGTTTTTTGAGTTGGAGTCTCACTCCGTTGCTCAGGCTGGAGTGCAGTGGCACGCTCACGGCCACCCCGGCCTGCTGGGCTCAGGTGATCCTTCTACCTCAGCCTTCCAAGTAGCCGGAACTACAGGTACACACTACCACACCTGGCCAATTTTTTTGATTTTTATTGTAAAGACAAGGTCTCACCATGTTGCCCAGGCTGATCTCGAACCCATGGGCTCAGGCAGTCCTCGCTTTGGCCTCCCAAAGTGCTGGAATTACAGGCTTGAGCCACCGCGCTCGATCAGAAATTTCTTTTTTAAATCTTATTAATTATTTAAAAACATATGTATGTGTGCATATATTACATGTAATTAAAGAATTTTGCTCTCTTCATTTCTTTTGTGGCCGTTATTATTTTAGTTTTATTCCGTGACTGTCGCTGAAAATTATTTTGTCCCGTGGAAGCGTTGAAAAACGAATCCTCTGGGTCGTCCTCACGCTCTCTCAGAGACGTGTGGCCCGATCCATCAGCACGGACGAAGCACATCCAACTCCCACACTGAGAGACAATAGGGCAAGAGCCTCAAAACATCCCCTGGGCTCCCCCCCGGTCATAATGTTCTACCCCAAGAGTTATTACCACTTCTATTTCTAACAGTTTGGATAAGTGTGGCTTGTTTTTCTGTTAAATAAATGGGATCATCCAACACGTGCTCTCGTTTTCAGCCTCTCTTGTCAACATCGTATGTGTGAGATTTGTCCGTGTCACTGCACACACCCACGGGTCATTCCTGCCTGTGTGCCTGGTGCTCCAGGGCCAGCGACCTGACACTGCATTGACTTTCTAGTGTTGACAAGACTTCGGGTAGTCTCCAGTTCTCGGAAGACGCGCAGCACTACTGTCCTTATCCTTTAGTTAGGTAGATGTCTACGGATGAGGTTGTTAGAACATAGGGTATACACGTTTGCCCAACAGTTTTCCAGAGTGGTTTTAAAAACATATGTCTGGCCAGGCGTAGTGGCTCACACCTGTAATCCCAGCGCTTTGGGAGACTGAGGCAGGAGAATTGCCTGAGCCCAGGAGTTTGAGACTAGCCTGGGCAACCCAGCAAAAGCCTTGTCTCTACCAAAAAAAAAAAAACAGTCAAAAAAAATTAGCCGGGTAGCTGGGTGTGGTCCCAGCTACTTGAGAGGCTGAGGTGGAAAGATTGCCTGAGCCCAGGAGGTCGAGGCTGCCATGAGCTGTGATCGTCATGATCATGCCACTCTGGCTTGAGCAACAGAGTGAGATCCTAATTTTTTTTTTTTTTTTAGTTGGAGTCTCACACTGTCGCCCAGACTGGAGTGCAGTGGCCACCCCTGGCCACCGTAGCCTTGACCTGCTGGGCTCTGGTGATCCTTCCACCTCAGCCTTCCGAGTAGCTGGAATTACAGGCATGCGCTACCATGCCCGGCTGATTTTTTGATTTTATTGTAGAGATGAGGTCTTGCCAAGTTGCCCAGGTGGGTCTCGAACCCGCGGGCTCAGGTAATCCACTCACCTCAGCCTCCCAAAGTGTGGGATTATAGGCTGAGCCACCAAGCCCGGCAAGATCCTGATTTTAAATATATCTATCTATCTATCTATCTATATATATATATATACTGAACCCATGGGTTTGAGAACAGCCTGGCAACTTGGTGAGACCTCATCTCTACAATAAATCAAAAAGTTAGCCAGGCATGGTTGCATGCGCCTGTAGTTTTGGCTGCTTGGAAGGCTGAGGCGGAAGGATCGCCGGAGCCCAGCAGGTCGAAGCTGCGGTGGCTATGAGTGTGGCCCTGCACTCCAGCCTGGGTGACAGAGTGAGACTCTGAATCAAAAAATATATATATATGTCAAATATCTTTTTTTTTTTTTTTTTTTTTTTTGAGTTGGAGTCTCACTCGATCACCCAGACTGGAGTGCAGGGGCCGCTCCGGCCACCGCAGCCTCGACCTGCTGGGCTCGGCGATCCTTCGCCTCAGCCTTCGAGTAGCTGGAATTACAGGCATGCGCTACCACGCCCGGCTGATTTTTTTATTATTGTAGAGATGAGGTCTCGCTGCCCAGCGGTCTCGAACCACGGGCTCAGGCAATCCACTCACCTCAGCCTCCCAAAGGCGCGGGATTACAGGCTGAGCCACCAAGCCCAGCCAAATATCTTTTTAATACATGTATTTGTCGCTTTATTACTCAGAATCAGTTTGCTTCTTACAACTGAGAATCTCACTGAGATCATTGCTGTTTAAATACTTCTCTTTACGTCATTGACTCTGAAACATGGAAGGTCAGTTTATTTTGAAAAACGTTCTGGTAGCATTGGACTGAAATCCCTACCAGACAACAATCAGTGGAGCTGCATGACAGTCACTTCCTTAGCTGGGCCAGGTGTTCTTTGGTTTGCCTCAGCCCTTGCGCTCAGCCCACTTTCGTCGTTGATGTGTAAATCACATGTAATATCAATACCTCATCCTGTAAGCATCTGAGTTGAGGGCGATACTGCCACCAAAAACTTCCGAAAAGCAAATCTGTTTCTCCTTTTCTTCTTTTTTTTGGTTATTTTCCCCCCATCTATTTCTTTATTGTTGATGTTTTTCCTTTGTTAATAACCTTTGTACGGTTGCCTGTTGCCCATAACTGCAGTCCTCACATCCTAGTGCACCAAGGAACTGTCCCCAGAGCTCTGCAGACTCTAATCCTCTCTGACCTCACCCATTATCCTCCCAAGATTCAAAATCAAAGGGAGCTGCCTTTCAGTGAGGAAGCGCGAAGAGAATCTGGCGCTGGTGCTCCTGGGATCCCAATCTGAGCAACACTGGCCTCTTGGCTAAAATCCCAATCCTCACCATGGTGTAGCACTCAGGTGCCTGGTGCCTACACATACATACACACACACATGCATGCACACTCGCACACGCACATGCGGTCCAGCCATCCTGCACTTCCTGTTTCAGATCCTCAAGACTTTGCCTGAACTTCTCTCTTCACCCCAAGTGTTCACTGTCTAATGCCCACCAACAAACGCACGCAAACTTTCAAGACCCAGACGGAGGCTTCCTCTCCGGGGACAGCTCCCTCTCCCTCCTCCCCACGGAATGAAGCCCCCCTTCGCTTTCTGCCCTCTGCACTCATCTTTGAGCTCCACAACACGCCCCTCCCGACCAGTCTGTGGGCCCCAGTGGCCACCACTGTGCTACCCACCTCTGTGGCAAGGGGCCCAGGTCAGCATTTGATACTCATTAGACGACTTCAAAATGTGAGCCCATCCAAGAATAAAAACATCCCTCTTTTTTCTTTTTTTTGAAAGCAGGATTTATTGAAAGGACAGAAAAGCTCCCACAGTGGGAGGGGACCCAATGCTCTTGGCGCTAAGCCAGGCGCTGCAATCACCTCTGACTAGGTAGACCTCTAGCTACGAACGTTCTTTTCAAACTAATAAGGACAAAAGAAAGGACTTTTTTTTTCTTTTTTGAGTTGGAGTCTCACTCTGTTGCCCAGACTGGAGTGCAGTGGCCGCTCCCGGCCACCACAGCCTCGACCTGCTGGGCTCCGGCGATCCTTCCGCTTCAGCCTTCCGAGTAGCCGGAATTACAGGCGTGCGCTACCACGCCCGGCTAATTTTTTATTTATTGTAGAGATGAGGTCTCGCCAAGTTGCCCAGGCGGGTCTGAAACCCGCGGGCTCAGGCAATCCACTCACCTCAGCTTCCCAAAGTGCGGGATTACAGGCTGAGCCACCAAGCCCAGCTAGGACTTTTTTTTTTTTTTTGAGTCCAAGTCTCGCCCCGTCGCCCATGCTGGAGAGTGGTGGCATGCTCATGGCCATCCCAGTGTCAACTTGCTGGGCTCTGGCAGTCCTTCCGCCTCAGCCTTCCAAGTAGCCAGAACTACAGGCAGGTGCTACCATGCCTGGCTAATTTTTTTATTTATCGTAGAGACCAGGTCTCGCAAAGATGCCCGGGCTGGTCTCGAACCCAAAGGCTCAGACAATCCCCTCACCTTGGCCTCTCAAAGTGCTGGGATGACAGACTGAGCCACAGAGCCTGGCCAAGAAAGGTCTTTAATGAAGGCAAACACACCCCATTTCTGCTGGTCCAGAAACTCCATGGATAAGCAGGATTAATATTTCAAGACGTGAACTCTAGGATTTTCTTCTAAAGTCTCAGGGATTCAAGGTGAGGTGTCCCAGCTTCGGACGGCTTTCCTCCCTGAACTGTTGGCATCAGAATTAAACCTATCCGGGAGGTATTTTAACTACACAAAAAGGACGTTCTGGAGCGTGATTGTTTTGGAGGTGAAAACAGCCCAACTGCATTGGAATCTGAGGTGAAGACATGATCCTTTGGCTTAGAGGTTGTGTCTCCCTCTTCTGAGCAGACCTAACAGATATTGCTTATTATATGTTATATCCTAGGCCATATTCACCCTAACCATGCTATAAAAAAATTACAAGCATGGTGGTGGCTCATGATTATAATCCCAGGTCTTTGGGAGGCTGAGGCAGGAGGATCACTCAAGCCCAAGAGTTCGAGACCAGCGTGGGCAACATTGTGAGACCGCCATCTCTACAAAACGCAAAAAATAAAAAATTAGCTGTGTGTGCTGGTGCACACTTGTAGTCCCAGCTACTCAGAAGGCTGAAACAAGATCATTTGAGGCCAGGAATCGAAGACTGTGGTGAGCTATGATCACACCAGGGTGCTCCAGCCTGGGTGACAGAGTGAGATCCTATCTCTAAAAATAATAGTTTTAAAAAGGACCTATAATTCCTCACATGCAAAGATTCTCCCCACCTCCGCCTGGACTTGGCTGACTGCACACGGTGGTCTTCACGGTCACCCTGGGTGAAGCCCGGCACCTCCTGTCTACACCCAGCCCCAGCCTGCCTCCCGGGCCTTCCTCTCCGGCGTGCCTGCACTCACGCTGGGGGCTGCTAGGGCACAGCTCGCGTCTGTCTCTCCCAGCCGCAAGGGTCCGCACTCCATCTGCGTGGCGTTGGCTCCAGGACAGCAGTCGCCTAATTAATGCTTTCTGAATGCACCGACACTTCTTATGTGTCGCACGGTGTTCTGGGTGCTTGACATACACCAGTGGACAGACCAGCAAGTGCCCTTGTGGGCCTTCTGGTCTAGCAGAGGGAGAAAGACAAAAAGACGTCACAAATAAGCAGCTCCTGGCCTGGCGTGGAGGCTCACACCTGTCAGCCCAGCACTTTCAGAGACCAAGACCGGAGGATGGCTTGAGGCTAGGAGTTTGAGACCAGCCTGGGTAGCACAGCAAGACCCTGTTTCTCTAAAAATATTTTTTAAAGTTTATTTCTAAGTCAGTTGAGGAGGAGGAGGAGGAGGAGGAGGAGGAGAAGGAGGAGGAGAAGGAGAAGAAGAAGAAGAACAACAACAACAACAGGTCGGGCATGGTGGCTCAAGCCTGTCATCCCAACACTTTGGGAAGCCAAGGTGAGAAGATTGCCTGAGCCCACGGGTTCGAGACCAGCCCGGGCACCCTGACAAGACCTCGTCTCTACAGTAAACCAGAACGTAGCCAGGCGTGGTGGTGTGCGCCCGTAGTTCCGGCGACTTGGAAGGCTGAGGCAGACGGCCAGAGCCCAGCAGGTCGAGGCTGCGGTGGCCATGGGTATGCCACCACACTCCAGCCTGGGGAATGGAGTGAGGCTCCAGCTCAGAAAAAGAAAAGAACAAATCCTGTAGCATGCTGGAAAGTGCAAAGTCCTACCAGTGAAAAAACCGGAGTTGCGGGACGTGAGAGCTGCAGAGAAGGGCTGGCCAGGACCGGGGTGGGGGTGGGGCTCACTCCGCCCACCCGCGGGAGCCGGAGCACGAGTTTCTCCGGCGGGAGGCGGTCCCCAGGCCGGGAGCCGGGGCGCCCCGCGAGGCCGGGAGGAGGCAGGCAGGGAGACCACGTCGCGGAAGACAGAGCTGGCTGGGATCAGGGGCCGGGAGGGAAGGGCCCCGCACGTGCGGTGAGGAGTTTGCCCTTCACCCCGTCGACAGCCCGAGTCGCGCCGATGATTTTATGCAGGGGATGACATGTTTTCATTTGTGCTGCGGAAGATAAGGCTGGCAGCCGCGCCGGGGTGGTGAGAGACTGCGCAAGTCACTTGACCCCTCTCCTCCCGGCCGGCCATCCATCAAGGGGGCCCGCGGGCGGCCCTGCCCGCTCCCGGGGCCGCGGCGGGCGAGGCGGGAGACGAGGGGCGCGAGCCGAGGAGCCCGCAGCCGCGTGAGGGGCCGGGGCGCGGCTGCGGTTCCAGCTGGGCCGCGGGGCAGGCAGCCCCAGGATCGAGGCGAGAGGCGGAGGACGGCCGCGCTGTCTCCCCGGGGGAGCGAGACGCCACTGCGCCGCGACGGACGAAGGGCCCGTCTCGGGCTCCCTGTGCGGACGGGGGCGTCCTGGGGCCAAGGAGGCGCGGACGGGCTCCTCGTGGAGAGGCACGAGATCTCGGGCAAAGCCAAGCCCGCCCGGAGCACGTGGCCACGTGACCCCACCCGGACGGGCGCTGCCGAAGGGGTGGAGGCCGGCGGCCCGAGACGCCGGTGAGAAAGGAAACCCGGCCGGCCCGGAGGCGGGGGCCTGTGTCAGCCAAGCATTTTGGGAGGCGGAGGCGAGAGGATTGCCTGGGCCCAGGGGTTTGAGACCAGTCTGGGCAACTTGGCGAGACCTTGCTCTACGAGAAGTCAAAAGTTAGCGGGACGTGGTGGCGTGCATCTGAGGTTCCGGCTACTTGGGAGGCTGAGGCAGAAGGATTGCCTGAGCCCAGCGGGGCGAGGCTGCGGTGGCCGCGAGGGTGCCACTGCACTCCAGCCTGGGCGATGGAGTGAGAGGCTGACTCAAAAAAATAAAGGCAGGAAGGAGAAACAAGAAACAATGAGCAGAAGTGCAGCATAGTATAAAATGTGCTGAATTAGGGGGCTTGGCTAGGAGAGCGGCGGGGGAAGGACGGGATTAGAATGTTCTGGTTTCAACGCTGGTCATCCACGTGTGCAGCTGGCAACTTCTTGCGTCCAGGCGTCCAGCCCGCCTGGTCCCAATCCAAGCTCCGAGCCCTTCTAGCCACATGACCCTGGCCAGGTAGCTCATCAGTGAAGTGCCACACCACCAGCAGCACCAATCGTGGCTCTTGTAAACACATAATGGGAAGAAGACACACATGCCAGTGTCTTCGGATGGCATCCTGCCTCTTACCACCTGCCCAAGAGAGGACTTTGAGCCATGGGGAGGTTGGGGTGTATTTTCCTGAGAAGCCTTGGAACCCGGGAAAAGATGGTCATTTCCCCTTTGATACCGGGGATGGTACTTTGGGTGGCAAGAGTGTGTTGGAGAAACACAGTTGAACGGGCAGGGTGGGGTGAGGGGTCAGGAGGCCAGAAAGTCAGGCAGTTATCAGGCTGCGTGCGAGGCCACCGGGAGCCACTGGCAGGCAGGGCTCAGGCCGTGGCGTGTCGAGATCACGGAGACAGAAAGTGGGAAGGTGGGGGCAGCGGGAATAGAGAGAGAAATCAGATTTGAGATTTTTTTTTAATCGGAAAGCTTTTTTTTTTGAGTCAAGATCTCACTCTGTCACCCAGGCTAGAGTGCAGTGGCACAATCATGGCTCACCGCAGCCTCGACTTCCTGGACTCAGGTGGTCCTTCTGCCTCAGCCTCCCGAGTAGCTGGGACTACAGGAACGTACCACCATGCCTGGCTACTTTTTGTAGACACGAAGTCTTGCTGTGTTGACCAAGGTGTTCTCGAACTCCTGGGCTCAACCAGTCCTCCTGCCTCAGCCTCCCAAAATGCTGGGATTATAAGTGTAGCCACCATGCCTGGCTGAATGTGATGATTTGATGTACATATACATTGTGCAATGGTTATCACAATTAAACAAGCACACCCATCACCACCCATGCTATACATGGCATCCCAGAGTTTGTTCATCTTGTTCTTTTGAGTTGGAGTCTCATTCCGTCGCCCAGGCTGGAGTGCAGTGGCACACATGTTCATGGCCACCCCAGTGTCGA
The DNA here is from genome assembly GCA_027257055.1 of Cephalopachus bancanus. Lineage (NCBI taxonomy): Eukaryota > Metazoa > Chordata > Mammalia > Primates > Tarsiidae > Cephalopachus > Cephalopachus bancanus. The sequence continues at coordinate 3,010,769 of JAPVLO010000436.1, read as the reverse complement.
CCCGCTGGGCTCTGGTGATCCTTCCGCCTCAGCCTTCCAAGTAGCCGGAACTACAGGTGTGCACCACCATGTCCGACTAATTTTGGATTTATTGTAGAGATGAGGTCTCGCCAAGTTGCCTGGGCTGGTCTCGAACCCATGCACTCAGGCAGTCCACCCGCCACGGCCTCCCAAAGTGCTGGGATGATAGGCTGAACCACCTAGCCCGGTCCGAGTTTGTTCATCTTATAGCTGAGGGTTTTTACCCTTGGTTGGCATCACCCCATGAACACATGAATCACACGACTGCTAGATATCTGTTCGTGCAACTCCGCCACACAGTTGGCTTATCTCTCCAGCGACAAGAGTGAGTTCAGTGCCAAGAGCACAGTAACCACCCACAAAATACTCCACCACAAGAGCACAAGGGACACATCAATGGTGACTCCAAGGTGTTGACTTTGCCTCCCTGTGAGATAGTAGGGGTAACGATGAAAAACAGCTCACTCTTCAGTGGAAGATCTTTATGGCCCAATCCGTGTGTCATTATTTTGAAAACTTTTAATATTTTTTAACCTTTCTTCCTAATAAAAGTCTGCATTAGGAGACTGGCGGAATTTTGCTTGTAATTTTCTCTCTAATGCCAAGGCACAAGAGGGCGGGGACCCATCTAGAATTTACAGCCTTGAATATTATCAAGAAATTTGAGAACAGGCAGTAAGAGCATCTGTGAACTTGATCAGATTTATAGCGTGCTTAAATCTTGTGTTTAGCCCTATGTATGACAAAACACGGCGGGACCCTCGAGTGAAACTCACATAGAATGTAAGATACCTGGAATAGTTGGCTGCTGCCCCAACCGCCTGATGTTGGAGTCCTGTGTTCCCTACTAACAAGTCCCTGGGGAATCGGGAGCTACCAGTGCAGTTGATGACACATGACTGTATCTAACTTAAACCAAAATGTCCAGAATGACTTGTGCTAGGAATTATTGCTGGTGTCGGGTTTAAGCCCCGAGTAAAAGCAAGATTTTACCTCAAAACCAGTTGACATATGAAAAATTCAAATATATATAAAAGTGGAAATAGTAGTAAAATGAATTCTTATGCACCTGTCAGCTTTTCTCTCTCTCTTTTTCTTTCCTTCCTTCTTTCCTTCTCTCTCTCTCTCTCTCTTCTTTTTCTTTTCTTTTCTTTTTTAGTGACAGGGTCTCAGTCTGCTGTCCAGGTTGGAGTGAGGTGGCATGATCATAGCTCACCGCAGCCTTGAACGCCTGGGCTCAAGCCGTCCTCCTGCCTCAACCTCCTGAGTAACTGGCACTCCAGGTGCACGGCAACATGCCCAGCTAAATTTTAAAAAGTTTTTTTTAGAGACAAGTTCTTGCTATACTGCCCAGGCTGGTCTTGAACTTATGGTCTCAAGCAATACTCCTGCCTCGGCCTCCCAAAGGGCTGGGATTGCAAGCATGAGCCACTGTGGTTGGCTGTCATTCAGTTTCAGGAGTCATTAATTCATGACCAATGTTGTTTCTTGCATTGGTCTTCACGCCAACCCAAATTATTTGAAGCAAATCGTAAACACCATATCATTTGTCTATAAATATGTCTGTAGGTACCTGTAAATGATAAGGGCTCCATTATTTATTTATTTATTGAGTAGGAGTCTCACTCTGTTGCCCAGGCTGGAGTGCAGGGGCACACTCACGGTCACCGCAGCCTCGACATGCTGGGCTCTGGCGATCCGTCCGCCTCAGCCTTCCAAGTAGCCGGAAGTATAGGCACACACTACCATGCCTGGCTAATTTTTTGATTTATTGTAGAGACGATGTCTCACCAAGCTGCCTGGGCTGGTGTCGAACCTGTGGGCTCAGGCAATCCCCTCACTTCAGCCTCCCAAAGTGCTGGGATTGCAGGTCTGAGCCACTCCTCCCAGCCTGCATTATTATTATTATTTTTTTTGAGTTGGAGTCTCACTCAGTCTCCCAGAATGGAGTGCAGTGACCGCTCCCGGCCACCGCAGCCTCGACCCGCTGGGCTCCGGCGATCCTTCTGCCTCAGCCTTCCGAGTAGCTGGAGTTACAGGCATGTGCTACCACGCCCGGCTGATTTTTTGATTTATTGTAGAGATGAGGTCTTGCTGCCCAGGCGGGTCTCGAACCCGCGGCTCAGGCAATCCACTCACCTCAGCCTCCCAAAGGCGTGGGATTACAGGCTGAGCCACCGAGCCCGGCTTGCATTATTTTTATATTGTTACTTGACTATTGCTATGTGGATTTTGACACTTTATTTGAACAAGAATGCACCAGAACTCATACCTTGCGGTCAGTTGGTTTGTCAGAAAGAAATCGATAGATTGTCTCCCCCTCTTTTTTATTTTTCTTGCAATTTTGGTTCTGTAGAGTACCTCGCATGTGAATTGTGTAAATTTCACCTGCCAAGTATTGTTAATATGCACCTTTCATCTTGTATTTCCTGTATATTGGTTATTAGGTCTGTAGTTTTGATTAGGTTCATTTTGGCAGGATGTTCTATAAGTAGCAGTTTGTAGGTGTGGACTTCTACCAGGAGCCACATATGCCTAGTTATTTCAGTTTTCAGGATACCTCAGGAATCTTTGAAGACATTCTGACTTTCACAAAAAGATATTCCAGGCTCATCGTGTGGATTTCTTACCCCAGATCTGGAATCAGCTATTTCTCCAAAGAACTCTTGGTTATTTTCAAGGAAAATGATATTTATTTATTTATTTTTATTTATTTATTTATTTTTTTGAGTTGGAATCTCACTCTGCCACTGAGGCTGGAGGGCAGTGGCATGACCATGACTCATTGCAGTCTTGACCTCCTGGGCTCAGGCCATTCTTTCTGCCTCAGCCTCCTGAGCAGCTGGGACTACAGGCACGTGCCACCATGCCTGGATAATTTTTTAAAAATTGTTTTTGTAGCAATAAGGTCTCACACTATGTTGTCTAGGCTGGTCTTGAACTCCTGGGCTCAGGTGATCCTTCTGCCTCAGCCTCCCAAAATGCTGGGAATACAGGACACCACACCTGGCCAAAAATGGTATTTGGAAAACATAATCTGAGAACCAGGGGAAATAAGACTCTGTTGAATTAAAAAAAATTTTTTTAGATTCAAATATCAAAACCTTTGGGCTGGGCACAGTAGCTCACACCTATAACCCCAGCACTTTGGGAGGCGGAGGTGAGAGGATTACCTGAGCTCAGGGGTTCAAGATCAGCCTGGGTATCTTGGGGAGACCTCATCTCTACATTACATAAATAAACAGTTAACTGGGTGGTGACGTGCCTATAGTTCCAGCTACTTGGAAGGATCGCCTGAACCCAGCAGGTCAAGGCTGCCGTAGCTGTGAGCGTGCCACTGCACTTCAGCCTGGTCAACAGAGTGAGACTCCAACTCAAAAAGAAAAAAAAAAAGCCTTTGAAATATCTAGAGTGCCGTCCATTTATAGGGACCCCCAAGATTCTTGAAAATTTTTTCCTAGAGAATTACTACTTTGATAAAGCACTGTGTTCTTTGAACATCCAAGCTTTAAAAGAAAACTCACTCTATGGAAGGAAATAATAGCACCGTCATTAATTTGCACTTGGGGCCTCTGGCAGGCCAATTTTGTGTGCCACCTGCCCCCAGCCTCCCGAATTTCCACGTTCTAATCCCTGGAGCCCATGCACGTTACCATAAATGACAAAAGAAACTTTGCAGAAGACCTTGGGATGGGGAAATTATCCTGCATCTTCTGGGTTAGCCCCCAGTGTAAGGGATCCTGAGTGTCCTGAGACGAGGGGGGCAGAGGGAGCTCTGGCTACAGAGCAAATGGCACAAAGGAAGCAGAGACGGAAGTGATGGGACCACGAGCCAAAGAATGCCAGAGCCCACCAGACGCCGGAAGAGACATGGAGCAAATTCTCTCCTGAGCCCCAGAGAGAGCCAGCCCTGCTGATGCCTTGATTTCAGCCTCACAGCACTTATTCTGGACTTCTCTCTTTCAGAACTAGAAGGACAGCATTCCTGTTGTTTTAAGCCATAACATGAATAGCCGTCTGTTACAGCAACAACAGGAAACCAACACAGAGCCTCGTCCTAAAATGAGTGACAGCAGATGGGACCAGAAGATACTTAGAAACATAAGGAAAAAATAAGAAAACAGGCTGGGCTCAGTGGCTCAGCCTGTAATCCCAGCACTTTGGGAGGCCGAGGCGAGTGGATTGCCTGAGCCTGTGGGTTCAAGACCAACCTGGACAACTTGGCAAGACCTCGTCTCTACAATAAATCAAATATTAGCCAGGCGTGGTAGTGCGCGCCTGTAGTTCTGGCTACTAGGAAAGCTGAGGCGGATGGATCACTGGAGCCCAGCAGTTCAATGCTGGGGTGGCCATGAGTGTGCCCCTGCACTCCAGCCTGGGCGACAGAGTGAGACTCCAACTCAAAATTTAAAAGAAGAAAAGCAAATCTGTGCCTTAGAAGGCCACCGGGATCTGGTGCAGGGCCTGTGTTTAGATGACAGAAAGTGAAAAGACGGCTTGACAGGCAGTTGTTTTTATTTTTATTTTATTTTATTTTATTTTATTTTATTTTATTTTGAGTCAAAGTCTCACTCTGTCACCCAGACTGGAGTGCAGTGGCCGCTCCCGCCACCGCAGCCTCGCCTGCTGGGCTCTGGCGATCCTTCCACCTCAGCCTTCCGAGTAGCCGGAATTACAGGCATGCGCTACCACACCCGGCTGATTTTTTGATTTATTGTAGAGATGAGGTCTCGCTGCCCAGGCGGGTCTCGAACCCGCGGGCTCAGGCAATCCGCTCACCTCAGCCTCCCAGAGGCGCGGGATTACAGGCTGAGCCACCGAGCCCGGCCTGTTTTTATTTTTAAATTTAATTTAATTTTTAATGTAAAGATGTGGGATACAATTCAGGGTTAGGTATATAAACCTTGATCATGCAGGTACCCCTGTTGATGAGGTGTGCCCCTCCCTCCCCTGGCAGTTTCCCTCAACTGCCAGTCCCACCCCCCACCCCCCACCGACAGTTTCCCATTACTGTCAATCGCTTTCTTCTAGCATTATAATTGTTCAAGGTCCTCTTATGAGTGAGAACATATGGAACTCTGTTCTTTGTTTCTGTGATAAATCACTGAGTATGATCGACTCCAAATCCATCCAGGTTGCTGCAAAGTCCATATATTTGTCGTTCTTTATGGCTGCATAATATTCCATTGTGTATATGTACTACATTATTTCTAATCCAACCTCTCTGGAAAACAGTCTGGAGATTTCAGAAAGAACTAGAAATTGACCTTTCATATGACCCAGCAATCCCCCTATTGGGAATATACCTGGGGGAACTCAAATTATTCTACAAAGAAGATATCTGCACACGAATGTTTATTGCAGCTCTGTTCACAATGGCAAAAACATGGAGCCAACCATGTTGCCCATCGAAGCGGGACTGGATAAAAAAAAAAATGTGGCAGTTGTTATATTTCACTTTTCACACCTGATTCAGCAACTGTGACTTCTGCCCCTGACCCTGGAGGTAACTTGCTGGAGGATTCTCAGCAGGGGGCCTGGCTGCAGGTGGCCACGAGTGTGACACTCCCAGGAGCAGTTCGGGGCTGCTGTGACGGGATTTGGCAAACCCGTGGAGCTGTGTGGGGCTGGCCATGGGGTGGGTGGCAGCAGAAGCTTTCAGACTCATGGATCTTGGGAATAACCATGGCTGTTTGCAAGTAATAAGGGCTTTCATCAGCTATCGGTGGCGGAATCATTTGAAACGCGCCCTCGCCAAGAAGGAGGAGGTCATGAAATGGCGCGGCAGTGGGAACCAAGGAGCTGGAACCGTTTTTTGATGGGGCTTTTAGATGGGGTTTCGGGGGCGGATGCCGCTTCTGCTCTGCGTGGCCGACACTGGACAGTGGGCCTTGTCCTGCTGACCCAACGCTTCGAGAACGCGTATCTCTGACATATGGTCTTGAAGGCAGGCATCATACACGCTGGCTGCATTTTGTTTCATGCTTCAGAAGTTTAAATAAATAATCCGTCACTCCAATCCAGCAGCTATCAGGGAAAATGATATTGTTTTTCCTAGTTCCAGAGAGGGAGGCATTCCTGAAGGACCGCGCCTTCAAGCAGAAAGGGGGCACTTCTGCCAGTGAGGCGTGGAGTGAGTTCCCGAGTCACGGCCCAACTTTTTATCGTGGCGGAAAGATGAACGTCTCCCTCTAAGCCTGGGCTGCCTGGTATTTTTCTCATCCGTGGTCACGGGTTTCCGTAGAATCGGCATGAGAAAGGCTTTCCATGGCGACGGTTCCTGCTCTTGGGGAACCGAAAGGGCTTGATGGTGAGGTGAAGGCCAGAATGCTCTGTCGGATGGCTGTGCCCTCTGGGACAGCGGCGGATTCACACGGGTGCCAAGGGGCCTCCAGGGGCCATGGCAAGGTTACTGCACTTAGGGAGAAGAGAAATGGATGTTCCTCAAACATTCCACCATGTTCCTTTCATAAAAGTGTATCAATCCCCATTAAGAACACAACTCGATGACCTTGACTTCCTTTGACAAAATAACCATGACAGTTTGCCATGAGTTGGATATCAAAGCACCAATAAATTTAACGAGTAGTTTTCAACACTAAAGACTTCCTAGTCTCTTTCACTTTCAATCTGTTCATGTTAAGGGGACAAAAGCCTGGTTCTAATTGAGGACACACCCCTCAAGCTGTAATACAGAGCATGTGCCCAAGACCTATCTCGTGAGGAGACGGGATAGTGATGTGAAGCCTTGTGGCTAGGAACAGGCCTCACAGGACTTAGAACGCTGTCATTAAAGATTCAGGCCAGGCGCAGTGGTGCATGCCTGTAATCCTAGCACTCTGCAAGGCCGAGGTGGAAAGATTGCTTGCGCCCAGGAGTTCGAGACCAGCCTGGACAACGTAGCATGACCTCGTCTCCACAAAAAATCGAAAAATTAACTGCACGTGATGGCGTGCACCTGTAGTCCCAGCTACCTGGGAGGCTGAGGCAAGAAGATCGCCTGAACCAAGGAGGTCAAGACTGTGGTGAGTGGCGATTGTGCCACTGCACTCCTGCCTGGGCAACAGAATGAGACCCTCGACTGAAAAAAATTAAAAAGAAAAAGAAAGGAAGGAAGGAAGGAAGGAAGAAAGGAATGAAGGAAGGAAACTGGAATTGGTTGTTTATATTTCAAAGATCAGAGCCCACATGCAGAGAGATGGATCCCCAGTTTTTTTGAAAAATCGGAAGTCCTATCAGGACTCAGCCCATGTTTGAATCTGACAATGTGCACAGCAGCAGGGGCTTGCGCTAGGGATTTTGGCCTCTTTAGACAAGGGAGTTACCAGTTTGTTGCAGCCTCCACCAGGCCCACATTGCCCACATAAGTTACCTAACGTGGTCAAGTAGCTGGGAGAGGCAGGGAAGGGTTCTCATGTAAGCCCCCAGACGGGCATCGCCCTGCAATCACCCTGATTATGGACTTCTGGGCTCCGGGGCTGTGAGAAAATGTGTCTGTGTTGTTTTAAGCCTCCCAATTTGTGGTCATTGGCCACAGCAACACTGGGAAACACTCCACTTAGCTTCGAGTGACTGCAAGAAGTGTCGTTTCCACTTTCCAGCCTCTGTGCTGTAAGAACTCTCCTAGGAGGGGCTTGGATGGATGCCGGGTGCTAACCTGCCGTGTCACCACTTGAAAACTGGAAGTTTCGTGGGTCAGGACGGAACAAAGGCTGCTCTGAGCACGTCCCTTTGATGATAGCTACAACCAAACCGGCTTGTTTCCATTTATAAAACCACAGAGTGAGCCTTCACATATGGCCCTTCTGTGAACCGCACCCACCATGCACACATGAGTTATGATATCAATAGCAATGTCCTCTTCCACTATGAATGTTGTGTGAAGACTCTTGGGTCAAGTCTAAATTGGCTGAATTGACCTTGATAGATGAAGCAATCAGAGAGTGTCTTACTTTCGTAAAAAATAAATAAATAAATAAATAAATAAATAAATAAACCTTGGGCTTTCTTTTTTCTACTGCTATTTACATGGCCAGCTTCGATAGAATAAATACCTCCGGAAGTTAAATGTGAGGCATTCAGTGCTTTATCCTGGAAATGCACCCTGTTTAAGACATGCAGGGAAAGCTGGGTGCAGTGACTCACGCCTGTAATCCCAGGACTTTGGGAGGCTGAGGCTGAGGTGGGAGGGGTGCTTGAGTCCAGGAGTTCAAGACCATCTTGGGCAACACAGCAAGACCTCGTCTCTACAAAAAAAAAAAAAAAAAAATTAGCCAGGTGTGGTGATGTGTGCCTGTAGTCCCAGCTACTTGGGAAGCTGAGGCAGGAGGATCTCCTGAGCCCAGGAAGTCAAGGCTGCCATGAGCTGTGATCAATGTGATTGTGCCACTGTACTTCAGCCTGGGTGATAGAGTGAGATCTCAACTCAACAAAAAGAAAAAAAAAAAGACATGCATGGATAGGTCATGTTTCTGGTATCACGTGAGTTTGATTACACAGCGTTTCTAGTCTTATAAAATAAAGGAATCATTTTCTCAGGTTGTCTCACAAAACAAGCTTGGGTAAGCCGTGATCTGAGAAATCGCCTCACGGGTCCATCACCAGTGTGGAAGGGAAAAGTCTTCCGCCATGATGCCGCCAGCCTCTGCTGGGAGACTGGGCAGGTCCCGGCAGGATTTTCTCTGCAGGAGGAGTTGTTCATCCTACATGAAGCGGGAGACCAACTGGGAGACGGAGCGGAGGTTTAAATCTTATGAAAATCCAAGTTCAGAAAGTCAGAGGCTGTGTCGGCGGATTTTCCAGAAGAAGACAGGGTGGGGAGCAAGGACGGGAGCCAGGAGGCCAAGTCCCCGAGGAAGAGGCAACACGGATGACAGGGACTCAGGGACTTCTGCTGCCTGCACTGTGGCAGGATTCTTTTTTCTTTTTTTTTTTTGAGTCGGAGTCTCACTCGGTCGCCCAGACTGGAGTGCAGTGGCCGCTCCCGGCCACCGCAGCCTCGACCTGCTGGGCTCCGGCGATCCTTCCGCCTCAGCCTTCCGAGTAGCCGGAATTACAGGCATGCGCTACCACGCCCGGCTGATTTTTTGATTTATTGTAGAGATGAGGGCTCGCCGCCCAGGCGGGTCTCGAACCCACGGGTTCAGGCAATCCACTCACCTCAGCCTCCCAAAGGCACGGGATTACAGGCTGAGCCACTGAGCCCAGCTTGTGGCAGGATTCTTTACAGAGAGAGACAAGACACTGAGGCTTCTTTTTTTTTTTTTGGCCAGGAAGCAGCGTTTATTTGTGCCAGCACTAGCCCAGCGGATTCATATCCGAAGGCTGAGCCCCGAACACACCGAGGTGTTGCCTTATGTTACATTTTAGCCTCTTTGTCTCCCTTCTATGGCAACCTGCAGTTTTGACTGGGTATTTTATGGCACAGGGTTGTCACTGGGTCACTCATGCCTACTTAGGCATTGACCACGCCACGTCACTTTCTCACTAACACATCCTTTTTCTATTCTGGGAAGGCCCTCATCTCTTTGTGTTAGAAGGGCCCCTGCCTCAGCACGTCTTCTGGTGAGGCGTTAGGGCGTGGGCCCCTCGGCTCGGCAATTCCAAGGGCCAGGGCAGGAGGGGCACCTTGGATGGTGAGCCCCATTGTCACGATGAGCTTTCGACAAATAGAGTCAGACACTCACCGAGACGAAGTGACTGACATTTCCCAAGCCACGTGGCTAGTAATCACAACCTAGCACCAAAGATGCAAAGTGTCACCTCTAGCTGCAAACGGGTGATGTCCAGGAGCCTTGCGTGTGGGCAGCATCGGCGGAGACAGCACTCATGCACGCGGTCAGCGGTGAGTGGGCTGGCTGAGAAACCTGCTTCCCAAAACGTCCTACCCATTCACCGTCTGCCATCTCAGCTTCATCCTTTGGGCACGGGATCACCAGCAGCAGCCTTCCTCAGCCAGCCTGTAAACCACACCAAGTGTCCATGTGTTAGTTACAGTGACCCAGCACTTGTCTCAGCTGCGCCACGTTCAAAGCATCATCGTGTAACATTCCATGTCACTTTCCGCACCTTCAGGGAGGTCGCTGGGGAAATTGGAGCGCTGATGGAGAGATCCAGGAGGACACACAGGGAGCACCAGGCATGGTCAGAGGCGACAGCTTGAGTGCAGAGACACAGCAAAGGGCTCCGGGCATCACACGCTCACTCGGGGCCAGCAGGGGCCTGAGGACGCCGGAGAGGGAGGTGGCAGCCAAGAGCACCCCCGCCGGTGACCTCACGACTTCAGTGTCTGTCTCCTCCCCACCCTCACTCCCCAGGCGAGTTTGTCCCTGCAACCCTGTGTGCTGCTTATCTGTGACCTGACCCACTCTCTGAGGGCTCTGAGCAGCTCCGCGGTCCCTGCTGTCGTCAGGGGCAAATCCAGTATAGACCGATTTCCCGTGGCAAAAACCTGGGACAATACTTTTGTGGTGGAGGAGTACGGTGGAGGTTATTGAATTACGGCCACAACCCCAGCACTTGGTGACTTAATTCATGAACTTTTCTTAGCCAGTTTGTGCTTGGAACTTACAAGATGTTTTTGGTGATTCTCTCAAGACTTCAGTAGCGGGTCTTATTTCCTGTGCTCTAGTTATCGGCCGGGATTCTTGCGGCCTTTTTGCAGTCAAGAGTCCCACACATACAAAACTGTATTTTCTTCTTTCTTAAAAAAAAATGTTTTAGAGTCAACATCTTGCTCTGCCTTCCAGTCTGGAGTGCGGCCACAAGATCATTGCACACTGCAGCCTCAGGCGATCCTCTTGTCTCCGCCTCCTGCCTCAGCTGAGACTATAGGCCTGTGCCATTGCATCCAGCTAATTTAAAAATATTTTTTCTAGGGATGGGGTCTCACTATGTTGCCCAGGCTGGACAAACTTTTTAGCTTTTTGAGTGGGAGTCTCATTCTGTTGCCCAGGCTGGAGTGCGGTGGCACACTCACAGCCACCCCAGTGTCAACCTGCTGGGTTTCAGCAATCTTTCCACCTCAGCCTTCCAAGTAGCTGGAACTACAGGCGTACGCCACCATGCCCAGCTAGTTTTTGTGATTTATTGTAGAAATGAGGTGTCACCAAGTTGCCGAGGCTGGTCTCAAACGCCTGGTCTCAGGCAATCCTCTTGCCTAGGCCTCCCAAAGTGCTGGGATGACAGGTTGAGCCACCGCGCCTGGTCCATTAAAGTATTTTTATTTTATTGATTTTGTTTATTTTATTTATTTATTTTTTGAGTTGGCGTCTCACTCTGTTGCCCAGACTGGAGTGCAGTGGCCGCTCCCGGCCACCGCAGCCTCTACGTGCTGGGCTCTGGTGATCCTTCCACCTCAGCCTTCCAAGTAGCTGGAACTACAGGCGTGCGCCACCACGCCCGGCTTTTTTTTTTTTTTTTTTTTTTAGTTATTGTAGAGATGAGGTCTCACCAAGTTGCCCAGGCAGGTCTCAAACTCGCGGACTCAGGCAATCCACTCACCTCAGCCTCCCAAAGCGCAAGATTACAGGCTGAGCCACTGAGCCCGGCTCATTAAAGTATTTTTAAAGGGTTTCAGTTGTTAACATTTATTTTTCAAATTTTCTATAAGGGTCATGTATGAATAGCATATTTATATTTTTTTAAGCTATAACCCACAAGCAACCCCCTGGGGTCCCCTCCCACTGTGGGAGCTTTTCTGTTCTCTCAACAAATCCTGTTTCCTCAAAGAAAACACAAAAAAACCCAAAAGATATAACCCACATAGCATAAAATTCATCTTTTTTTTTTTTTGAGTTGGACTCCACTGCAGCCTCGACCTGCTGGACTCAGGTGATCCTTCTGCCTCAGCCTTTCAAGTAGCTAGAACTACAGGAGTGTGCCACCAAGCCCAGCTAATTTTTTTTTTTTTTGAGTCAGAGTCTCGCTCTGTCCCCCAGGCTGGAGTACAGTGGCATGCTCACAGCCACCGCAGCCTCGACCTGCTGGGTTCAGGCAATCCTTCCACCCCAACTTTCCAGGTAGCTGGAACCACAGGCATGCACTACCACTTCCGGGTGATTTTTTGATTTATTGTAGAGAAGAGGTCTTGCTATATTGCTCAGGCTGGTGTCTAACTAGTGGTCTCATGTAATCTTCTTGTCTCGGCTTCCCAAAGTGCTGGAATTACAGGCTGAACCACCACGCCCCGTAGCCTTTTTTTCAAATATGTCCTTTTATACATATGCTGAGGAAAAAAAGCTACATTTGTCTGAGTTCGCATTCATGGTGGTAGGCAGGCGTTAACTTCTGAGCACCACCATCTAGAAGTATTTCATGTGTTCTAGGGTGCAAGCGGTTGTAAAGGTGGCCACAGATCCTTCAACACTTCTCCCTTCAAGAGATGGGGATTGAACAGGACGCTGTGGCTCATGCCTTTAATTCCAGTACTTTGGGAGGCCAAGGCAGGAGGACGGCTTGAGCCCAGGAGTTCAAGATCAGCCTGGGCAACACAGTGAGACCTCGTCTCTACAAAAAATCAGGAAATTAGCCAGGCGTGATGATTCACACCTGTAGTCCCAGCTACTTGGGAGGCTGAGGCAGGAGGATTGTCTGAGCCCAGATCGAAGATGTGGTGAGCTGTGATCACAACACTGCACTCCAGCTTTTGTGTCAGAGTGGGGGCCTGATTAAAAAAAAAAAAAGAAACGGGATTTGTATCACCTCCATTTGAAGATGGGCAGACTACACTTTCACAAAAAGAGCACAGGACAGCGATGCCATGTGACCTCCAAAGCTGGGTCATCAAAGGCCTTGCAGATCCCTCCTTGGTCACTGCGACACGGCTCCTGTAAGAAGTCCAACCCCTCGAGCTGCCACGCTGAGGAAGTCTCGTGAAGGCATCTGGCCAGCAAGTTTAGCTGAGCCTGGCCTTGTAGCCATCTGTCAAGTCACCCAATGCTTGCCATCTTAGATCCTGCACATGACCTCACTCACCACCTGAATCCGCCCATGTGACCTCTGTTGACACCCCAGGGAGCAGCCTAGGCTGGTCAAAATCCCAACCCACAGAATTGTGAGATATGATGAAAGCGGCTGTTGTTGTGAGCCACTGCGTTCCGGGATTACTTGTCACCCAGCAATGACTAGTTGGGACAGAGAAGGGTCACCCGTCTACATCATTTGCTATGCTGTTGATGGCTAAGCGGATACTCCCACTCTCCCTCACACCCCTAAATCAGGCCAGCCTTTTGGCTTCCCTGGGCTGCGTGGAGTAAAAAGGAATTGTCCTGGGCTGCGCATAAATGATACAATACAGTTAGTGTATATACATAATAAGACTTTTAAAAATATTTTTTATTATAAAGTCTAGAAAAATGAGAACAACATAAAACTAGTGGGAAATTTGACCTTGTTTTTGTAAAACGAACCCATCAGTGTCTGGTTCGAGGGAAGTGTTCGTCACAGTTCTCAGTGAGCTCTCAAGGTGCGTGGCAGAAATGTTTGTTCAAATTCTGTTCCTTGTTGCGTCAGAACTGAAAACGGCTGTGTGTGCTGCCCCAAAGCGAGGTCATGAGTCCGGCGTGATCGTGAGCTTCAGAAATGGAGCTCTGCAGGAGGTCATGAAGAAAAGAAACGCTAAAAAACACATGATGTTGAAAGACTCTGTGGGGCCCCATCCCTAGCCGTCCGGGTCCACGACCCTCCCCGAAAGAGCCAGCTGCCTAGCTCTGGTCCGCCCTCCCTCTCTGTCCCTGGCTCCAGGCTCCATCTGTTGTGTGCTTGCCTAGCTGTGATTGCTGAATCCTTTGTGAATTCATGTGGGACATTAGTTGTTTTTGGTTTCTGAATGGCTCAGATGATCTGGCCTAATGCTTATGCAAGTGGACTTGGAAATTTGACAGAAAGTAGTATCTTGAAAGATTTTAAAATTCTTTCCACTTACATTTGCCCGATGTAACATGAATGTTCTTGAAGGCTTTTCCTTCATTAAACTGGATAGTCAGATGCAAAGTGGAGTGGGGAGTTGGGGTCATTATCCTTGATCCGTACTCTTGGAAAATACAGAAAATAGAAACAAGGAGATATCAGAAAACTGACAGATCATTCCACTTTTTTAAATTAGCATATCTCTTTCCCCAAGAAGAAAAGAAGAAAAACCCATGACACCCAGCCCACAACAATAGATTCTGAGCTAGTCAATTATTTTCTAAACTCAGGAGAAATCCTTGATTCATCTCATGACTGAAGGTTTCAGAATCGTCCATTCCTAGCTAGACCCGGTACGGATGACGGAGGAGGGAGCAGCGTTGGGAAGAGACATCTCCTGATGTGTGGCTCAAACCTCAGAAGCTCTCGGGGACACGTGATGAATCCATCCTTCTTTGAGAACACAGCAAAGCTTTGAGTAAATCTGTGTGCATCTTCTCGGAAGCAAGGCTCAGTAGCTTTTTTTCCCTTTTCTTTTAACAGTACAGCTGTGAGATTCTGAGTGATGGTTGGTGAATAAAAGCAAAATTGATGTGAGCACAGGAGCCACCAACTGGATGTGTGTGGGGGAGAGGGGTCGAGGTCACTGGAAGAAAAGGGAGAGAGGAAGAGAAAGAGAAAGCACGCAAACGAACAAAATGGCTTTCTCTTGACCCAAGGCGAAGACACATTCAGCAGCACACTTGCTGGCCCTCAGTTAACGTCTGCTTTCTTTTGCTTCTCCTGATTGCTTTTCCTGGAAAAGGGCGATGTATGTGGCCGTCCATGTTTTTGAACTTTTCTCAACAGGATTTCAGATCATTTCATAAACTCCTCCTGATCCCACAAGAACCCCAGGATGTGACATCTTTGATATCATCCAGTCTGTGCTTCTCAAAGTATGGTGCAGGGACCAGCAGTGGTGGGACAGCCCAAGAGCTGGCAAAAATGCAGAATTTCTGGCCCCAAGTCAGACCGACTAAGACGGAACCACCTTTCAAACAAGAGACCCAAGGGATTTGTGTGCCCATTCATGTTAAAGCACCAGAGACACAGAGGTAGTCCTTCTGCCGACCCAGGCGGCAGCCAAATGGATGAATGCCAGTCCAACCTGTGATGATGAAATTACCATCATGAACACAGGTAGGGAGAGTTTAAAGTTCCACTTTTCGGGAGGAGAGCAACGACATTATAAACTAAAACTAAAACCCACAACACGATGGTGGGAAGTCAAAGAAGATGAACGCAGAAGCTTTAGTGGGAAGAATTAAGAACAGAGTCAAGATAAAGCCAGGAAACAGTTGAACGGGGCATGGGGTCCTCACATGGGGCGGATTGGGAACCACTGGTCCAAGGGAGCAGGATGCTTGGGGATGCTGATGATGATGATTTGATTTGGGGTCTCAGTCAGTCACCCAGTCTGGAATGGATGGCACGATCACAGCTCATCACAGCCTTGACCTTCTGGGCTCAGGCGATCCTCCTTTCTCAGCCTTCTGAGTAGCTGGGACTACAGGCATGCACCACCACACCTGGCTAACTGTTTCTTTCTTTTTTTTTTTTTTTGTGGGGACAAGATCTCGCCATGTTGCTCAGGTTGGTCTCAAACTCCTGGACTCAAGCAACCCTTCTGCCTCAGCCTCCCAAAGTGCAGGGATTACAGGCGTGAGCCACCGTGTCCAGCTACTCGGGGGTTATTGTGTGCATTTTGTAAACAGAGGACATTACTCTGATGATTTTCAAACAACCCTGTCCTTGTGGATTCCGTAGTGGAAATTCCTAACCTGTCACAGACCAGAAACGCCAGCACGGCAGTATCTGTTTGTTTGTGTGAACACAGTTTTATTTGAAGCATGTAACCAGGTTTTGTGACTGTGGAAACAGGTGTTTTTTTTAAGTCTTTTTTTTTTTTTTAAGGAGAACTGCTGAGTTCAGAGGAAATGAGTACTCTTTTATTTAAATTTCCTGAGATTAGAGGAAGAACATATTGCCAAACAATGCCTCTTCACTTCAAAACCTCTCCCCATAAATTATTGGAGGCTATCTTATTAAAAGTCTGTAAAATTTCCTATTAAGAACGGTTGATTGCAGTCCAGACTGTCATAGCTTTGGTGTTTTCCCTGAAATACCCCAGCTGTCGGGAAGAAATATATTTTGAGACAAAAGGTTTTGTTTCCCCAGCAATAAATTATTTCAGTGATATCTCAAGATAGATAAAACTTTCACTTATGTTTGAGTGAATGAAGATTCTACTGATAACTTGCTGAAAAAAATCTATAAAAAGAATATGAGAATGTAGATAGCAAATTAAAATCAGATTCCTTTAAGTTTAGCAAAGCAATTATTTGTAAAGCCAGCGAAGATTATGATTACGGATAATGAAGTGATTTACTGGAAAACGTGGAAATGGCATTCAGTATGGCCACATCTCTGCACAACATCAAGTTGGTATTTTCAACTTTAACCTTGGAAGAAAAAACCAGGAAAACCTACCTCTAGGAATATTTTATGTAAATCACCGAACAAAAACCCAGCGGCTAGTGGCGTGGGTCACGTGGGTCCCGGGCAAGGAGGACCGTGCCTTGTGTGTGGTTGCAATAAGCCACCGACTCATGGATGATGGACTCCGAACACGAGGCCGTCTCCCCAGTTGCGGTTGGGTGACCGACTTCTCTCCACTCCGGGCTCCTTATCCCTAAACGGGGGAGAGTGGGGGTGGGGCTTTTCTCACCTAGTCACAAAAAACGTTTTTAATCAAGCACATTCATTTTCAGAGCTGCATTTTTACCTTGTAGGCCCATAGAGATTTCTTTCCTTCCTTTTTCTTTTTTGGCTTTTTTTTTTTTCAAGGCTGGTAAAAAGCCAATGAGAAAAATTTGTTTTGTCTTCACCATTTCCAGAGTGATGTGAGTTAAGAAAGAGCTTGTCTGTTTTTCGTCCAATCCCTGAAAGTAATGTTATTGACTTCTGGTGAATGTAGACCTTTGATATTCAAGTCCTGAATTTTAACAGCGGGTAGAGATGGGAAAGAGAATTCAGGAGTGCTAGAACACACTAACTGGGATGCAGATACCACCGTGGTGCAAAACACTGTGACACATTAAGAAAACAACAACAATTAAACGGTGTGATAAAGCCATCCAAATCATCCATTCGTTTTGAGTTTGGAGCTGATGAGTAAGTTGTGTCAACAGTGTTCACTTTTTTTCCAGAAATTAAACAACGGAGGGACACTGACAACTTTTTGAAACAAAGAGCGTGTCTCTCACGATTACAATTCCCACAAAACCCTGCCCTTAGTGGGGTCTCTGCAGTTGCCCCTGATCCAGCTAGGTGCCGGGGTGCGTATTTCCAGCAGTTTTGTGTTTGAACAGCTTCCCTGAGCCTCACACCAAGAATCTGCACAGAGAACACTCGTTGTCTTCCACAGCCTGCGGTCGTTAAGGGAACATTAATCACTTAAACGAGGTCACAAGCAACAAAGGCCACCGAGGGTTCAAAGTTTACAGGTCCAGGCATTTATCAGGTAAAAATGGCTACATGTCCATATTTTGTGAGCTATCCTTTCATGAAAGAGCCATCCGTCTCTGCGCAGGCTGGTCAAACCCTGGTTCTGCCCGTGAACACCATGAATGGTGACCACGAATCAAGTGACCCTTCATGAGTCTCGGTTTCTGCAGGACCGCCGTGGCTGCCACACACGTTTCCAGTTTCCAGAAGGATGTGACGATTCTGTGGAGTGGGAAACGTCTTCCTCCCCGGGGCTGACGAGAAAGAGGGATCAAACGTATCCGCGTCTGAGGGGCAGATCGGACCGTTGACAAGCGGAGCTGGCATCGCTGAGTACT
This sequence comes from Cephalopachus bancanus, assembly GCA_027257055.1. Taxonomy (NCBI): domain Eukaryota; kingdom Metazoa; phylum Chordata; class Mammalia; order Primates; family Tarsiidae; genus Cephalopachus; species Cephalopachus bancanus. The sequence goes on along the minus strand of JAPVLO010000436.1, from coordinate 2,992,953 downwards.
ATGCAAATCACGATTTTCCACGGACTTTCGAGATCATTTGTTGTTTTTATTGGAGAGGCATAACACAGAACGCTCTGTTTATAATGCGCTTCTTTAATTGCACCAACACTCTCCGTTTGATGGTGTCTTAAGAATTAGCTGAGGGCTGGGCTCGGTGGCTCAGCCTGTAATCCCAGGCTTTGGGGAGGCCGAGGTGAGTGGATTGCCTGAGCTCGCGGGTTCAAGACCCGCCTGGGCAACTTGGCGAGACCTCGTCTCTACAGTAAATCAAAAATCAGCCGGGCGTGGTAGCGCGCGCCTGTAATTCCAGCTACTCGGAAGGCTGAGGCGGAAGGATCGCCGGAGCCCGGCAGGTCGAGGCTGCGGTGGCCGGGAGCGGTCGCTGCACTCCAGTCTGGGCGACCGAGTGAGACTCCAACTCAAAAAAAAAAAAAAAAAGAATTAGCCGAGGTGTGTATTGCAGGTCGGGTCTAGGTTTTAGATAATTTTCTTCGTTTGTTGGCGGCTCCAAACAGACCTTCTCTTTTTATTTGAAATCTTGACGTTGGCTGGTCGTAGTGGCTCAAGCCTTTCATCCCAGCACTTTGGGAGGCCAAGGCTAGAGGATTGCCTGAGTCTGCGGGTTCAAGACCAGTCTGGGCAACATGGTAAGACCTCTTCTCTACAATAAAAATCAAAAAATTAGCTGGGCTTGGTAGCAGGCGCCTGTAGTTCTGGCTACTCGAAAGACTGAGGCAGAAGGATCGCTGGATCCCTGCAGGCTGAGGCTGCAGTGGTCGTGAGCGGGACACTGCACTCCAGCCTGGGCAACACAGTGAGACTCCAACTCAAAAAAAAAAAAAAAGAAAGTTTGATGTTCAAGTACCTCAAACCTTTCACGTTTAGGGAAGAAACAGATGCTCCACTCTCATTGCTACTGGCCTTCCATTTAATCAAAGAGCAGTCAAGTCTCTAAGTTTATTTCCTAACTCATTCACATACCGCACAATTCAGCCAGGTAAGGTGTCCATTCCAGTAGTTTCCAGAATATTCAGAGTGGCGTAGCCATCATCACGGTCAACTCTGGAACATCTCAACGCCCCAGAAGGAAACGCTATACCCACCAGCAGTAACTCCTGTCTGCCCCCCACCCAACACCCGAGCCCTGGGCCATGATTAATCTACTTTCTGTCTCCATAAATGTATATCCTGGATGTTTCATGTAAAAGAAATCATAAAATATGTGGTCCTTTTTTTTTTTTTGAGTTGGAGTTTCACTCCGTTGCCCAGACTGGAGTGCAGTGGCTGCTCCTGGCCACCGCAGCCTTGACCCACTGGGCTCCGGCGATCCTTCCGCCTCAGCCTTCCGAGTAGCCGGAATTACAGGCATGCACTACCACGCCCGGCTGATTTTTTGATTTATTGTAGAGATGAGGTCTCGCCAAGTTACCCGGGGGGTCTCAAACCCGTGGGCTCAGGCAATCCACTCACCTCAGCCTCCCAAAGGCGCGGGATTACAGGCTGAGCCACCAAGCCTGGCTATATGTGGTCCTTTTTGACCGGCTTCTGTCATTTGACACAGTATTACCAAGTTCGTCCAGGCTGTAGCGACCTGAGTGAGTTGGCGCTGCCTCTCTCTTCATGGCTTCGTTGTATGGATCTACCAACTTCATTTGTCTGTTCATCAGCTGATGGAAATTTGCATTGTTTCCATGTTTTGGCGATCATGAACACTGCTGCTGTTGACATGCGTATACGAAGTTTTTTGTGGACTTGTGTTTTAGTGTCTCAGGTGTAAGCCGAGGAGGAGAATTTGCGAGTCATATGGTCACTCTGTGTCCAATGTTTTCTTTTTCTTTTTCTTTAGAAAGTGGGATTTATTGAGAGGACAGAAAAGCCCCCACAGTGGGAGGGGACCCAAGGGGGGGTTGCCCATTTTCAAAGCAGCTGCAGCACTGGACATTCCCACAGCAATGGGTGAGGCCTCCGGCTTCGCCACACCCTTAAGAAAACTTGTTATTATTAGTCTTTTTAGTAGAGCCTCTCTGAGTTTACTCGCGCCATTGTCACGATGTCAGAGTCGGACACTGAAACAGCATTAGACTAGAAAGAGTATTTACTGAGAAGAAAAACTTAATTGTTTAATTAGCTCAGAAATGGTATTTAACAGAAATATAGTACTTACATGTATACAGCACTTCTAACTTTTTAAGAGTTTCATATCTTTCGGCACACTACAAAGAAACAAAACTGGGCACAGTGGCTCACACTTGCCATCCCAGCAATTTGAGAGGCCAAGGCAAAAGGATCACTTGAGACCAGGAGTTCGAGACCAGTCTGGGCAACATAGTAAGACCCTCATCTCTAAAAAAATTATTTTTTTTTCTTTTTTTGAGTCAGGGTCTCACTCTGTCACTCAGGCTAGAATGCAGTGACAGGATCACGGCTCACCACAGCCTCGACCTTCTGGGCTCAGGTGATCTTCCCACCTCAGTCTCCTTAGTAGCTGGGACAACAGGTGCATGCCACCATGCTCAGCCGATATTTTGATTTTTTTGTAGAGACAAGGTGTCACGATGTTGCCCACACTGGTCATAGACTCTCCAAGCGAGTCTCCCGACTCAGCCTCCCAAAGAGCTGGAATTACAGCTATGATCCACCATGGTTGGCCCATTTTTTTTTTTTAACTAGCAGAGCGTGGTGGTGCATACCTGTAGTACCAGCTACTCAGGAGCTGAGTCAAGATCATTTGACCTCAGGAGGTTGTGGCTGCAGTGAGCTATGATCACACCACCGCATTCCAGCCTGGGAGACAGACACGATCCTGTCTCTAAAAAAGATAAAAATGGAAATAATTTTAAAATAAAGGGATGAAAACCCTGCTTCTAGAGTTAACTACACTTCCTCCCATGAATGTCACTGGAACCAGGAAGTTTTCTGTAGCAAAGGTTAAGAGGCTACAGGGTGAGCCAGATAACACAATGCTGGGGAAATGGACACATTGTCAAGGGACTCACACCAGATCTCTCCAGGTTGTGTCAATGCCATTCCAACACCTGCCAAAAACGGTTTGGCCATTTAAAAATTGGCAGCCGGGCTCGGTGGCTCAGCCTGTAATCCCGCGCTTTGGGAGGCCGAGGTGAGTGGATTGCCTGAGCCCGCGGGTTCGAGACCCGCCTGGGCAACTTGGTGAGACCTCGTCTCAACGGTAAATCAAAAAAATTAGCCGGGTGTGGTAGCGCACGCCTGTAGTTCCAGCTACTCGGAAGGCTGAGGCGGAAGGATCGCCGGAGCCCGGCAGGTCGAGGCTGCGGTGGCCGGGAGCGGTCGCTGCACTCCAGTCTGGGCGACAGACTGAGTCTCCAACTCAGAAAAATAAAAACAAATAAAAATAAAAACTAGCAAATAAGATGTCTGTATTCTAAGAAAGCACAATATTCATTGACTGCACAACTTTCCTTTCTAGAGATGGAGCATAATTGATTCAAGCCTCTCTTGATTTTTGGATGCGTGGGTAGTCTCCACACTTCACACGACATGCCGTGTTGCCACAGACAGTGTAGCAAGCTCTCCCTGGTGAATAAGGAGCTGATAGACCTAATTTCCTGCCGTGGGCTATGGCTTCGTGAAGATCTAGTCTGAGATTATCTTGGGTCTGCAAAGTTGATGCAAAGCAGGCCAAGCTTTACTCAGCAAGGAGCTTGTCTGAAAGACCCCCACGAGCCCATCAGACAAAGGCATTCCAAGAACTCAGCTGATCTGTCTTCACGGGGTAAGCTCTTGTGTTGACCCGGCCAAGGGTCAGACCTGTGCTCCCAAGTCAGAGGCGTGTTTTGAGTAGCCATGCCCCTCAGCTGTACCAGTTGATTTCTGTATCCCCAACTGGAAGGCAAGGACTCTGTAATCCAATGGAAATTTCTCTTCCCATTTGAGAGTATGCAGTATGGACCTCTCTTTACCGCCAAAGAAGTAGACTCGACCATAGTGGAAAACCTGGCAAAAAAAATCACATATCACTCAGGCAATAATATCATGTAATACACAAGCCGAATGCTAGAAGTCACATACTACGTGGGATGCGTACAAGAGTAGATAGGAATCAGGAGAACTTGATCCTGTTGCTTAGTTGCTGTGTGACCTTGCACGAGTCACTAATCCTCTCTGAGCATCAGCTTCTTTTTAATAGAATTAGAAAGTTTGATTAGACGATTGCTGCAGAATTTTCCAGTGCCAACATCCTGTGCTCTCCAAAACAAAAATATGATTAGACTAACCAATGCACAGAACTTTCTGAAGAGAGTGGGCAGTGCTGCTGTTGGTGGGTGTGTGCCCATTTTAATATCTGTGTTTGCTGTGGATGTTACATGCTGCAATTTGCTTGGCTCTTTACAGTTTATAAAATGGTGACATATTTTGTAATTTGATAACTCCGCAATGCTTACCAGCCCCATTTGACATGTTACAAACTTGAGCCTTGGAGAAAATAAGTGACTTGCCCAAAGTCACCCATCATTTTTTTTTTTTTGGAGTCAGAGTCTCACTCTGTTGCCCAGGCTGGCGTATAGTGGCATGCTTATGGCCACCGCAGCCTCAGCCTGCTGGGTTCAGGCGATCCTTCTGCCTCAACCTTCCAAGTAGCTGGAACTACACGTACACACCAGGCTAATTTTTTGATTGATTATAGAGACGAGGTCTCACCAAGTTGCCCAGGCTGGTTTCGAACCCCTGGGCTCAAGTCATCCTCCCACCTCGGCCTCCCAAAGCGCTGGGATGGCAGGCGTGAGCCACGGTGCCGGCCTCATCCATCTATTGAGTAGCAGAGCCCAGGGCCCAGATCCGGGTCTCCTGTCCCTAAAGTCCATGTTCCTTCCCCACATTATACGTGTTACTTCTGCTTGATCTTTTGGCACATGGAGAACCACAACGGGTAGATTTTCGATTTCTGAGCTCAGTGGGGAGGAGGAGGCGCTGATGTGTGGAGAATGTTCCATCGGTGTCGAAGCTGGCGCCTTCCCTCAACCCAGTGGCTCCTGCGGCCGCTGCCTCCTCCCCTTCCTCCATCATGGCCAGTTCTTTTCTTTTTTTTTGAGTTGGAGTCTCACTCTGTTGCCCAGGCTGGAGCACAGTGGCACGCTCCCAGCCACCCCAGCCTTGACCTGCTGGGCTCCGGCGATCCTTCTGCCTCAGCCTTCCAAGTAACCAGAACTACAGGCGCACGCTACCACGCCCGGCTAATTTTTATTTATTTATTGTAGAGATGAGGTCTTGGCCAGTTGCCTGGGCTGGTCTTGAATCTGTGGGCTCAGGCAATCCACTTGCCTCGGCCTCTCAAAGTGCTGGGATGACAGGCTTGAGCCACCACACCCGGCCATAGCGTTCTTAAAGGCCTCTTTCTCACTTCCCACCACTCCCCAGCGCTGCCGCTGCCTTCTGCTCCAGCTCTCGCCCCTCGGGAAGGCCATCTGGGGTGACCCCCTCGCAATCCGGTTTCTCTCATTTGGCCCCAATCCAAGGGGACGGGCCCACACGGGCCACTTCTGTGCCGTGTCGTCATACCCACGGCCATGGCTGATCACTTAGGAGGAGACACCTGACCGGCGCTGGGCCGGCCTCCCAGAAGTTCAGGCTTGGGTGGGTGGGGGCAGCGGCGAACCACACCCAGGCTGCTGCCCGATCCTGGGGCTGGGTGTTCAAGTGCTCAACCCTCCCGCGAAGCCAGGCGGCCACTGTTTTCACTCAAGCTGCTTTCTGGCTTTCTGGCAGACTCATCCCTTTAAATCTGAGGGACGCTGTTGTCAGATCCCTTCCTGGCAGCCCTTCTCCCGGGGACCTTCCCGCTCCTCCAGCTACCCCCCGCTGGAGCTCCAGGCTCTGTCCTGAGCCTTCGGCTCTGCTTCGTCCAAGATTTCGCCCACATGGTTGGTCCCCTCAGCTGCCTGCCTGGGGCCTTCTCCTGCCTGGGGCCTCCCTCTTGCCTGGGGCCTCCTCTTGTTTGGGGCCTCTTCCTGCCTGGAACTTCCCTCTTGCCTGGGGCCTCCTCCCGCTTGGGGCCTCCCTTCTACCTTGGGCCTCCCTCTTGCCTGGAGCCTCTGCCCGGGGCCTCCCTCCTGCTGTCCCACACCTTCCATGAAATTCGCCAGCCTGTCCTTGTAGTCCCCAGCTTTTGCGCGGGCCCTGCGTGCTTGCCCCCTGCCCTTTCCTGTGCTGGCCCTTCCTCGTCCTCCTGGACTCTGTGGGTATTATGTCCCCAGCCGAGACCTTCCTCTGACCTTTTTCTCTCCCACCTAGCAAATGTATTTTGGAAAGCTATGCACCCCTTGCCGGGTTATGTTGTTCATCGATGAGTGTCGTCCAAAACTCAGACCACTGCAAAGAATGTAGCTCCTGAAAACGCCGACTTTAAAAACTTACACGATGCTATGGCTCTTAAATGCATCCAATGAACTTTAGATACGCCAGTTATTTGACACCCCATCACCCTTCCTGCCACTCAACTTTTCCAAGGTAGAATGGCAAAGATGATTAGTCCATGTTTAAGCTGACCAACGGGGTGGCTCAATCTACATATGTGTGGTGCAGTGGTTACCCTAATCAAGCTGATTTGCATATTCATCACACACCTTTGTGGTGTGTGTGTGTGTGTGTGTGTGTGTGTGTGTGTGTGTGTGTGTGTGTAGGACACGGAGGTCTCTCCTCTTGGCAAGTTTGCAGTCCCTTGTTGGGAGCTGCAGTCACCGGGTCGCCAGCACCCACTCGTCCTGCAGACCTAAATCTGCTTATCCGTTGCTTCCGTTGCCACTTAAAAAAATGTATTTCTTTTTTTGAGTTGGAGTCTCACTCTGTCACCCAGGCTGGAGTGCCATAGCACACTCAGGGCCACCGCAGCCTCGACCTATTTTTTAACACATATTTTGGGAAGAGTTAAAAATATTTAATGGCATTGCCCAAATAAAACTTATTTTCTTCAACTTACAAGTGTGGCTTCTCAGTGCTTACATATAAAATAGAGATTAGATTAAAATTATTGCAGATGGTCAGGCTCGGTGGCTCAGTCTGTAATCTCAGCACTTTGAGAGGCTGAAGCGACTGGATTGCCTGAGCCTGCAGGTTCGAGACCAGCCTGGGTAACTTGGCAAAACCTCATCTCTACAATAAATCAAAATGAGCTGGGCGTGGTAGCACGCGCCTGTAGTTCCAGCTACTTGGAAGGCTGAGGCGGATGGATCGCCGGAGCCCAGCAGGTCGAGGCTGCGGTGGCCGGGAGCGGCCACTGCACTCTAGTCTGGGTGACAGAGTGAGACTCCAACTCAAAAAACAAACAAACAAACAAACAAAAATAGGCCAGACGCAGTGGCTCAAGTCTGTAATCCCAGCGATTTGGGAGGCTGAGGCAAGGGGATTGCCTGAGCTCACAGGTTTGAGACCAACCTGGGCAACTTGACGAGACCTCATCTCTACAATGAATCAAAAAATTAGCCAGGCATGATAGCACATGCCTGTAGTTCAGGCTACTTGGAAGGCTGAGGCAGAAGGATTGCTGGAGCCCAGCAGGTCAATGCTGGGGTGGCCATAAGTGTGCCACAACACTCCAACCTGGAAACAAAGTAACAGAGTAAGAATCCATCTAAAAAAAAATGTATATATATGCACACACATATATGTGTATATATATGATTATCTACCATCAAAAAATTTTTAAATTTTCTATTGACTGACTAGATTATGTCCTTTTAAAATTTTGTAAAAAGAATTGTGTTTCAGCTATCAGAATAATTTGACTTCTCAGTTGCTGAGAAATAAGCCTAAAGTTTTGACCAAAATTTATCAAATGATTATTAACTATATTTGTTATTACCTTGCTTATGATGTGTCCTTTTTAACTCACTATATTCAGAAAGGGTTGGGGATTTCAAATTTTTTATTTCAATACTCTCTTTTAATGTTTTTCTTGCTAAAATAATTATTTTCTATTGCCACATGTTTTAAATATATTTTCTTCAACTCCTTGGAGTCTCAGAATACACTTATTCAATTTATGGAAATTGCCCTATGCAACCTAACTGGTAAAACCAGTCTTCACTCTAAAAGTGGATACATTTGGTCTTTCTTTCTATGTGGAAAGAAATCAGCTGCTCTGTGGTCTGTTTGGCTTCTGGTTATGTGAGTGTGCGTTTTATTTAATGACATCATAACCGACCTGGCTGTTCAGCGAATGCTCACATTTCTCTGACTTTACAGCTTCCTGTGTTCTGCTGGCTTTTCTGAAGGGTAATCATTGTCTGGAAATTGAACATCAGAATGAGTTCAGTTAACCTGAGAGCGAATTTCTTCTTAAATTTTTATTATTGTGCAGTTTTTCTGACTCTGTGAAGACTGGCTAAAGACTGAGACGCAGCAGCAGCATCGTATTGATCACTTGTTGCTATGGTTGCATTATATTGATCCCATGACAACCAACCACAAATAATCAAAAGAGTTACAGGGAACAGGTGCTCACCAAAATGCTCGCTAAGGAAATGAACAAGGAACGGGAAAATCCCAGCCGGATGTCCACATGGCTGCTTCAAGAGTTTCTGGTACATTGCATCTATTTTGACATTCCCTGTAACTTTCTAAATCTTCCAAATGGACAATTGATGATGGTGAATGAAAACTGTCACCTCTCAGGCACTGTTGTCTCGGTGTGTATTCCTTAATCCTCACAGCACCATGGGGTGGGGTGGCCGTAGAGATGGAGACTGTGTGAGGTTCTTACACGCAGATAGAAATCTGTGCCTAATATCGAGTGAAAAGACTTAGTTAACACCTTTCTCAATGTAACAGGGACTGAGGAATGACATTATTCTCTAGTCTTCTTTTTTTTTTTTTTGAATCGGGGTCTCACTCTGTCGTCCAGGTTGGAGTGCAGCGGCATGCTCATGGCCACCGCTGCCTTGACCCACTGGGCTCCGGCGATCCTTCTGCCTCAGCCTTCAAGGTAACTGGAAATACAGGTACGCACTACCACGCCTGGCTAATTTTTTATTTATTGTGGAGCTGATGTCTCGCCAAGTTGCCCGGGCTGGTCCCGAACCCATGGGCTCAGGCAATCCGCTCACCTTGGCCTCCCCAAGTGCCGGGACTGCAGGCCGAGCCACCGAGCCTGGCCTTCGATTTCAAACCGCCAACTCATGTCCCTGCCGCTCAGGCCCAGGACCTGTGTTAAGCAAACAAACTCTGTTTGATTTTTTTGGCACTTTGAAGTATCTGCTTTTTTCCTATCATAAATAGGATTTCACCAGGCACGTTTAACTGTTTAATTAAATCTTAATATCTAAAGTGATTGTTTTACACATCTAACCCTCTTCCTCTGCTCACACTGGCCATGAACACACACACCCTCAGTCTGCATGAAGGAAATGTTCCATGTGCAAACGGGAAACTCTGGAAACTGGCTGGTGGCCCTTGGCAGTTTGCATTTGTGTTTTTGTTTTTGTTTTGAGGCAGGGTCTCACTCTGTTGCCCAGGCTGGTGTTCAGTGGTGTGATCATAGTTCACTACAGCCTCTATCTCCTGGGCTCAAGTGAGCCTCCTACCACAGCCTCCTGAGTAGCTGGGACTACAAGCATGCGTCATCATGTCCAGCTAATTTTTAATTTATTGTAGAAACGAGGCCTCGCCAAGTTGCCCAGGCTGGTCTCCAACCCCTGGGCTCAGGCCACCCTCCTCCCTTGGTCCCCCAAGGTGCTGGGATGACAGATGCTAGCCACTGCAGCCAGCCTGCCCTTGCCGGTGTTCATCATTGAGATCTTGGGGATTGCACATCCTGCCCTGATTGATTCTCTGCCCGCGGGATATTTATCGAGACCGTGCTTTGGGTGACCATGAACTTCTGCAACGTTCCCCAAGGGCATTTTACAGAGTAGAGGGTATCAGTTTCTCTTCCGAGGTTTTTCTGGTTACACTGGTTCACCAAAGGGCAATCCTGCTTCCACTCAGGGTTAGGGAGTGGAGTAACAGTCCTGGGCACACATCACCTCTACATCAGGGAGAGTATGCGGATTCACCTGCCCAGACACTCTGAGTTTGTGCCTGTTTGCCCAACCTCCTGTTCAGCACTTGTGCCTGGGGTTTCTTTTTCTCTTTCTCTCTCTTTTTTTGAGTAGGAGTCTCACTCTGTTGCCCAGGCTGGAGTGCAATGGCACGCTCATGGCCACTCCAGTGTTGACCTGCTGGGCCCCGGTGATCCATCTGCCTCGGCCTTCCAAGTAGCCAGAACTACAGGTACGCGCTACCATGCCCAGCTAATTTTTGATTTATTGTAGAGACAAGATCTCGCCAAGCTTCTTGGGCTGGTCTCGAACCCACGGGCTCAGGCCATCCACACCAAGGCAGGGCTCGTGGCTCAGCCTGCAATCCCAGCACTTTGGGAGGCTGAATGAAGTAGGAGGATTGCTTGAGCTCAGGAGTTCAAGACCAACCTTGGCAACATAGCGAGACCTCATTTCTGTAACAAATGAAAGGTATTGGCAGTAGTGGGAAACTGCCAGGAGAGGTAGGAGGGTGCGGGCTGGGAGTGGCGGGGGTACTTCATCAATAAGAGTACCTGATCTCGCCAGGGTCGGTGGCTCAGCCTGTAATCCCTTTGGGAGGCTGAGGTGAATGAATTGCCTGAGCCCGCGGGTTTGAGACCTGCCTGGGAAACTTGGCGAGACCTCATCTCAACAATAAACCAAAAAAATTAGCCGGGCGTGGTAGCGCATGCCTGTAGTTCCAGTTACTTGGAAGGCTGAGGCGGAAGGATCGCTGGAGCCCAGCAGGTCGAGGCTGCGGTGGCCAGGAGCGGCCACTGCACTCCAGTCTGGGTGACAGAGTGAGACTCCAACTCAAAAAAAAAAAAAAATTAAGCCATTCTAGGGATTGGCAGTAGTAGGAAACCGCCAGGTGGGGGGCACACCTCATCTACAAAAGTACCTGCAATAATGAACAGTTGTATACCTAATCCTGAATTGTACCTGACATCTTTAAAATTAAAAATTAAAAAATTAGGCTGGACTCGGTGGCTCAGACTGTCATCCCAGCACTTTGGGAGGCTGAGGCGAGTGGATTGTCTGAGCCCACGGGTTCGAGACCAGCCCGGGCAACTTAGCAAGACTTCATCTCTACAATAGATAAAAAATTACCCAGGCGCAGTAGCGTGCACCTGTAGTTCCGGTTCCTTGGAAGGTTGAGGCGGAAGGATCGCCGGAGCCCAGCAGGTCAAGGCTGGGGTGACTGTGAGCGTGACAGTGGACTTCTAGCCTGGGTGATGGAGTGAGACTCCAACTCAAAAAAATAAAAATAAGATAAAAATAAAATAAAATAAAATAAAAATAGGATAACAGGCTGGGCTCAGTGGCTTAGCCTGTCATCCCAGCACTTTGGGAGGCGGAGGTGAGTGGAATGCTGGAGCCCGCAGGTTGGAGACCAGCCTGGGCAACTTGGTGAGACCTTGTCTCTACAATTAAAAATAAAATTAGCTGGGCATGGTAGTGCGTGCTTGTAGTTCTGGCTACTTGGAAGGCTGAGGCAGAAGGATCACCAGAGCCCAGTGGGTGGACGCTGGGGCTGCCATGAGAGTGCCACTGCACTCAAGCCTGGATGATGGAGTGAGAGTCCAACTCAAAAAAAAAAAAAATTGCCATTCTTGTCTGTCAGGAAAACTGACAAAAGTCGGGTTTACGGTGTCGAGTCTTAGTAGGTCACATGGGCATCCACAACTGGAAACCGAGGCCGTGACCTGCTTAGAGGCTCCAAACCAAGAAGCAGCGACTTCCCCGTCAAGGCTTCTGACTCCACAAAAGACATTCAGCTCTGGGATTCTTACCACTGTTCTTGTGACTTTTGCGAAGTTACACGTCTAAGGTTTCTGAACTCCATACTAGGACAAGATGATCTAACAGCAGGCTACACGATTCTAAGTAGAACCGTTTTCTCCTTAGACATCCTTAGCAAGACCCACGTTTTTAAACATTTAATTTAATTTAATTTTAGATTCGGGGGTACACATGGGTGTTCGTTACATGGACAAAACAAAACAGACACCCTCTGAGAAGAAAGGAAGCCGTGGCCGGAAGGCGCAGGCCCGCGCAATCCAAGCCAAATCTCTAAATTCAACAACCACCGCCCACTCCGTGCCAGGCGTTCTGGGTGCAAGAAACAGATGGCTGTCTGAACGTGCCATGGAGTCTACCGGCTTCAGACCCATTTTCCGTGCCCCGGGGCTGTCAGCCATCTTAGAGAGGAGATGAAAGCCGGGCCACTTTTTCCGTGAGAGGCAGCATGGAGGGGTCGTGAGGTCACCCCCTAAGGTTGTGTCCTTGAAAACCTGACTTTAAAAGGCTCACCCCTGCTCGCCCTTGCCCTAAATGGCCGCAACTCAGAGGTGGACTCCAGAGGCACCACGACCCCCACCCCCGGCGCACTCTTGGGTGGGGCTTCACCTCAGGGCCCGCGGCCAGGGTGGACCATGTGTGTGCGGGCTACTCCCGGGTTCAAGGGCAGGCCTGCCTCTCTTTCCTGAACTGGGCTCAGATCTCAAGCCAGCTTGCCCACTTAGGAAGTCGCCCTGACCTTGCAGAGAACAAGCATTGATAAAGGATGGCCCAGAATTCTGCCTAGGCTCATTCCAAGGGACCCACGAGTCCACGGGTGAGTCTTACCGGCAGGGAGGAGGGCTTGGACTTTGTGTTCTCCAGGAAAAGGCACAGGGTGCTGGGCCCTCTGTCGGGGTCCCAGTGACAGCATAAAGGTGTCCCGAGCTGGGTCTTTTCTCCCTTCTCCTCTTTCCTCCCATGGAAAACAAGATTCTTGGTGTTTTCCTTAATTTTACCTCCATTAATCGTATTAGGTTTCAGCAAAAGCTTGTTGCACGAGCAGCCTCGGTGGGGAATGTTTTCTTTACCAAAGTTCACGATTCTCCTGTTCAAATCCCTCATTTCCATGGTCTCACTCCAGCGCTTCCGTGCTCCTGAGGCCTTTCAGGAATGAGCTCAATTATCAGCCCCTGGTGGATCTGAAACCCGATTCAGTCTCTTATGGGCTGATTAAAGCAACGGGGGTTTTCTAAATGTCACTAAAGAAACAGGCAAACCTCAGCTGCTAGGAGCTGGTGAGGCCACGGGTCCCTCCTGTGAGTTTGGGACTTATTATCTTTCCAATAACTGAAGCAGCTCAGTGGTCACTGTGTGCCTTGGAGGTTAAGATTTGACCGTGAAAAACATTCCTTCTGGTACCTGGCACACACATTCCGAGAAAAAAAAAAAAACCCTATCAAGACACTGACAGCTTCAAAATTAATTATTTGAGCTTGAACAATTCAAAAGCGTCATCAAATTAAAACAAGGTAATTTGGTACAGGAGTTATTACTCATCCTGTCTTCTAATTACTTTTCTGTATTTTGAAAAAACAAAAACAAAACGTGAAGTGCTGAGATAATGAACTTTGGGGGCGGCGTTCCGCAGTGGAACCCTCGGGAGTGGGAAAACAGCGTTGACTTCCAGGCAGCTCCATCGGGCCCCTGCTGGAATGATCTGGAAGGCAGGACGGGGCAGCCCTGACACCCGGTCTCCCCCGTACACACCTGCCACACTCCAGCCACAAGCTGCACTCTTGGCTACAGGAGCAACGGGGAATAAAGTGAAGATTTGACTTGAGTGCTTTTTAAAAAAAATCAACTTTTCGAAGCATCACTGACATATAATTGTGTCTATTTAAAGTGTGCCATTTAATGCGTTTGGACACATGCACGCATTTGTGTACCCACTAGTGTTATATCGAGATACAACACACATTTCTGTCACCCCCCAACCTCCCAGGGACCCTCGTGTTCCGTCCTTAGATTCCACCCCACTTTCCGGCCCAGACAAGCACTGATCTGTGTTCTGCCGCACAGACTAGAATTTTGTGTAAGTGGAACCACATAGTGGCTTCTCACTTGTGCCTGGCTTCTTTCGTCCAGCAAAATGTTTTTTAAAATGCATCCAGGTTGCCACGTGCATCATTCGTGCCCTCTTTTTGATAGCTGAGCAGGATTTCATTGCATGGGCTTTGTCAAAATTGCGTTTATCTGTTCGTCTGTTGAGGGACATTTGGGTTTGTTCCTGTTTTTTTTTTTTTAATTTTATTTTGCTATTTTAAGTCTTTTTGGGAACACAGGAGGTCTTTCTTGGAAGAATAAATATCAGCCATCTAGAAGTCTGAGGCAAAGGCAACAAGCTCAGATGTCAAAGGGGAGAAGCAGGTTTGGAAATGAGGCAAGCAGTCTGGGTGTAAGGCAAGAGGGAGTGGTGGGGATTGTGGCAATCTTCCCCTGGAAGAGTTTTCAACTCCTAGTTTAGGAAAATAACGTGAAAAGAGGTAACGAACCAAAACTGTGAGAAGAAAAAGTTTTATAGGCAGTGTCTTCCTTTGGGTCAGGGAACAAAGGGTTCTTCTCAGACTTTCTCCTTCCCACAGGCAAGAACATAGCACTTAGGATGGGTTTGAATTCTGATCCATATCTAATAGTCGTGAGATCCTGGATGAACCTCCCCACCTCTCTTGGCCTTAGCTTCCTCATTTGTAAAATGAGGATAATATTAATAACACCTGTCTCCTAGAACATGGAGAATCAATGAGTCAATGAAATAAAGGCACAGCCAGGTGTGGTGTCTCACACTTGTCATCTCATCACTTTGGGAGGTGGAGGTGAAAGGATTGCCTGAGCTCAGCGGTTTGAGACCAGCCTGGGCAATGTGGCGAGACCTGGTCTCTACAATAAATCAAAAAAATTAGCTGGGCATGGCAGTGTGCACCTGTGGTTCCAGCTACTCGGAAGGCTGAGGTGGAAGGATTGCTGGAGCCCAGCAGGTCGAGGCTGCGGTGGCCGGGAGCGTGCCGCTGCACTCCAGCCTGGGCGACAGAGTGAGACTCCAACCCCAAAAAATAAAATAAAGAAAAACAAAGGAATAAAGGCACAATCGGAGTTAGCCTAGACATTTGCAGAGATAGGCGCTGTCCCTCTTCCTCACTCTGGCACTTTACTCTCAGTACTTTGTTTGACTGAATCCTCACCCATCTTGCTAAACTGAAAACTGAGTCTCAGAGAGGGAATGAGTCAGACGAGACAGCGGAGAACGAGAGTCGCCAGCTCCGACTGGACTTTACCAAGCTGAAGCCAGCGGTGGGACCGGCCCGGGGACCCCACAGCCATCTCTCTACACATCTGGGGTGATGCTCAACCTTCCCCAACCAGTCCAGCCTCTCATGGCCCCGACCTTCCCAGAGTGGGAAGAGCCCCAGGATAGCATGGCATTCCGACCCCTCCCTTTACTGAAAAAGAAAGTCGAAATGACTTGTTAATGGCACCATTGAGCCAGCAGCCTGGTTGTCCTAGTGCCCACCTAGTGCTGTGAACACTGCCAACTTTTTTGTTGTTGAGTTGGAGTCTCACTCTCTCGCCCAGGTTGAAGTGCAGCGGCACGCTCATGGCCACCGCAGCCTCGACCTGTTGGGCTCAGGCGATCCTTCTACCTCAGCCTTCTAAGTCGCTGGAACTGCAGGCATATGCCACCAAGGCTGGCTAATTTGTAAAAAAATTTTTGTGGGTCAGGCTCTGTGGCTCAGCCTGTCATCCCAGCACTTTGGGAGGCCGAGGTGAGTGAATTGCCTGAGCCCGTGGGTTTGAGCCCAGGCAACTTGGTGAGACCTCGTCTTTACAATAAATAAGTAAATCATTAGCCGAGTGCACGCCTGTAGTTCTGGACGACAGAGTGAGACTTCTACTCAAAAAAAAAATTTTTTTTTTTCAGAGACGAGGTCTCACCAAGTGGCCCAGGCTGGTCTCGAACCCCTGGACTCAGTCAGTCCTTTTTGCCTCTCCTTCCCAAAGTGCTGGGATTTCAGGTGTGCGCCACTGTGCCCAGCCAACATTTTATTTTTAAAAATTTCAAACTTGCAGAAAAACAGAAATAGCTGAACAATGAACAGCACACTCTCTACACATATCTGACAGTGTTTCATAATTGCTACAACAGCTTTATTTCTCTTTTTATCTCTGTCTCTGTCTCTCAGTAAGCCCCAGTCAAGTTTAAGATTTATTTATGGCTCCTGTTGTTTTTACAATGTATCCCATTAAGGCACACAGAATGCTATACTTGAACTACTTTACTATATCTGAGAGTTACTTTGAAAAATTATTTTCTCTATAAGTATGAGATCAATCTGATACCATTTGCTTCTGTTTTCTTTTAGCCTTTTGTTTTTTCCATTTGACATAAGTTTATTTTTAGAATATGTAAAGCAGTTACAGAGTTCAAAAGTCAGAATAATCTAAGAAGGTAGCCTTAGAGAGATCCCGCTCCCGTTCCCAGCCTGCCTCCCCATAAATAAACAACTTCATCGTGCTGCAGTTTATCCGCTCTTATTGCTTTTTAGAAAAGTAAGCAAATGTATGCTTGTATTCTCAGTCTCCCTTTGTACATAGAAGGCAGTGCATACACAATATACCCAGCTCTGTATCTTGACTTTTTAAAAATGTGACAATATGCTGGGCTTGGTGACTCAGCCTGTAATCCCATGCTTTGTGTAGAAGATTCGGCTGGTCCCCTAGTGATGGACACTTAGGCTATTTCCAATCTTGTGCTATTCAATAATGCTGCAATAGGCAGGGCGTGGTGGCTTAAGCCTGTAATCCCAGCACTTTGGGAGGGCGAGGTGAGAGGACTGCCTGAGCCCACGGGTTCGAGACCAGACTGGGCCACTCGGCAAGGCCTCATCTCTACTACAAAAATCAAAAAATAAGTGGAGTGTGGTAGTGTGTGACTGCAGTTCCGGCTACACGGAAGGCTGAGGTGGAAGGGTGGCCGGAGCCCGGCAGGTCGTTGCTGGGTGGTCGTGAGTGTGCTATGGCGCTCCAGCCTGGGCGACAGAGTGAGATTCTGACTAAAAAAAAAAAATGCTGCAATAAATAGTCATGTGCACACAGGGCTTCATGTTTATGGAGACGCATCTTCGGAGGAAATTCCGAGGAATAACATTGCACATGCACCCCTGGTAGATTTTTGCCAATCTCCTCCACGGGGGTGTGCCGTGTTGCATCCCACCAGCAGTGTGGGGGGGGCCCACTCCACACGGCCTCAGTAGTGTCCAGCTTTGGGGTATCTGCCGGCTAAGAGGCAAGATGTGGCATTTCAGCGTGGGTTTAATCTGTAGTCTTCCTATGATGAGAGAAGTCGAGCATCTTTGCATATATTTACGAGCCATGTGTGTATCTATAACAGCTTGGTCATGTTTTATGCCCTCCTTTCTATAAGGCTTTGCCTTTTTCTCTCTCTCTCAATTCCAGGAGGCCTTTATATGTTAGGGAAATCGATCCTTTGTAATGTGGGTTGCAAATCCCTCCCACTGTTTGTCTTTCGTTGTTATTGTCGTGATTTGCTTCTGTGGACTTGGGTTTCTCCGCAACACATGGTTAACGCCATTTCCATTCATCTTTTTTCACTGCTTCCAGGCTTGGAGTCATAGAAAGGCTTCTGCACCGTGGGCTATAAAGGCATTCGTCCAGGTTCCCTTTTAGTAATTTTCTGGTTTTATTCATTACATTCAGATCTTGGATTTATTTACTCTAGTAATACTACACGTTTCTTTTCTTTCTTTCTTTCTTTCTTTCTTTCTTTCTTTCTTTCTTTCTTTCTTTCTTTCTTTCTTTCTTTCTTTCTTTCCTTCCTCCCTCCCTCCCTCCCTCCCTCCCTCCCTCCCTTCTTCCTTCCTTCCTTCCTTCCTTTGTTTTTTGAGTTGGAGTCTCATTCTGTCGCCCAGGCTGGAGTGCAGTGGCACACTCACGGCCACCTCAGCATCGACCTGCTGGGCTCAGGAGATCCTTCCGCCTTAGCCTTTCAAGGAGTTGGAACTACAGACATACGCCACAGCACCTGGCCAATTTTTTTATTTATTATAGAGAGCAGGTCTCGCCAAGTGGCCCAGGCTGGTCTTGAACTCCTGAGCTCAGGCAATCCTCTCGCCTCTGCCTCCCAGAGTGCTGGGATTCCAAGCTTGAGCCACCATGCCCGGCCTATACTATAGGGTTTTAAACACATTTTACTTTGATATTTGACTCTTTCTTTATTTCATAATATTATTAGAATTAATCAATTCAGTGGTTTTAGATTTTATCATTGGCATTTGTTTCTGATTTTAAAAGTATTACATGTTGATTGTAGACAAGATGAAAAGTAAGTAAAAGTATAAAGAACTGGAAAAAAGAGTCCAAAGGGTTTACACATGTGCATAGTTTACGTTTTTAAAATTGAATTTTACATCTTGATGACAACCCTGCATTTCGTGTCCTCCTTTTTGTCCTTTAATGTTCTGGTACAAGCACTTTCCCACGGTACTGAAAGGTCTTCATAAGCTTACATGTTGGCACCTGCAAAATAGTCCATAATTCTGATACATTGTTACTTACTCACTCCTTTTCACAGGGCTGATTTACTTTTTTGGTCTCTTTCATTTGTGTAACTCTGTGATGACTGTAGCTGCGTGATCTAATCTGGAAGGAAGATTCCAGAAGAGAAATTGCTTGCGAAGGCTGCAACACATTTCTTTCTTTCTTTTTTTAGATTAGAGAATACAGTTTATTTAGAAAGTAAATTAGAGAGAGAAAGAGGAGACTCCCCTCCCCTAAGTAAGGGAGGAGGTCAAAGCCAATACATTTCTTTAGAATCTTTCACGTGGTGTCGAATTGCCTTCCAGAAAGGTAGTAGGGATTAATATTGCCACCAGCAATATATGATACTATCACTTACATCTTAGTGTAACATTTTTGAGAAATATCTTTTTCTTCCAACAAACTTTTTTTTTTTTGACTTGGAGTCTCACTCTGGTGCCCAGGCTGGAGAGCAGTGGCACACTCACGGTCACCCCAGAGTCGACCAGCTGGGCTCCAGTGAGTCTTCTGCCTCAGCCTTCCAAGTCGCCGGAACTACAGGCACACACTACCACACCCGACTAATTTTTTTTTTTTTTTAGATGAGGTCTCACTAAGTTGCCCGGGTTGGTCTCGAACCCACGGGCTCAGGCAATCCACTTGCCTTGGTCTCCCAAAGTGCTGGGATGACAGGCTGAGCCACCAAGCCAGGCCAACAAATTTTTTTTAAAAATAAAAAATAAAGTAAAATTTTTAGTGTGAAGTAAATAAGAATACCTTTGTACTAACCAGTAAATTTCATTTTACCCATCTTTAATGTCATACAAGTCAGTTTAGTGATGCTTACGCAACTAAAACACTACTAAAATTTCAGGTGTATAATTTGCAACCATCCAATACAAATACATTAATTCTTTTAGCAAATATTTTCTGGGTGTCTTCTATGTAGCAGATACTATTTGGGCCACATGACATGTATTAGTGAACAAAACAGACACCCTTTCACATTTTTTTTTGAGTCAAGGTATCACTCTGCTGCCCAGGTTGGAGTGCAGTGGGACAATCATGGCTACCATAGCCTTGACCTGCTGGGCTCAGGTGATCCTTCTGCCTCAGCCTTCTAAGTAGCTGGAACTACAGGTGCATGCCACCATGCCAGGCTAATTTTCTGATTTATTGTTCATACAAAGTCTGGCCAAGTTGCCCAGGCTGGTCTCGAACCCCTGGTCTCAGTCAATCCTCTCCTCTCGGCCTCTCAGAGTGCTGGGATGACAGGCATGAGCCACTGCCCCTGGCCGACGTTGAACATTTCTGGCAAGAATACTTCAGAAATGATTCTGGGCCCTCTCATATCACTAGGTCTGGGATGTCAATTCTTATAATTGGTTATTTTAATTTTGGTCATTTCGTTAAGGTGATGTCTGCAAGATTTCTCCACTCTAGAGCTCTATCTTTCCCTTTGTGGTTAGTAAGTATCTTAGGGGAGACACTTAGTGGCTTTTCAAGTTCTCAAACTTTTGTTCCAATTGTAGCATCCATCTGTGGCTCTTGTCTGCAGTAAGTATAACTGTGATGTCTGTCTGATGGTGATTTTCTATACCCTTTTCCCCTTCTAGTCACTGGAATTCTTCTATAAGGAAGCGCTGTCTTAGCCATTATGGAAAACTGTATGGAGTTTTCCAAAGAACTAAAAATAGAACTGCTGTACAATCCAGAAATCCCACTACTGGGTACTTATTGAAAGGAAAGGAGCCAGGTGTGGTGGCTTAAGCCTGTCATCCAGCACTTTGGGAGGCTGAGGCGAGAGAATTGTCTGAGCTCAGGGGTTCGAGACTAGGCAGCTTGGTGAGATCTCTTCTCCACAATAAAAAAAAGAAGGCTGAGGCGGAAGGATCGCCGGAGCCCAGCAGGTCAATGCTCGGGTTGAGCGTGCCACTGTACTCCAGCCTGGGTGACAGAGTGAGACTCCAACTCAAAAAAAAAAAAAAAAAAAAAGAAAGAAAAGAAAGGAAATCAGTGCACCAAAAGGATACTGAGTCCTCATGTTTACTGCAGCACTATGCCAATAGCCAAGATATGGAATCCACCTAAGTGTCCATCAACAAATGAATAGATTTAAAAACGTGGTATGTAGATACAGTGAAATACTATTCAACCATAAAAAAAGAATGAAACCCTGTCATTTGAGGCAACATAACTATTTTGTTATTTTGGAAGATATTTTGTTAAGTAAAATAAAATATTTTGGAAGATATTTTGTTAAGGGAACTAAATCAGGCCCAGAAAAGGTAAACACTGCGTGTTCATGTTCATATATGGAAGCTAAATTTTTTTTGAAAGCAAGATTTATTGAGAAGATAGAAAAGCTCCATGGGAGGGGACCTGAGGGGGTTGCCTTAAAATTTTTTTGAGTTCATGGAAGTAGACAGAAGAATTGTGGGTATTTAAGGCTGGGTAGAGGGGAGGAAAGACTGGAGAGAGGCTGATTAACAGGCACAAAATTGCAGCTAGATGGGAAGAGGAATGATCTCTGGGGTTCTGTAGCACTGCAGGGTGAACATGACTAACTATATGGCAAGTCCCCTACATATGAACCTTCAAGTTGTGAACTTTCAAAGGTGTGCATGTGCGTTCGTGTGTCCAACCATGTAAGTTAGTTGACTTATCTGGCATACATGCAGCCCCTGTGTATCAGCTATTGTACTGTTCTGTACTAATGAACTTTTCAAGGTACTGTACTGTAAGATTAAAAATGTTTATTTTTGTGTTTGCTTTTAATGTATTATTTGTGTGAAAAGTGTTATAAACTTATTATGGTACAGTACTATATAGCAATTGTGTTAGTTGGGTACCTAGGCTAACTTTGTTGACTTACGAACAAATTGGACTTATGGATGTGCTCTCAGAACAGAGCTTGTTCATATGTAGGGACGTTCTGTAATTTATTATATATATTCAAAAAACTAGAAGATAAAATGTTGAATGTTCACAACACAAAGATATAATAAATGCTTGAGGTTATGAATATGTTAATTGCCCTGCTTTGGTCATTATACATTGTGTGCACATATTGAAATATCACTCTGTATCACATAAATATGTACAATTATTATGTGTCAACCAAAAATAAAAGGGGACATTCCATTAAAAACATATAAAAAGAGGAAGAGCTGTCTCTTCTTAGTCAATCATTTGTTTATTCATTGGCACATTTATGACAATATGGAGTCATGGATATTTCCTTTATTCTAAGAGCAAAATCCAGTGGTGGTAGAATTTATTTTGCTGATGTTGCTCTAATTAGTCCACAAGGAACCCCTTGGGTTGGCTTCTGTTTTCTTTTGCTATGCCCCATCTTAATTTGAGCACTTTCCTCCTTCCTGTTTGCATGCATTTTTCCAGACTCATCTCATGTTCCCTGCTCCTGCTCTGCCACTTCTCCCAGGAACTCTGGTTGTTTTTGCTGGAGGATGGTGTTTAGAGACCATGATCTGGGCACAAGCGTGCTCACTGAGGCCGGGATTGCTGTGTGTAGGTCCTCTCAGCAAACAGAGCTACAGTATCATCTATGTATCACCTCTCAACCATGCACAGATACCCACCGATACTTCCCTTCTCATCTGCTTCTGTATGTACACATATATGTCCATGTGTGTGTATACTGACGATGATGATAACACACTCACATTGGTACTCTGGATTCCAATCCAACACCCCAGGGTTCATGTTAACCTTCTCCCTTCCCGTGTTTAAAACTTGCTTCTCAGTGAGAAACCCGACTGCAATGGCTTGGAATCAGTCTACTCTTTTGTTCCCCTCTAGTTCACTTTTGCTGAGGAACACACTTGTCAAAGACAAGTGGGATCGTTCTTTCTGTCTTAAACCTGACAATGTCCAGTCAAGGCATTGATTTCCACAGTTGCTATAGCTCAGCTTGTTCGCCCCTACCCTGCCATGTGCTTACATTATTCATTTGTTAGTGTTTGTCATCCACTCCAAGTTCCTCCAATCGGGTATCCTGATGGACTCAGAGCTGTTATTATTATTTTTTTTTGAGTTGGAGTCTCACTCCGTCGCCCAGACTGGAGTGCAGTGGCTGCACCCGGCCACTGCAACCTCGACCTGCTGGGCTCCGGCGATCCTTCCGCCTCAGCCTTCCGAGTAGCCAGAATTACAGGCATGCACTACCACGCCCGGCTGATTTTTTGATTTATTGTAGAGATGAGGTCTCACCAAGTTGCTCAGGTGGGTCTCGAACCCGCGGGCTCAGGCAATCCACTCATCCCAGCCTCCCAAGGCGTGGGATTATAGGCTGAGCCACTGAGCCCAGCTCAGAGCTGTTATTAATCTTTTAAAACTTGGTTCTTGGCACAGTGCTTGGCAACTTGATTAATTAATGTATCATTTACCCAGAATTTACTGAGAGAGTAGGTCTTTTTTTTTTTTTTTTTTGAGTTGGTGTCTCACTCTGTTGCCCAAGCTGGAGTGTAGTACACGCTCACAGCCACAGCCTTGACCTGCCGGGCTCAGGCAATCCTTCCTCCTCAGCCTTCCAAGTGGCTGGAACTATAGGCATGAGCCACCATGCCCAGTTAATTTTTTATTTATTGTAGAGACGAGGTCTTGTCAAGTTACCCAGGTTGGACTTGAACCCCTGGTCTCAAGCAATCCCCTCGCCTTGGCCTCCCAAAATGCTGGGATGACAGGCTTGAGCCACCACACCCAGCCAAGAGAATAGATCTTACACACACACACACACACACACACACACACACACACACACACACACATACACAAACACACACACACTGGTAATTCTGCATCTTGATGGATGTGTTGACTAATTTGTGGTAATCATTGCACAATGTATCAAGTCATCACACTGCACAACCTACATTTACATGATTCTATTTGTTAACTATACTTCAATAAAGCTGAGGAAAAAAAATAAAAGTTTCCTAGGTGATTCTAATATGAAAAAAAGAATCAATTAATGTGTGAATATACAATGTTTATATTCTAAAAGCACAGTTGCAGCAATATGATGATGAGATGATGGTACAGGAAAACACAGCTGGGAAAGAAAAAGACTTAGAAGAACAAATACTGACATCATCAGACTAATTCAGAGGGATGGTGGCCGTGGGTTCTCACTTCAGCGTTCTGACTGAATTCTATGCCTTTTCGATTTGCACTTCTTAGGAGTTTTGAACAAAGTTGAGAAATGCCAAATTTGTCCAAGACTTCTCAAAAACTGGGCAGTGCATGTACCGGAGTCTAAGTTATTCAGAAAGTGCAGTTGTTTGTTATACCATCTTCTTATTCTGGGGCTTTTTGATTTCTAAGGAAGCTGAGGAGTCTTCTTTCCACTTCTTGTGTGTCACTGTAGAATTTAGAAAACTTTCAAACAGGTCGGGCACAGTGGCTCACACCTGTAATCCCAGCACTTTGGGAAGCCACGGTGGGAGGATTGCTCTAGCCCAGGAGTTCAAGACCAGCCTGGGAACCCTCGTCTCTACCAAAAAAAAAAAAAAAAAAAATCAAAATATTAACCCGGTGTGGTGGTGCATTCCTGTAGTCCCAGCTACTCAGGAGGTTGGGGCTGGAGGGTCACCTGAGCTCAGGAGGTTGAGGCTGCAGTGATCTGGGATCAGGCCACTACACTCGAGCCTGGGTGACAGAGTGAGATCCCGACTCAAAAAAAAAAAAAAAAAAAAAAAGCCAAAACAAAAAACCAAAACTTTCAAACAAAAGAACACATTCAATACTTTCATGTTATAAATCCTCATGTAAGTCTGCCCTAAGGAAATGCCATCATTGGCCACAAATCACTTAAACTTCCACGTGATATAAATTTCGTTGTTTCAAGTTGTTCAAGTGCTGGAGGAAGGATTCACCTCTCTCTTGTCTGCTGTGGGGGGACGACACCTTCCGTTGGCCTTCTCTTCTGGGTCATGTTCAAAGAACGTATGCACAGCATTCTTCATCAAGTCTGTCAGCATGTTTTCTTTTTTAAGGTGGGGAAATGAGAAACTAGACACATTATAACAATAACAAAGCTACTCCAGAAACAGTTTCCCGGGAGTGGTCCATGCTCCTGACAGCTGGACTTTTCTGGAAACACATTCTCACATGGGTGCAGCCGGGCCTTTAAGCATTGAGTGGGCTTGACGTGCTCCTTTGGCCACCAAGCTGTTCCCCAAAACCTTCCCCAGCTCCCAGTATCCTCCTCCTCGGCCCTCATGCTTCCCTCCCCTGCCAGGTCGTGCTCTCAGGAAGGAATACACACCATTCACTAAACGTTCGTGAACTGAAGTCCACAGGGTGGAGGAGAGAGAAGGGAACCAGTGAATGCCGAGTACTTGGTGGGGAGAATCTATGTATATTCTTGAAAAAATATTTTAAGCCTCATGTCCAAAATCCGGAATGAAGGAGCTTTGCTCACCATGTTGAAAGGATTTCAGTGAGAACGTTGAATGCATTTTTTAAGACAGAGGGATTCACCCACACTGTGACCGCAGGTGGCTGCTCTGTGCAGTCCGTGGGAAGGTTGGAGGTGACAGCTCCTCAGAATGCCTGGCTCTTCCTTGGGCCCCAGCAGGGCTAGTCCCTCCTGTACCAGACTCTGAGCAACAGCAGCAGAAGATGAAGCTGGTTTTTTTTTTTTTTTTTTTTTTTTTTTTTTTTTTACCGAATTGGGAATAGACTCTTTTCCCTGATCGAGTTCATTTCAGAAATATTCAGGGAGCTGCTTCGCCAATCTCCTTTCCTGTTAAAGGACGCCTGCGGTGGGTGCCTGGGAATCAAACACCCCGGTCGTCAGGGGCTGCTGGCCTGGTGAGCCACATACACGCAGGGCCCGATCAAGGAGCCCCACTTGTCCCCGAGGTTGCCACGCCCCGTGCCTTCCACTCCAGGATGCTCCCGGGTTCTGTGCCAAGTTTCCTGATTTCTCTCTCATCCGCCCCACACACAGCCCCTCTCTCTGACTCAGACAACGCTACACAGGGCCGAGGAGTGATCAACGACTCGACAGGGCTGTCCCCTTTCCAGCTGGAAGGAGCCGCTGTATCCTTGTGTATCCTCGGCAGGATTTAGGGGCTTAAGTTTGGTGTCAGAGCGCTCTTTGCTCTCCCAAGACACGTTACTGATTTCTACTCTTATCTTGACTCGTCCAGCTGCGTCTCTTGCCCCGTGCAGGGTGGATGTGGGTGTGTGGGGCCGTCTTGTCTTTCTGGGCAGCGTTGACGGGACGCCTGACTGCCTCGTCCAAGAACATCCGTGTCCCCCTCGTCCAGGCATGTCCAGCCTGCGGCCTGTGGGCTGCACACGCCCAGGACAGCGAGGAAGGCGGCCCCACACCGTCCCTTCCCATCATGTGCTTTTTGACGTGCCTCTTCCTTATGAACTCATGCGTAGCTTCATTTCTGAAGTTCACAATCACACCTGATTCATGACCTCGCTTTTTGGTGGCACAAACGTTTGTGAGCAGCTGTTTTCAGCTCTGAAGCTCACGAGGACCAAAATCCCAATAAACGTTTCTGACGAGCGCCTTGAGAACTCACTGAGAATTGCAGCCACGTCCATTGAACCGCTGAGAGATTAGTCTTACAAAAATAAGGTTAAGTTTCCCACTAGCTTTTATACAGTTCTCATTTTTCTAAACTTTAGACAAAACATTTTTTAAAGTCTCATTATGTATATATACTAGCTATATTGTGTAATTTATGTGCAGCCCAAGACAATTCCTCTTTTGCCCAGGGAAGCCCAAGGATTGGACACCCCTGTTCTAGATGGTTCTTTCCCTACTGGTAGGGGTGATCCATACAGAACCAGAGAACAGTCAGCTTGGCCACGACCTCTGTGTACTTCCGCCTGTCCCTCCCGTCTCTATGGTGTCCTGGATGTGGGACAGGCTTTCACTTCATGCTTATTTTCTCAGGAACCGCCTATGACTTGGTGAGGAACCTGCATTCTAAATCTGCCGTTGGACTCACCCCAGCCAGTTTCATGAAAATGCCAGCTATTAGGCCGGGTGCAATGGCTCATGTCATAATCCTAGCACTTTGGGAGGACAAGGCGGCAAGATTGCTGGAACCCGAGAGTTCAAGACCAGCCTGGGCAATATAGTAAGACATTGTCTCTACAATTTTTTTTTTTTTGAGTTGGAGTCTCACTCCGTCATCCAGGTTGGAGTGCAGTGGCATGCTCACAACCACCCCAGCTTCCACCTGCTGGGCTCCAGTGATCCTTCCGTCTCAGCCTTCCAAGTAGTCGGAACTACAGGCATGTGTTACCACGCCCAGCTAATTTTTGATTTATTGTAGAGACGCGGTCTTACCAAGTTGCCTGGGCTGGTCTTGAACCTGGGGGCTCAGGCAATCCACTCGCCTCGGCCTCCCAAAGTTCTGGAATTACAGGCTGAGCCACTGAGCCCAGCCTGAAATTAAAAAAAAATGAACGGATGTGGTGGTGCACTTTTGTAATCCCAGCTACTCAGGAGGTTGAAGTGGGAGAATTGCTTGAGCCCAGAAGTTTGAGGCTGCAGTAAGCTATGATCATACCACTGTGCTCCAGCCTGAGTGACAGAGGAGGACCCTGTCTCAAAAAAATAAAAATAAGAAAAAGCTGGCCATGGTGATGCATACTACATGGGAGGCCAAGGGGGGAGGATCATTGAGCTTTCGAGGTCGAGGTCTGCAGTTGAGTCTAGGTCTGCACTGAACTTTCGAGGCTGAGGCTGCAGTGACCCATGGTCATTCCACTGCACTCCAGCCTGGGTTGCACAGCAAGACCCATCTTAAAAATAATAATAATAGGCCGGACTCAGTGACTCAGCTTGTCATCCCAGCACTTTGGGAGGCCAAGGCAAGAGGATTGCCTGGGCCCGCGGGTTCGAGAACAGCCCGGGCAACTTGGCGAGACCTCTTCTCTACAATAAAATTTAAAATACCCGGGCATGGTAGCGGGTGCCTGTAGTTCTGGTTACTCGGAAGGCTGAGATGGAAGGATCGCCTGAGCCCAGTAGTTCGAGACTGCTGTGGTCATGAGTGTGCCACTGCGCTCCAGCCTGGCCAACAGAGTGAGACCCAACTAAAAAAAAAATAGTAATGATAAATAATAAAAATATTTTAAAGTATTTACAAGAAGGATATTCATAAAACAGCTACCATGGGCCACCTCACAAGGATGGCAACAGTGGAGTGGGGAGTGGAGGGGACAGGGGACAGGTAGAGACTGGTCACGTTTTTCTTTGGGCACCTGAAATCTGCTCAAATTGCTATAGCACACATTTCTTTTTGAGCTGGGATCTCACTGTCACCCAGGCTGGTGTGTGGTGGCACAAGTGTGTCTCAACGGCAGCCTCGACCTCCTGGGCTCAGGTGATCCTTCTGCCTCAGCCTCCCGAGGAGCTGGGACTACAATGATGAGCATTTTTAGCTTTATTTTTTGAATTTTAGAGTTGTGGGGCACATGTGAAGATTCGCTACATAAGTAAATGGCATGCAGGTAAGGTTTGGGCTTCTAGCAAGCCCTCTCCCCGGGTAGTGGACCTGGCACCCAGGGGGTGGCCGTGTGGCCCTTATCCTCCTTCCCCCCTTGTTCCTCTAGCAGTGCCTAACATCTGTGATTTCCACCCTTGTGCTCGTGTGACCAGTGATCAGGACCCACTTGCGAGGGAGAACACCCAGTATTCCGTGTTTTGTGTCTGTGGTAGTTCACTTAGAATGTTGGTTTCCAGCTGCAGCCATGATTTTGTTCTTCATGGCTGCGTAGTATTCCATCATGTATATGTACCACATTGTCTTCATCCCATCCGCTTTCAGTGGGCATCTGGGTTGGTTCCATGTTTTCGCTGGCGTGGACAGTGCTGCGATGGACATGCACATGCCGGTGTCTTTAGCAGAGTGATTTATGTTCCTTTGCTTATATTCCCAGAAGGTGGATCCTACGGAAGCTCAATTTTTAGTTCTTTGAGAAAACACTACACTGCTTTTCACAAAGGCTAATCTGGCTTACATTTATTTAGTTTGGTTTTTTTTTTTTTGGAGTTGGAGTTTCACTCCATCACCCAGGCTGGAGTGCAGTGGCATGCTCACGGCCACCCCACTGTCGACCTGCTGGACTCTGGCGATCCTTCCGCCTCAGCTTTCCAAGTAGCTGGAACTACAGGCACGGGCTACTGCACCCAGCTCATTTTTGATTTATTGTAGAGACGAGGTCTCGCCAAGTTGCCCAGGCTGGTCTTGAGCCTGCGGGCTCAGGTAATCCACTCACCTTGGCCTCCCAAGTGCTGGGATTACAGGCTGAGCCACCGAGCCCGGCCTATATTTATTTTGTTTTTAGACATAGCTGGAAGGTCTGCATATGTGCCCACGGCTGTCTGGGAGGTGGACTAAATCAGAGTCTGGCTAATTGGGTGGAGTGTGTAGGGCCGGGTGTGGCATCCGGGTGTGGCTGCCAGGTGTGGCTCTGCCACGTGGAGGAGGTTGGGGCTTGCTGGCAACTCAGGACTGGCGGGAGGAGCTTGTGACAGAAGCAGCTGACAACCAGGGAGCACTGAGGAGCCTGGGAGCACTCCAGGGGATGAGGGAGCACTCAGAGAGCCAGGGAGCTCTTGGGAGCCCGGGAGCACTCAGGGGCTGAGGAGCATTTGAGACAGGGAGCACTCAAGGGCCTGGGAGCACTTGGGGGTCAGGGAGCACTCAGGGGCTTGGGAGCGTACTAGGCCTTTGCAAACATCTTGCTTCACCTACCACAAGTCCGGGAGTCGGTACTAGTATTGTTGCCCATCTCCCAGAGGAGACACGCAGGCTTAGAAAGCAAAGGAATTTGTTCAATTTCAACACAGGACTAGGGAGAAAATGTAACGAGTCATTTCACCCTAGCATATTACATGTGTGTAGTTATATACAAGGGGTACCAGAAACACATACACATTTTAGGAAAGGAAAACACTGTGTTAACGTTGTCCTACTTAATGCGCACCGACAGCAGAAGGTGGACGCAAGCCACGCTTGACTTCTGCCGTGCAAGAGGTGCTCGGAGAAGTTCCCACTGGCGTCCAGACACTTCTGATGACGGCAAACTGAAAGTAAGGCACAGGTCACATTGCTTAAGGTGTCGATATGTTTTTGGCACCCTTGGTATGTATGGACTTCTAGCATGTGTCTTGCAGCCTCTTCGTTTTCCAGCCTTTTCTCAGCCCTGTGGAACCTTCTCTGGCCTGATGTCTCCTGAGAGCAACGCCTGGGCTCCCCTCCGTCCACACGGCATGGGCACTCACTAGATAGCATTCTCGTCATTTCTGTGGGACACGACACGGCCAGGCCCCAGAGCACTGACAGGCTGGACGAGAACGTCCCCAGGATGAAGCTGTGAGAAGCAGGGGGGACCTCCACAGCGTCCACTGTGCAGAGAAAGGGCTCGCCTTGCCTTCCGCCGGTCCCTCCGCTTATCTCGCCCATTTTCCTCTTCCTTCTCTGATAAAAATATCTGAGTTCGTGCTCTGGGATACGAGAAAAATGCGGGCCTACCCAATTTAGTTCTTCCTCTGCTGATCTGATTAGGATAAACAAGAGCCTCCTAAGACTCAGGGGAAAAAAAAACCCTTACTCAGATCTTGGGTGAATGATTGCGGAGAGGTTTTAATTGGCTGTGGTTGGCCTCTGACCTCTTGTACAGACTGATTTATGAGGTGAATTTGCCATCGACTGTTGGAAAATGGACAGAGGCGGGAAGCGCACGGAGGGAGCCAGAAGGTGCTGCTCGAATTGGGCTTGGAACACACTGGCGCCGCCCCGACGGCCCTCCCTGACACGCACCTGGTTTCTAGTCCGTGGAGGGCGTTCCCCAGGAACACGGATGGGCCCTGAGCCGGCCCTACACGTTCTGCGTGGGCAGTTAGATGCTGCAGGAGAGGAAGTATGAAGTTAATGTAGGGGCTTATCTGTTTTTTTTCTTCCCAGAATTGTTCTTAAAGCCGCTACAGAGGCCAGGAGTGGTGGCTCATACCTGTAAACCTGGCAATTTGGGAGACTGAGGCGGGAAGATTGCCTGAGCCCAGGAGTTCGAGGCTACAGTGAGCTGTGATTGCACCACTGGGCTCCAGCCTGGGTGACAGACCGAGATCTCTAAATAAAAAGAAATAAATAAGCGGTCACAGGGTTTAACGTGTGAACGGCTCTGTCTCAGCACAGAAGGGACTTGTCCTCCCACTTCCCACCGTCTTAGCTTTCCCTGTGATCCTGCGGGGGGTGACGCCATCTCCTTGAGAATCTGCCCTTGAGAGTTCGGAAAAGCCCTTGGGCAGGAGGATGGCGGTTTCTCTCCCCTTGTGCAAAGAAGG
Source organism: Cephalopachus bancanus (assembly GCA_027257055.1). Taxonomy (NCBI): domain Eukaryota; kingdom Metazoa; phylum Chordata; class Mammalia; order Primates; family Tarsiidae; genus Cephalopachus; species Cephalopachus bancanus. The sequence continues at coordinate 2,962,200 of JAPVLO010000436.1, read as the reverse complement.
GAGTCTGATGGAGGGGGCCGCGGGGGACAAGGGGGCTGTGACACCCTCAAGGCGGTGCAGGTTGGCTCAGCAACTGTCAGATTCACGGAGGCCTGTGCTCAGTGACATTTCCCTCCAGTGCCGTTTCCTGTAGGGTGCAGGACACTGCGGGCCCAATGAGCCATTCTCAGAAAGGCTTTAGAAAAAGCAAGCATTTCCTCGGGGGAGTGTGGCGGCGTGTGCTATTCTGATTCCAGCGCCGTCTGTCCTCCAGTCCTGTCTTCTCTCTCCAGCAAGCTTCTAGGCCTTCCATGGCACTGTGCCAGGCACAGGGTTGGTGCCCAATAACTTCAGCTGAACTCTATTCATTCATTCATTCAGCAAATATTGGTCACGCGTAGTGGCTCATACTTGTCATCTAGCACTTTGGGAGGCCGAGGTGAGAGGATTGCTTGAGCCCAGGAGTCCTAGACCAACCTGGGCAACACAGCGAGACCCCGTCTCTAAATAGTTATTCACATATATATGTAAATATAAATATAAACTAGATATTTAATATATTTTAAAATATATATAAATATATACATACTTAAATAGCAAATACTTGCTAAACGTGGGAAGTGGGGCCATGGGACAGCCAAGTGGGCCTGAGCAAGACACCCCCCCGCCACCTGCTCTGAGTGTGTGGCCCATGAGACTGGCCATGGCTGGCAGAAGATCTCAGTAAACACCGGCCCTTTGGCCTTCCCCAGTCAGGACGGTCACAGGAGACCTGCAAGGTAGGAAGTGGCCGCCAGGTGTCAGAGGGCCCTCCCTTGCCCTCTGACATGTCTCTCTTCCTTCTCTCCTTCCGTGTTCCACCCTCCTCTCTTACCTCTTAACCCCGTCATTGTTCTTACCAAGGTTGCCGCGATAAAACCCAGGGAGGGCCGGGCTCGGTGGCTCAGCCTGTAATCCCGCGCCTTTGGGAGACTGAGGTCCGTGGATTGCCTGAGCCCACGGGTTCGAGACCCGCCTGGGCAACTTGGCGAGACCTCATCTCTACAATAAATCAAAAATTAGGCATGGTAGCACGTGCCTGTAGTTCCAGCTACTTGGAAGGCTGAGGTGGAAGGATCGCCGGAGCCCAGCAGGTGAGGCTGCGGTGGCCAGGAGCGGCCACTGCACTCCAGTCTGGGCAACAGAGTGAGACTCCAACTCAAAAAAAAAAAAAAAAAAAAAGCCCAGGGAAGGCCTGGTGGCGGAGTGACAGCTGGCCGTTAGGATGGTCAGAACTTAAGGAAGGGGCTTGCGGATGTGCTCAAACAGAAATCGGTGCCTGGGAAAAGGAGCCAGGGAGGACTCCTGGGCTCCAGAGATGCTATAAAGGTGCAGTCTCTTTAAAAAATATTATCGTCATTATTATTATTTTAGTGACAGATTCTTGCTCTGTTGTCCAGGCTGTAGTTCAGTGGTACGATCACAACTCACTGGAGCCTCGAACTCCTGGGCTCAAGAGATTCTCCCACCTCAGCCTTCTGAGTAGCTAGGGCTACAGGTGTGCTCTACCATGCCCTGGTAATTTTTGACTTTTTGTTGTAGAGATCAGATCTTGCTAGGCTACTCAGGCTGGTCTTGAACTCCTGGCCTCAACCTTGCAAAGTGCTGGGATTACAGGTGTGAGCCACTGTGGCTGGCTAAAGGTGAAGGCTTTTTTTTTTTTGAGTCAAAGTCTCACTCGGTCACCTAGGTTGGAGTGACACGTGACATGTGACAGGTCACGGCCAACCCACGTCGACCTGCTGGGTTCCAGCGATCCTTCTGCCTCAGCCTCCCAAACAGCCAGAACTATAGCCATGTGCTACCACGCTCGGCTCATTTTTGATTTGTTGTAGAGACGAGGACTCATCAAGCTGCCCGGGTTGGTCTCGAACCCGTGGGCTCAGGCAGCCCACTCATTCAGATGTCTTCTAGTAAATCAGATTGTGGGGCTTTCAGCCCCTTGAAACAGTAACATAAATACTATTAAACATTCTGGACCAGCTGGGCATGGTGGCACATGCCAGTAATCCCAATACTTTGTGCCCAGGAGTTCAACACCAGCCTGGGCAACGCAGCAAGAACCCGTCTCTACAAAAAACTTAAAAATTACCTGAGTGTGGTGGTGGCACGTGTACTCCTAGATACTCAAGAGTCTGAGGAGGGAGGATCATATAAGCCCAGGAGTTTGAGGCAGCAGTGAGCTGTGATCATGCCGCTGCATTCTAGCCTATGTGATAGAGGAAGATCCTGCCTCTAAAAAAAAAGAAAAAAAAGAAAGAAAGGAAAAAACAAATCCAGAATCTGGCAATTTTTTTTGGCCTTTAAATAACCTTTTAGGTTGGGCACAGTGATCCATGCCTGCAATCCCAGCACTTTGGAAGGCTGAGCCAGGAGGATCACTGGAGGCCAGGAGTTTGAGACCAGCTTGGGCAACATAGTGAGACTTCTCCTCTAAAAAACATGCCTTAAAAATTTAGCTGAGCATGGTGGTGCACACCTGTAGTCTTAGCTACTCGGGAGGCTGAGGTGGGAGAATCAACTGAGCCCAAGAGGTCAAGGCTGCAGTGAGCTGTGATTGCACCATGAGCTCCAGCATGGGTCACAGAGCATGACCCTGTCTCTAAAAAATCAACCAATCAAGTGAAAAATAACCTTCTTTAAAAAGTTCTCAAATCCAACTTAGACGATATGTCTAATGGATTTTCACTATATTTTGTATTACAGTGGTGTATTCTATGTTTGTAAAATTTTAAAATTATTTCCACAGTTTTGAAATGCATTATGATCTAACTATGATGCTATAACTTTATATAACTATAATTTATAACTTTGTAACTGGAATCTTATAACCTCCTAAGTATTCTTTTAAAAAAAACAAATCCTTTTGTTCTCAGATTTTTGTAGAATAGATAGACAAGCCCATTGAAAAATTAAAGACTAACAGTCTGCCACATAATTAAAAAAATTTTATCCGGCGACCTTACTTATCATTTTATACATTTTAATAACGTTTATTGAACATTTTGGTTTTGTTATTCTAGGTGATGCATGTTATTTGCAATTAAGATATTGAAAATTGGCCAGGCAAGGTGGCTCAGCCTGTAATCCCAGCACTTTGGGAGGCCAAGGCAAGAGGACTGCCTGAGCCCGGGGGTTTGAGACCACCCTGGGCAACTTCGTGAGACCTCGCCTCGACAATAAAAGTCACAAAAACTAGCTGGGTGTGGGGGCGTGCATCTGTAGTTTCAGCTACTTGGAAGGCTTGGGGTGGAAGGATCGCCTGAGCCCAGCAGGTCGTGACTGCGGTGATCGTGAGCGTGCCACTGCACTCCAGTCTGGGTGACAGAGAATTCAACTCAAAAAAAAAAAAGATATTGAAAATGAAGTTTTTTCTTAACTTTCTTTCTCTTATGCTTTGCTGCATTGAGCAAGGTTTCTCCATCTGGGCACTACTGACATTTGGATTGAAAGAGTCTTTGTTGTGGGGTTGTCCTGTGCATTATGAGATGTTTGACCTTGTCCCTGCCCTCTACCCGCTAGATACCAGTTGCATCTTCACCCCAGAAGTGGTGATGACCAAAAGTGGCTCCTGACATTGCCAGGTGTCCTCTGGGAAGCAAAATTCTCACCCTCTGTGAAGCACTGGTCTAGAATTTTCAAAACAATTCTATAGTTATAACGTCAATATGGGCTGGGCTTTGTGGCTCAGCCAGCAATCCCAGCACTTTGGGAGGCCGAGGTGAGTGGATTGCCTGAGTCCAGGGTTTAAGACCAGCCTGGGGAATTTGGCAAGGCTTCATCTCTACAAAAAAAAAAAAAAAAATTAGCTGGGTGTGGTAGTGCGCACCTGTGGTTCTGGCTACTTGGAAGGCTGAGGCGGGAGAATCGCCAGAGCCCAGCAGGTTGATGCTGGGGTGGCTGTGAGCATGCCACTGTACTTCAGCCTGGGTGATGGAGCGAGACTCCAATTCAAAAAGAAAAGAAAAGAAAAGAAATAACATCAACATGGGCACCCCGTGTATGATTTTTTTTTCACAGGGCACAATATTTCTGGTATTTTTTCATTAAATATATCAGTTAGCACAGGCAGCCCTTATGAAGTCAAGAAAATAGATTTTTACTTTTACTTTAAAACAAATAAAATGTTAAACCACAATGAATACCGATGGTGAAAATGCAGGATGGCTTCCTGCTGGTTTAAAAGGGTTCATGCAATTCAGGTTCGCCTTGGGACCAGAGTTGGGGTGTGTGTGTGTGTGTGTGTATGTGTGTGTGTGTTTAGACCATGTAGTCGTAAGATCTATAAGCCTCGTGTGTGTGTTTGTGTGTGTGTGTGTGCAGGAAGTGTGTTGTATAACTCTTGACTCTTGACCCACAAAAGCAGAAAGGAGTGTCTTAAGAGAACACAGCTGAGGCTCCAGTGAAGGAAAGCGAACCAAGTGCTGGCTGATTGCTGTGGGAGAAAGGGCCCAGGTATTGTGAGGAGAGGAATTCTGCGGCCGCTCCCTTTGGATGAGAATTTAAGGCTTTTTTGTTTTTCTGAACTCCTTTTATTAGGCGTCTGCTTTCCAACCGCCAGGGAAGGGCTGCCGTTGTTGGCTCCCAATGGCCTTGAGACATGGGCCCTGTGAGGGGGGTGATGGCGGATTTGGCAAGGGGCTGGGGGCCCATGCTCAGGCCTCCAGAAACAGACAGAGGCGCAGGTGAGAGGAAACATAAATCCTCCGGCTCGGCCGCTCAGACTGCACTTGGCCCGCCCGGACCTCACCCGGCGGAGGGGTCTGAGGCCCCTCGGGCTGGCGGATTTATGTCGGCGAAGGCAGCGTCGCAGAAAGATTAAGACGCGTTCAAAGGGTGCTGGCGTGGGGTGCTCTCCGTCAGGGAGGCCTGGGACACAGAGCGCCGTCTGTGAGGACCTGGGCGGGCGCCAGTGAGGGGAGTGGGGCGGCCCGGGAATGGAAGGTCACAGCAAGTTGGGTGTTGAGATAATTATAGCCTCGTTTCCTTGAAGGTACCGGCGTCCTTGATTTCCCAGCTTCAAAGTGAACTCCTCTGGAGCAGAGACGCTCACACCTGCCTGGTTACAGTTGATTTCTGCCTTCCTGGCTGCAGACTCAACAAGACAATGCATTGGTTGACATGTTCAAGGCCATGTTCATAAGCCGGGCATGGGAAGCGTCTCTTCCACCCTTCCTTTCTAAACGAGAATGGAAAGGTTAATTTGCCCGTGAGAATCCGGCAATGAGCCTGAGTGACTTAAATTCAGACGTTTTAGGGGTCAGATACTCTACGTCAGGGGTCCCCAACCTTTGCCACACCAGGGACCGGTTTCACAGAAGACAATGTTTCCACGGACGGTGAAGAGGGAGGATCACAGGCATCAGATTCTCCTAAGGAGTGCAACCTAGAGCCTTCATCTGCACGAGTCACAATAGGGTTCCCGTCCTATGAGAATCAAATGCCGCCCTTATGTGACAGTGGTCAGAGCTCCGCTCGCTAGCTACTCACCTTGCCAGTCACCCACCTCCTGCTGTGTGGCCTGGTTAACAGGCCAGGACTGCTACCAGTCTGCGGCCCGGGGAATGGGGAACCCTGGTCTAAATCACCACCACCACTCCTACCCGTCTCCCTCCAATTCTCACCCCACCCCCAAAGGACTATCATGGGGCCACCTCTCGTCGTTACTAGAGGTATCAGAATTCCGCACACCTAGAACAGCTTTTTGCTTGATTTTTCCTGTCCTGCTGGTCTCCAGAGACACGGTGGATACAGTGGCTGGGAAGTGTAAGCCCAGTTCTGCCTTTCATGTGTTCCCCAGGCACTTGGAGTCCTGTGGGCTCTCGAGGGAGTGGAGCGAGTGCCCTGTTTGTCTGCAGGGTGCAACGAACATGACCTAAAAGTGGAATTCCCGCCAACTAAATGAATGCACATATCTCCTGCCACCCCACCCCAATGGAACCCTCTCATCATTCAACGGGCAAATTTAAAATCATATTCTGATTTAAAAATTCCATTTGTTAAAGATCAGACGGTTTCTGGCCCTTGAGACCTTCCTAAGAGGTGAGCTGGACATTGTGCGTGCGTTCTCTGCGGGCCTTGGAGCTGTCCTCTGTGGGACTCAGAACCCATCCTCTGTGGGACTCAGAAACTGTCCTCCGCAGGCCTCACATCTGTCCTCTGTTGTTTCTTTGCTGCTAACACCAGTTTTACTTCTCAGGGCAGAAGCAGGTGCTGGTCAAACTTAGAACATGGAGAAAGAGAAAGATTTGCTGTTTCTCTAACTAGTTCATGTTCTGATCATGACAGCAATACATACTGGTTCTTTTTGTTTGAATTGGGTCTCACTGTCACCCAGGCTGGAGTGCAGCAGCACATTCATGGCCACCACAACCTTGACGTGCTGGGTTCAGTCAATCCTTCTGCCTCAGCCTTTCAAGTAGCTGAAACTGCAGGCGCACACCACCATGCCCAGCTAAGTTTTTTGATTTATTGTAGAGACGAGGTCTCACCAACTTGCCCAGGCTGGTCTTGAACCCTTGGGCTCAGGCAATCCTCTCACCTCTGCCTCCCAAAGTGCCAGGATTACAGGCATGAGCCACCACGACCTGCCTTATATTGGTTCCTATACACAAATATCTTTTTGACTTTTGCTCCGAGATTGTAAAAATAGACACCATCATATTGAGGAGTCCCCAGTCCAGTGACATGTAAATAGCTAACGTCTTTTCATTTTGAAAGAAAACTTCGCCACCTCTCTCTCTCTCTCCTTCCCTCTCCCTCTTCCTCTTCTCTCTTTTCTCTCTCTCTCCATTGTTCTGAGATCCCCCCTCTCTAAAATCAAGGTAATGACCACGATGACACCTAGAAGAGAACGCAAACTCCAGCCTCCAAAACCAGCACCCACCTGTCACCCGGGGCCTGGGACTCTGAGCTCTTGCCGGTGATTTAATGAGACCCAGGGGTGCCGTCCAGGTGCTGTAGCTCATAGCCTCGCCAACTGCCAGGGGAACATTTAATCTGCTCACTTTATTCAGTTCTGCTAGTCTGGCAACATACCTGTGGCTGTAAATTATTCAAATGCTTAATTTATTTGGTGTAGAAGGTGCTCTCTTACAGTTTAGCTGTCTAATCGCAGAAGATGAAAAACCACCTCGTTTGCAAATCATAAAAACTCGAACAGACTTGTGCCTTGAAGAGTAATGGAGACCTCTCTGACCTTAAAAGTATAACAAGCGTCCCAACAAGCGCTGTGAACACTCTTTTTCCCCTGCAAGAAAAATCATGGTGCAGACCCAACTGGATTCAAGTGGAATGGGGGGCACCTTCCACCAGATACAAGCTGACCACCTGTTTGGAGGGAACACACGTACCAGGGGGCACCCAGAGAGACTGGGAATTGTCTTTTGGAGGGCGGGCCCTTTGCAGTTCAGGCTTCTTCTGCTAGGTGAGTGTTCGAGGACCCCATCGGCATCAGGGAGCAGCTGGCGTTGCTGGGAGAGGCTGTGTTGACTTCAGTGAATTTTTTTTTTCTTTGTGAGATTCTTTCAGTGCATTTGCCCATTTCATGATGGGTGATTTACGAGCACGTCTGCCCTCACTGTGCTGAGTGTTCAACAGTTTTTGACCCCAAACGGCATGACCCCCGTGTCCCACCCTCCCTATTCACCCGGTCTCGCCATGAGAGACTTTTTATTTCCCCAGATTAAAAAAGTCCTCAAAGGAAACATTTACCCATGTGGAAGAGGTGAAGCAAAAAACGGCAGAAGCACTAAAAGACATCCAAATGGACAATTTCAAAAACAGTTTGGAGCCATGAAAAAAGCATCTTGACGGGTGTGTTGCCTCAAACAGAGAGGACTAGGAGGACAGGAATTCTTTGTATCCTTTTTCTTTTATAGCTGACTTGTTCTGAAGCTGCTTCTGGCATCAGGTGACATTGTTGGGCTTTTGTTTATCATCATCCATATTTTTTTTTTTTTTGAGTTGGAGTCTCACTCCATCGCCCAGACTGGAGGGTCAGTGGCACACTCACGGCCACCCCAGCCTCAACCTGCTGGGCTTCGGTGATCCTTCCACCTCATTCTTCCAAGTAGCTGGAACTACAGGTGTGCAGTACTGTGCCCTGGCTGATTTTTTTTTAATTGTAGAGATGAGGTCTTGCCAAGTTGCCCGGGCTGATCTCGCACCCACGGGCTTTGGCAATCCACTCGCCTTGGCCTCCCAAAGTGCTGGGATGACAGGCTGAGCTACCGAGCCCGGCCCAGCCACCTTTTTATTTTTATTTTTTTTACATTTTCCCTCATCCATGGAGGACAGCAGAGTTTTAGCTAAGAAGGCTGGTTCTGCAGGCTGGATGCCTGGGTTTGAACTCTTGACTAACTTTTATTAGCTGTGTGACCCTGGGGAAGTTACTTACCTGCTCTGTGCCTCAGTGTTCTCATCTGCAGAGTAAGGATATTATCATGTTCATGCTTTTCTTTACTTCTTGTGTGATAAAGCACATAAAATAGCCCCTAACACGTGGTAAATGCTTGGCCCGTGTTAACTTATTGTGAGGAATCACTCACTGGGTACTTTGGATTCGTTGCCTTGTAGTAAACAATTCTATGAAGTAGTTATCGTTATACCCTTTTTTGGGGGGGTCAGGGTCTCAATCCGTTGCCCAGACTGGAGTGCAGTGGCACGATCAAGGCTCACCACAGCCTCGACCTCCTGGGCTCAGGTGATCCTCCAGCCTCAGCCTCCTGAGTAGCTGGGACTATACAGGCATGTGCCACCACTCTCAGCTAGTTGTTCAATGTTTTGTAGAGACGAGGTCTGGCTATTGCCCAGGCTGGTCTCAAACTCCCAGGCTCAAGCAATCCTCTGGCCTCGATCTCCCAAGTAGTTGGGACTATAGCTGCCACCACGCCTAATTTTTTTTTTTTTTTGTCGAGATGAGGTCTCCCTATGTTGCCCAGGCGTGTCTTGAACATCTCGGCTCAAGCAATCCTCCCGCCTTGGCCTCCCAGAGTGCTGGGCTCACTGGCGTAAGCCACCACGCCTGGTTGTGATTCCCATTTTACCGAAGAGATTGACCTCAGATCCCACAGCTAGAAGTAAGCAGAGCCCAGTTGGGAACTCAGGTCTGTATGTCTCCGGGGCAGGCCTGGACCCCAGGGTCTGACTCTGAGAAAGAGATCTCTGTACAGGGCATGTGCTGGGAGCGCTCAGAGCAGCATGCGTGGGCCAGGAGGCTGGTCGGCAGCGTTGTGGAGGCCCTGGCCTGCATGCAGAGCCCAGGCCCTGGCTTGGCTTTCAGAGCTGGACGTGCTGGGACAGAGGCTGCCGTGTACTGGCCCCTCCACAGACTTGGGAGGGCACGTGGCTCTGGGCAAAGCACCTCCCTTGGCTAAGGCTTGCTCCGGGGGTCTCGGCTGACAACCGTAGACCCCACATTCTCAGCCTCCAGGGAGAGTCTGGGTGTTGTGTGCCGGGGCCACCCTCCCTGAAGTTTGGGAGAAGGTGTTCCAAGCCATCTTGCAGCCCGTGGGGGCTGGATCACAGCTCTCTCTGTCCCCAGTCTCTCAGACCCACTCGTGTCGGGAGTCCAGGAAGCCCAGGGACGGACGGACTGCTGTACAGGGAGGCTGGGGGGCTTGAAACAGCACAGCAGCTGCTGAGCGACACCCAACCAAGGACATCACCCACAGGGCTCAGCTGCCACCATCACATTCTCTTGGTGGCTGGGGTGGGAATGATCGTTTACCAAAAGCTCAAGTAGCCTGGGTTTCCGTCTCCCTAGCAAGCTATTTTTTATGGTGCAAGTCCTGATCTACAGGCTGGAACCCCAGAATTTGAAAACTGGAAGGAGTCTGAGAGATCCTAGGCCCTTCGCCTGAGTTGACGTGGAGGGGCGTGATAGAGTCAAGGTCACACGGCTGGTTCACAGTTGCACACCCAATAGGTTTGGGACATGGCGCGAAAACTGATCTCTCAAGCGGAGCTTTGCTGTTTGCCAACTGCACAGAAATTATAAAAACAAATTCTTGGCTGAAAACTTGAAAGGATAGGTTTGGAATGTTATCTTAATGCACACTGCAATCTCGAAGTTTCTTGTCATAGGCAAGATAAAGTGCTGTGTTTATATTTTACTCATTTCCATGCAAAATGGCTTCTAAGACCACGTGCCAAGAATTCTCCCTGACACGGCACGGTGCACGTTCCCTCGACTCTATTTTGTTTCTCTTTGACAGTAAAATATTTTTTATGATGAAAACACTCCCCCACTCTTAGCACTATAGTTTTTTTCCCCACATAATTGATACAATTACATAAATGTTGTACGGTGCGGGAAATCTTTAAAGAACCTATTTCAGAGCAGAGCATCAAGCCTTATCTTTGAAATACTTTCGAAAACACATCAGACATATGGCGCTGTTGGGTTTAAAACTGTACCACCAATTTTATGGTAACGTATTATCTAAAGTGCAATGTTCTCTGGCACATGGATATATCCACAGCCGTGAAGATGAGTGCTCAGCTCCCAAAAAAGCTTTTAATTTTTCATTACCTCCTTAGGACACTACCTGGCTGGAGCTAGACATTTAAAAATCCCATGTGATCGTCCAGCTCCTCGGAGATGTTAACTCTTATGTTTCCAGCAGAATCAACAGGACGATAGCTGACTGTTGAGAACGGGGGCAATTTAATACTGGAGTCGGTAGACTGAAGCCCTCCTGCCTGGGCTCCAAGTCCAGCTTCCCCAGTTGTGTGACTTTGAGCAAGTTATTTAACCTCTGTAACACGGGGATGGCATTGTTACATGGCCCTTGTGGTTACTGTAAGGATTCAAAGTGCCAATCACACAAAATGCTGGGAACAGAGCTTGCTCACAGTACTCTCAGTTGATGCCACGCCACTGTGATTTGCTTTGTAGACTCAGAGTGTGAATCTTTACAAAGAAAGTTAAAGATGACAAGTAAAAACGAGACCTACCTAAGTGATCATGCTACATTTTGATGCTTTCAATGGAGTTTTTTGGTGAAACAGAACCATATACCTGGATAGACCATGCATCTAAGTAGACCAGTCGCCTAAGAGACTATACGCCTAGAACCACTCGGCTAGATAGGCCACACATCTAAACAGACCACACGCCTGGACAGACCACATGCCTCGACAGACCATACACCTAGATCCTAAAGGTTCATCCCACAGCTTGGCACACATGATGACTGAGATGGCAAATTATTGATCTTTAGCCAGAAGAGAGCTGATTCCGGAAACCGAAGAACAATGTTCTGATAGTATGTCCTGGAAAGCCTTTCTCAACTGGTAGCTCTGAGGATACAGTGCCTGTGCCAAGCTCGCACACCACAACGTGGCCAGCACTTTGCACATCGTCACGTAGTAGGAAGTTAATAGATGCGAGATGGTTGGGTGATTGAATGCAAGAGTCAAGTCCCTTTGAGTCACAGCATTTTGGCGTTGGGAGGGGATGGCTGCTCACGATATCACAAATTTGGAACCTGAGGATAAATGACTTAACACGAACTCGGCAGTCAGCTATTCATCGAGCAAGGATCCAAGGGGTTGACTTGCAGTCTCAGATACATTCAAACAAGTCACTGCCTTCTGTAGTATTTTTCTAAGATGCATGATCAGAAATGTCAGTCTCTTGGGATATTCATGGAGCAAAGAGTAGAAAGAGCTGTTCTGTGGTCAAATAATTTGGGGAAATGCTGAGTTAAACAGTTGGCCGGACGCAGTGACTTGCGTTTATCATCCCAGCTCTTTGGGAGGCTGAGGTGGGAGGATTGCTTGAGCCCAGGAGTTAGAGACCTTGTCTCTATTTTTAAAATCTAGCCGGACTCGGTGGCTCAACCTGTAATCCCGCGCCTTTGGGAGGCTGAGGTGAGTGAATTGCCTGAGCCGCGGGTTCGAGACCTGCCTGGGCAGCGAGACCTCATCTCTACAATAAATCAAAAAATCAGCTGGGCGTGGTGGCGCATGCCTGTAATTCCGGCTACTCAGAAGGCTGAGGCGGAAGGATCACCGGAGCCCAGCAGGCCGAGGCTGCGGTGGCCGGGAGCGGCCACTGCACTCCAGTCTGGGCGACAGAGTGAGACTCCAACTCAAAAAAAAAAAAAAAAAATCTAGCTAGCTGGGCTTGGTGGCACACGTTTGTAGTCCCACCTACTCAGGAGGCTGAGGCAGAAGAATTGCCTGAACCCAGGCATTGAGCCTGCATTGAGCTGTGATTGTGTCACTGCACTCCAGCCCAGGCAGCACAGTGAGATTCTGACTCAAAAAAAAAAAAAATTAAGCAGTCAGTTTCCAAGGGAGAAATGGAGCACTGTTTGCAGCATTTCTGAGCAGAGTTTGATCACACAACTCCTTTTGAAGGGAGCATCTTTTGGGACTGATGATCTGTGAGGCACAAGGGCGACAACTGACCAGTTGGCTTCAACAAATGTTTATTAAGCACCACATACATGCAAGTATTGTGATAGAAACCTTATAAAAAGCTAAGGGGAGTAAGACACCAATATGTTTCTGGCATCTTTAATGAGGGGGCATAAGAGCAGTGGTGGAGGTGGGGAGGTGGAGTCTTAAGAAAAGACACATATAACTTTGGCTTATGTTTGAATTTGATAAATGTCTCCAGAAAGGCTTAAATAAAATGCTGTCAGGGTTCCAAAGATGGGGATCAGACCAGACTTCCATGGAATGAGCAGCATTTGAGATGAATGGCAAGCTCCTTTAGTGAAGGTCTGCTAGTTTTTGTTTATCTGAAGATGTCTTCATTTTACTTTATTAAATATAGCTTTTCTGGACATGCAACTGACACATCTTTCCCTTCAACACCTTGGATATATTGTTCCTGTGTCTCTTTGTGTGTCCCGTGTTCTTAAGAAGTCTGCTGACATTACAACTCTCAGTCCTTTGTAGATTCTCTTTCTTTTTTCTCAGGCTACTTTTAAGATTTTCTCCTTGTCTTTGGTGTTGTCCAGTTTCCCTATAACATGTCCAAGGCATACACTTCCTTATGTTTTTCCTGCTAGGGACATGCTGTACTTTTAAAATCTGTGGACTTATGTTTTTTGAAATTAGTTCTGAAAAATTCTCAGCCACTATTGCTTCAAATGCTGTGTCTCCTCCACCTCTTCTATCCTCTCCTTCCAAAACTCCGATGAAAAATGTATTAGAACTTTTCGTTCTGTCTTCCATATCTTTAACCTTCCCTTCCATATTTTCTGTTTACTTCATTTCCTGTGCCACATTCTGAATTTTTTAAAAAGATATATCTCCAATTCTTGAACTATCTCTTCATATATTTAGCATGTTCGTTAAACGTTTACTTTCAATGATTTTATTTTTGGAAGCTCTTTTTTATTCTGTTTCAGATTTATCCCTGAGGGTCTATTGTTGCTTGCTTATCTATGGGATCCCACCCCTTATGTCTTTGATCGCTTATAGGTAACCGTTCTTGGCAAGGAGGGCAGCAAACCACGGTGGTGAAGATGCAGACTCTGAAACCAAACAGCCTGAACCCAGACGGTAGCATTTAAGAGGCATTGACCCAGGACAAATTACTTAATTTCTCTGTGCTTTGGCTTTCGCATCTATATAATAGGGATAATCATCATACTTGCTTTGTAGAACTGTTATGAGAATACAACTGTTTTCTCTCAGGCTACCTTTAAGATTTTCTCCTTGTCTTTGGTGTTGTCCAGTTTCCCTATAACATGTCCAAGGCATACACTTCCTTATACAACTGTTATGAGAATAGCATACAATAATGCCTTTACCTACTTTTGTAAATTAAAAAATAACCTATATAGCATACAATAGCATACGATAATGCCTTAATTAAAAAATAACCTATATAGCATACAATAGTATACAATAATGCCTTTACCTACTTTTGTAAATTAAAAAAATAACCTATATCTGAGAATTCCAATAGTTAAAGTCCTTGTGGACTTTAAGTAGCTTCCTGCCTAGGGACGTAACTGAAAATGTCCCTAGGAAGGTGAATCCAGACCACCGTGGGAGAGTCCAGACAGCAGTGTGAAGAGACCAAGGAGGAGGCTATGGCACAGGTCCAAGCAACAGCTCGGGAGGGACAGAGTGGAGGACTAGTGGCAGAGACAGAAGGAAGGCATGGACTAAAAGGCCTTATGGAGGCTGAATTTGCAGAATGTTCCAACTGCCCAGGTAAGAGGAGCAAGGGAAGGTAAAACCCAGAGACTGTATGAAGGTCGTAAACATAAAAGACAAGGGGGGTAATACCTCTGATAGATACAGAAATCTCAGCAAGGGCCCTTAGCTTGGGGCGAAGATGACAGCTTTGGTTGTATGACATTAAACTTGAGAGTCTGTGAGGACAGCCATCCCTTGGCATCCACAGGGTATTGAAGCTGGGCTCTGCCATGGATACTGAAGCCACAGAGGCTTACGTCTCCTCTGTAAAATGGAGAGATACTCACATATAATCTATACACATCCTCCTGGATACTTTAAGTCATCTCTACATTGCTCGTAATACCTACTGCTATGTAAATAGTAGCTATGCTGTATTGTGTATTTGCATTATTTTTATTGTTCTGCTATTTAAAAATAATTTTTATTTATTTGTTTGTTTATTTTTTGAGTGGAATCTCACTCTGTCACCCAGGCTGAAGTGCAGTGGCACACTCACAGCCACCACAGCCTCGACTTGATGGGCTCAGGCGACACTTCCGTCTCAGCTTTCCAAGGAGCTGGAACCACAGGCATGCACCACCATGCCCAGCTAATTATTTGATTTACCATAGAGATGAGGTCTCACCAAGTTGTCGAGGCTGGTCTTGAACCCCTGGACTCAGTTAATTCTCTTGCCTCAGCTACCAAAGTGCTGGGATTACAGGCTTGAGCCACTGCGCGTGGCTACTTTTATTTTTTAGAGACAGGGTCTCATTCTGTGGCCCAGGATGGAGTGCAGTGCACAATCATGGCTCATCGCACTGCAGCCTCGACCTCCTGGGCTCAGGTGATCCTTCTAACTCAGCCACTTGAGTGGCTGGGACTATAGGCATGCACTAGCATGACCGGCTAATTTTTCTGTTTTGTGTAGAGACAGGGTTTTGCTCTGTTGTCTAGGCTGGCCTCGAACTCCTGGGCTCAAGCAATCCTCCCTTCTCAACCTCCCAAAGTGCTGAGATTTTAGTGTTGTTTTCTATTGTCACGGGAGGTGCAGGGTGTCTTTTGCAAACAAGGAGCTGACTTCGATGGTCTCTAGGCAGGTTTGGGATTCAGCCTGCTCAGGGGTTTGGCTGTTTCAGTGTCTCTGGACTGTGTCGTTTCTGGGTGGGCAGGTGTCCACTGTATAGTGGCTAAACATTCTGAATATCAGCCCTCTTCAGGTCTCCTCCAGGAAAGGACAAGTCTCTTGCGGGTCTTCAGAAGACATAGGTCACTTGGCTTTTCAGAAACAGAAGAATCACAGGAATTCACTCACAGCATCCATTTATCCTGATTATAAATACTCTCTTGCTGGGCTTGGTGGTTCGTGCCTATAATCCCAGCACTTTGGGAGGCAGAGGTGAGAGGATTGTTTGAGCCCAGGAATTTGAGACCAGCTTGGGCAACTTGGCAAGACTTCATCTCTACAATAAACAAATTTTCAAAAATTAACTGGGAGTGATACTGTGTCTGTAGTCCCAGCGACTTGGGAGACTGAGGCGGAAGGATCATCTGAGCCCAGGAGTCAAAGCTGCGGTGAGCTGCGAGCACGCTACTGCACTCCAGCCTGGGTGACAGAGTGAGACTCTGACTCATCAAACAATAATAATTTTAAAGATACACCTGCTGACTCCAGGAGAGAAAACTGACTCCCTATCACTGGCTCTATGCCTCGACTTCCCATTTCCTAACTTCCTGCACACCTTCTCTACTTTACTGGAAAGTAATATTTTCCCAGGCTTCCAAACACGTGGACACCTTCCCCATCGAGGTAGGAAATAAGAATAGGAGATTGAACCCAATTTCTGTTTTTTCTTTAAGTCAGGATCTCACTCGGTCACTTAGGCTGGAGTGCAGGGGCATGCTCATGGCCACCGCAGCCTCTGTCTTCTGGGCTCAGGCGATCCTCCGGCCTCAGCCTCTCGAGTAGCTGGGACTACAGGCCCATGCCATCATGCCTGGCTAACTGTTTTTTTTATTTGTAGGGACGAGGTCTCGCTATGTGGCCCAGGCTGGTCTCGAACTCCTGGGCTCAAGTGATCCTCCTGCCTCGGCCTCCCAAAGCGCTGGGGTGGCAGGCGTGAGCCACCACGCCCCACCTTGAACCCAGAGCTTCTAGGCTCTCTCGGCGCCTCACTGCTCCTCCTCCTGCTGAACACAGGCCACACTGCTGAACTGAGACTCGGCCAAGTGGCCCCGGGTCCAGGAGTTCTCTCCTCTCTCCACACTTCCGTCACTCCCGTTTTCTCCACCTGCAAAGGCTTCTCTGCAGCCCCCTCCCCTGGCGAGCTTCTACCCACCCCTCGACACCCCAACCCACAAGAGTTCTGCTTCTATAACACTTGGCCAGGTGAACTCATCCCTTTGTGACATAACTGTGACTCCCACGTCTGCTTCCGGCCAGCACTCCTGAGGGCGGGCAGTGGGCTTGGCTCCCTTGTCCCACCACCCAGCACATCTGGAAAGAAGCCAGCTGTGCTAGAAATGGGCACCATGTCTTGGGTACCACCGAGCCCAGCCGCCGGGGCACAGTTAAGTGATCCAGGCATGCCCATGTGACCCGATGGACAAGTCAAATTTCCTCACAATATTTCGAAGTGGGAATCGCGGGACCAGGGGTAAAAAGTGCGGCCACTGGAAGGTCATATGGAGTGGTCACCTTCAAAAGCTGACACGAGACACGGGAGTGGTGTGGGAGTCTGCTTGAGAGGGAACCCAGGAAGCATGAGGGAGGGAGGGAAAGTGAGACAGAGAAAGGACAAAAGCCGGCAAAGGTGCACTGCCGAGCAGGCGACCGCCCGGGGAAATTGAGGCTTGATCCCTCTCGAGACCCTCTCAGAAACCATGGGGACACAGCGCTGCCCCACTGGGGACAGGAAGACAGGGCGTTTGCCCAGGGACTCCCATCCCCCTCTGGTGCGGCTGACCCTGCCGGCAACCACCGGCTCGGGGTGCAGCAGGAAGCCGCAGGGAGGCAGAGCTGGGTGTTCGGGTGGGGAGCGCCAGTCTGGAAACTGTCTACCCCTTGCAGGTGACCTCCAAGAGGGGCCGGAGAAGCCGGGCAGGACGTCCCAACCCCGGCGCAAGGAACCCGCCGGAACTCAAAGCCCAAGCAGCCCGGGGCAGGGGTGGCAGGACTCGGGAGCGGAAGAGGCTGGCCCGTCGGGAGGCAGATGGGGCCGAGAAGCAGAAGGGACACACGGCGCAGCCACGGAGACGGAACAGAGGTCTGGCCGTCACACCCACCCGGTGCGGCCACCGTGGAGCGTGACCCTGGACCTGTTCACCGGCCGGCCAGTCCTTCCCAGCTGCCCCGTAGGAAGCCCTGCCCGTGCCAAAGCCGCCCGCCCACCCTGAGCGCCTCCCCGCCGGACCCTCCGCTCCTTCGTCCAGTGCCTTGGAGGACCTGGAG
Organism: Cephalopachus bancanus; assembly: GCA_027257055.1. Classification (NCBI taxonomy): domain Eukaryota; kingdom Metazoa; phylum Chordata; class Mammalia; order Primates; family Tarsiidae; genus Cephalopachus; species Cephalopachus bancanus. The sequence goes on along the minus strand of JAPVLO010000436.1, from coordinate 2,944,580 downwards.
CCCCGGAAAAGCTGCACCCAACTCCCGGCGTGAGACTCTCCTTCTTTCTCTGTAGCAATAGGCCCTGGGTCAGGGCCCATAACCCTTGGACACTAGGCTGGGTCAAAACTGCCAGATGCAAAAGTGGTGGCAGAGAGGGAGGCCAGCGCGGAGAGGGGAGTCGGGGCAGAATACGCCAAACACATGGCAGGGTGCGTTCAACTCCGCTGTGTCGTCAAGAGCTGAGCTCATTGGCTGGAAGCAGTACATGTCTGTGTGTTGCTGCTCATTGGCTGAGAGTGGTCAGTGTGGTTTCTTTGTTCTAGCCCTCATCGGCTGAGAATAGTGCCATTTCTGTGCTCTGGCCCTCATTGGCTGAGAGCGGTCACGGCTATTTCTTTGCTCTACCTCTCACTGGCTGAAAGCCAACAACAATGCTCAGAAGCTGTGGGAAAACTGTAGGATTTTTATTTTGGAAAAGATTTCAGATACAAATGGTGCTGTAGTGAATTGGTATTGAGGAGGTTAATATGGAATATTAAAGTTATTTCTTTAGAAGTATCCTCTTTACTTAAATTAGCTTGCAAAGCTTTCTTCTGTTCCTTGTAGCCAGACGATCCTATGCAAAATGGTATGCTGTGTGTGTGTGTGTGTGTGTGTGTGTGTGTGTGTGTGTGTAGATAGATAGATAGGTAGACAGAGACAGACAGAGAGAGAGGAGAAAGAGAGAGAGAGAGAGAGAGAGAGAGAGAGAGAGAGAGAGAGAGAGAGAGAGAGAGAGAGTTTAAGGAATCAGCTCACACGACTGTGGCAGCCGATGTGTGCAAAATCTGCATGGTAGGCTGGAGATTGGAGACCTGGGGGAGGTTGGCTGGCAGAATTCCCTCTTCCCTGGAGGAGGTCAGTCTTTTAAAACGTAAGGGCTTCCACTGACTTGATGGGGCCCACCCTCATGATGGTAGACTGCTTCAACAAATACCTTCAGAGAAACTTCTAGAATAATGTTTGACCTCACGTCTGGGCACTGTGGCCTAGCCAAGTTGACACATAAAATGAACCATCACACCACCCATCTCTGCTCCGGGACGGTGAGGGCCTGGAGGACAGTGCTCAAAGGATTCTGCAGTCACGCATAGACGCAACAGGAGGGAACACCCCTGGGAACCAGGATGCTTGTTCTGAGCACAGAAGGGCGGGGTGGGGGGGGTCCCATGTCACGGTTATGCTGTCCCTGCAATGGGAGGTTCATTTGTGTTCCCTGAATGAATGAACAAGTGATAAGTCTTGGCTATGTTGCTGTCAGATTTAGGACCAGCCTTGGTTCAAGCTGGGTTCGATGGGATTGTTTGACCTTAACCAGGTGGGCTGAGCACAGCTTCCACACACAGGCACAAGAGTGCTCCCAGCAAACTGACCAAGGGCAGTCCCAAACTGGAAATAACCTGGATGTCCATACACAGTGCACGGAGAAATGAGAAATACTGTGTGACTGTTACATGCAGGATCGTTGCATGGGTGTTTCTTGCCGATGCAAGGCTGAGCAACACAAGCCAGACACAAACCATTCCGTTTCCATAAAGTTCAAAAACGGACACAATTAAACCAAGGTCTACATACATCTCCAGGAGCACAGGGAAGCTTTGGGGGGAGTCAGCCATGTTATACTTCCTAACATGGGTGTTAACTGCATGACAGTTTGTTCAGCCACATTTTTCTGTATAAATGTTACACTTCTCAATCAAACCTTTCCCTCCAAGCTCTCCTTACACCAATTCCCGAGGAAAGCTAAAGCACAGGGAAGCTCACAGGCCACTGACCCGTCCCCGTGAGCTTTGGGCCCACGTGGCCGGTGCGTCCATGCTCTGGCCTTCCTCCTTCCTCGTGTCCCCTTCGAACCTGTTTCTGTTTTTCCTCCTCCCCTAGAACAAATGTCTTCATTTTAGTCCAACGACTAGATTTACAATGTAACCAATTTAACAGTTCAAAGTCCTAAAATTCATCCTCCGTAGGACTTGCAAAGCAGCTGCAGAAAAGATGAATGCCACTCGTGGGATCAAAAGCCTAGAAGGTTTTCGGGGAAAAGTTCAGTGGTGTGTGCTTGCAAGGCCTGCTCGTAGCCGAAGGCCCCGTGAGAGGACAGAGTGTCGTCTGTCTCACGGTGGGCTGGGAGTGCCTGGAACAAGTGGGCTCCGGAGCTCCTCCTCCCCGCCCCCACTGCATTCTTGTTCTGAGAGCCTGGCACCAAAGGCCAGCTCTCACCTCCCAGGATCCCGGGCTTAAATGCAGAGTCCAGCTTCAAGGGGGTTAGAGAAAACGCAGAGCGGTTTTAAGGGCAGGTGCTGGAGGTTGGCTTTCGCCTCTTTTCATAGCTTTTAATGCTTAGAGAGTGCCGTTAAATATGCTTTCTTCCCTTCCTCCCTCCCCCACTCCCCTTCTGTCTGAAGAATAACACATGTCACATGGAAGCCTGAAAACCCAAGGAGAAACACGCAACGCTCCAAGCGCCTTGCGTCGGCCGGCTGCTGCCGAGCCCGGCTTGGGTTGGGCCATTTACACTTCTCTGGCGCAAGCATTTCTCTACAGCGGGGTCATTTTATAGACCCATTAAGCCTGCATTTTCTCTCGGGCTCCTCTCCCCGGCTCCCCTCAATCCCACTCTAGTCACATACTCTAAAAAACCCCTTAAGCCCCAGAAATAAATCTGCCCAAACTGCCAAGCGTTCAATCAGGCTTTTACTGTATCTCTTTGCAATTAGAATAAATTTACTGCTTGGAGAGATGGGGGAAATCTACAAGGTACTCCTTGGATAAATACACTGCAGTGAGAAAAGTCGTGGCTCTGTCAAATTATCTCTGTGAATTCAACAAGCATCAAGGTCACGGGCTCGCTACATACCAGGGAGCGCTAATTGATGGCCCTACAGCTGGCGGTACCACTCGGCCGCGCCGCTCAGCGCCCGCTCCACATTCTCTCTGTCGGAGCATCGTTCTTGGACCGAATCCCATCTCTTTTTCTCCTCCCGGCACAAAAAGTACATGAGTCTGTCCTGGAAGGATGCCAGCCTTCAGAGAACCAAGGAAAGTGTTGTTTCTTAGCTATTTTTATCTCCCTTTTAAAGAAAGGACACACTATCACCTCTGGGTTACTCATTGTCAGCATTCAGGCCGTGGTCTGAGGTCACTGTCCTGGCACTGCGTCGATGGGGAGATGTCATTGTAGGCCCCAAATGTCCCCCAAAAGGCTGAGAAGGACACTGGTGTCTTCTCCTCAAGCTAAAGCAGAACTCACCCGAGAAGATGCACCCAGTTTTCCTGGCCACACGGTCTGCGTTTCAGGCCAGGAGGAAGGCAAATTAAAATGTGATCGGAATGTGCTCTGCATCTCTGAGCTGCAGAGGGAGAGGGAAGGAAATAGGGGAGACAGAAGAAAGAGAGTCCAACAGAGGAGGACAAACATGCTTCCAGGGTCAGGGTGGTCTACGCATTCAGATCTCCTGGGAAGCTTCCACTGTGACCATGCACAGAACCCACTAGCACACTTGGCTGGGATGCGGGAAGCTATCGTAAATGATGACACGGTTCCAGAGTGGAAGTATGACCCAAGTGTCAACAGGGGCCCGCCCTGCATGGCCTCAGGACTGCATTTAGGCACAGATTTCAGAGTCAGAAAGGTCTGGGTTCAAGTCCCGCTCATCCACTAAGTAGCTGTGACACCGGGCAGCCTGCTTGGCCGTCTACATTTCAACTTGCTCATCGTAAAATAGGGCTGGTAGGAGTCTGCCTCCAGGGTGTTGAGAGCCTTGGATGGGACACGGCATGGAATACCTTGGACACAGCGTTGGCACACGGGTTGTCTTGATAGGGTTCACTGTTGTCACCGGGGTCGTTATAACCGGCAAATCAGGAAAAGTGTTTGCCCCTCCAAGCAGGTGAAGGTAGCTTCAGAAGGACCATTTTCCGAAGCAGTAGGAACAGCCCCACCTGCCTCTTGCCGGGGCCTTGTTTTTTGTTGTATTTGGAAGCTTGCTTTCTGTCGCTCTTGCACAGTGGAGTGACTGGGCTTTCTTCCACACAGTGACAGGCATGCAGATCTCACCCAGAAATCACAGGGAAAGTCCCGAGTCTGCTTCTTGAAGGAATTCTCCAGGTAGTCATTAGCTGGGAACTTGGACTTGGCCTGGGAGAGGCTGCCCTGGCTTGCCCTAAGCCAGGAGGGCCGTCCTCCTCGGGGCAGATTCCTATACCAAGAAGGCCAGCTTCAGTGACCCCTTTTTGAAGGAAGGAAGAATGTTCTGAAACACTGGAAGTGTTTTTCATGCCAACTTCCAAACTGTAAAGTGATATCTGGGCCTTTTAGAAGACTTGGGAAATTTTCTAATATTAAGGAATATGGATTTAAAGGAAGCCTGGGGGATTAGCGTTTTCCTCCTCTTTGAAGCATTCGAAACAGCTTTCATCTGCTTTCAGGCCGCTATCCAATTTGGCATGGCGTTCTGGTAAAGCATTGTTGTCTTCTCCGTGGAATTGATACTTTGTGCCCCTTTTATAACCCATTTGGAGAAATATTTAGGGTATAAAAGAATCTTGAATGCGAAGAATAAGACCATTCAGAATGGAGAGATGTCTTCTAAAAGGCTTAAGAGACACTTAAGTTTTGTCTGGCATATGAGAAATCACAACAAAGATACATGAGTCTAGTTGTACACACAGTTACAATGCTAGGACTGTTCACCAACATCCTGGATATTGGTCCTCTATCACATATACGGTGCTTTACAATGGGCAAAACAACAACAACAAAACAGCACTCTCATGTAATGGCGGGTAATAGTATTACACTGCTCATGTGATAGCAGTATCTGGGAGACAGATTCTTATTTTACCGACAAAGCCATTGGGGCTCAGGAAGTATAAACACAAATTTTTGCCTAAAGAAAAAAATGCAATATAGGGACAAGATCTTGCACCTGGGACCCTGAGTTTTGGTCCCAATACCTTTTCCACTTCACCACATCACCTTTCACCTGCCATGTGATCAGGCAGACCTGATCAACCCTAGGTGCCTCAGTTTCCCAGCCTGTGAGATTAGAATAATACCTCTCTGGCTTCCTTTCGAGGGCCGGTAGATACATTTTCCAGGGCAAGTTTATCTATCGTGTGACGGAGATTTCTGGGAACAGCGTGTGATGAACCTGAACGAAAGACACCCTGCAAAGGGCAACACGATACAGCGACACCCTGTCTGCCAGGAGTACATCCGAGAGTTCTACAGAGATGATCTGAGATGACAGTGTTTGCAGAAGCACGGCTGGATAGTTTCAAGGCTAGCAGGTGGCCTGCAAGCCACAAGCAACTGTGACTAGCGCATCACCCCGGGGGGGGGCAGTGCACCTGGGGAGGGGCAGATTGGAAGAAGGGCACACACCCATCCGTCCGCCAGTCTGGGGCCTTAATTCCTCATAGCTAAAACACAAACAAACAAAAAAAACAGGTAAGTGTATCATCAACATGAAGGAAACTCCATAGCCAGGCGACTCACAACCTGTAGTCTAGGATAACAAGTATTCATGTCTCCTCTCAGGGGTTATGTATTTATTACCGGAGAATCTATCCATTGTCAAAACAGCTGATGAATTAGATAGAAGCAGGTTCTGGTGTTCTATTCCTGTAGGATGACGATAGTTGACAATAACATATAGACGGAGATAGCTATAAGGAGGATATTGAAAGTTCTCAGTACAAACGAGAAGTGTTTGAGATGACGGATATGCTAACTTGCCTGACCCAATTATATGTATGGAAATGTCACTCTGTACCCCATGAATATGCCCAATTAGTATGTGCCAATTAAAGCATTATTGTAAAACCAACCAATAGTACTGAATTAAGAGTCACATGTATGCATATATACATGGTATGCATACTCACACTGTATGTGAGTGTGTGTGTGTGTGTGTGTGTGTGTGTGTGTTGTGTGTGTGTGTGTGTGTGTGTTGGAGACTCACTCTGTCACCCAGACTGAGTGCAGTGGCACAATCACGCTCACCGCAGCCTCAACCTCTGGGCTCAGGCGATCCTCCCACCTCGACCTCCCAAGTAGCTGGGACGATAGGCACACGTCATCCCAACTAATTCTTTTAGTTTTTGTGGAGACAGAGTCTGGTTATGTTGCCCAGGCTGTTCTCGAACTCCAGGCCTCCAGGGATCCTCTCATCTCAGCTTCCCAAAGCACAGGAATTATAGGTGTCAGCCACTGTGCCTGGCCATCTGCGCACATCTTAAAGAGAACTCAGTAGGGATCGTTATCGAGTGTGTAGAAACTACAGAGAGACCAGATGATGTGTGAGAAAGCTCATGTGATCCTCTGATTGATGCCCTGGTAAGAAGGAAGATGACGGGGAGGAGAGGAAACGTCTGAGAATTTAGTCTCATTGTCAGCCCTAGGACATAGACTGTGTCTCTGTGGCCTCAGTCCCCGGCACAATTCCTGCTAAGAGAAAAGTGTTAATAAGTACTTGAAGAAAGACCAAAGAACACTACTCTCAAGAGGACCATGCCTTTTGGACATGAGCTGGCAGAACTTACCTGAATGTAAATACCTTTCCATTTGTGACTTAAAAAAAAATGCGAAAATTTTGATAACATTAAACTTCAGTTAAAAAGTAGTAACCCGGCCAGGTGAGGCGCATCAACCCTGAAATCCCAGCACTTTGGGAGGCCGAGGTGAAGGGATTGCCTGAATCCACGGATTCGAGTACAGCCTGGGAAACTTGGCAAGGACTCTTCTCTACAATAAAAAAATAAAATAAATTAGCCAGGCATGGTAGCGCGCACCTGTAGTTCCAGCTACTTGGAAGGCTGAGGCGGAAGGATTGCTGAAGCCCAGCAGGTCAATGCCGGGGTGGCCGTTAGTGTGCCACTGTGCTCCAGCCTGGGCAATGGAGTGAGACTCCAACTCAGAAAAAAAAAAAAAGAAAAAAGAAAAAGTATCCAGTGGGTATATTACATCAAATACAGAGTAATTTGTGACTAAAGTTTAAACATGTCAGAATAAATACTTTTTTGTAAATTAATTCTGGGTTCTTTGGGTCCCCCCTGTATATGCAGGTCAGTGAATCCCCCAAAACACGGGAAGCGTGCTGGCCTGTTCCCCATCAACGGCGATGCCTGCAATTGTGGCCGCGAACTCCTCAGTAGGACCTTGAGGCATCGGGGTAGGAGGGACTGAGTTACATTCAGCAGAACTGCTGTGATTTCATCTCGATGGCCCGCAGACGTGGTCCCTCATCAGACGTGGGCAGAGGCGCTGGATCACGCACAGCCGGTTCCCTGGGCATTCAGAAGCAGCGGGACTGTCGGGGCCATTGGCTCAGCTCAGGTCGGACCCAGAACCCAAGCTGAGTCCTCCCTCCCTCTCACTACCAGCAGAAGCTGGTGATGAGACGGCCGAGTGTTCTGAATTCGTCTGTGGGTGGAACCATCTGCAGGGAGGTGACTGCTGGCCTTGCAATAGGGAGCAGGGTGTCTGCTGAAGACATCTGCGAAGCCGACTCTTGGCGGTGTGGCCCAGACGGCTGCGAACTAGCCTGAAGTGGGGGGTCTCGGGTTCCGGCTTTTTTTACTACGTTGCTGTGTGACTCTGGGCTTCGGCTTCTTCATGGTAAAATAAAAGTGCAGCCGGGGCTTTTGTGGCCCTGTACTGGGGCAGAAGGATGCAGATAGTGCCAAAGGACTACAGGTGCGTGCCGCACCAGCTAATTTTTAAAAATTGATTTATTGTAAAGATGAGGTCTCTTCATGTCGCCCAAGCTGGCCTTGAACTCCTAGGCTCAGGCAATCCTTCCGCCTCGGCCTCCCGAAGTGCTGGGATTACAGGCGAGAACCACCACGCCCCGCCCCAAAGGAACTGATTCTTGAGGATGATTTTCTGAATTGATTGGCGTCTTTCTGGGATGGGTTTTCTAATCTGATTGACTTAAAGGCACTCGTGACTGTGTTTCCAGTGGTGAAGAGAGAACGGAGGGTTCATGGTAGGTTGAGACACACAGCACTGCACCACTGGCCACTCCCAGTCAGACACTTACAACAGGCAAGGTTCCAGGTGGCCGTGCAGTGCCTCTTCAAAGGAGACCCATGGCTGGCTCTTACAGGAGTGCTGTCCTTCCCTGCTGCCCCACTCCACACTCCCGTTAATATGAAGACTCACTATGGGCTTTGGACATGGTGGCTTCACTCTGCTCGCTGCCAGAAGCCCTGGGGGTGGAGAAGCCTGGAAACAGCCCTCCTCATGATGCTTGGCCAGGAGAAATCTCTCCGGGCTAGGGACATGGAGTCTTTTCTGGTCTTTTTTGCTTTTTCCTCCTTCTCTACCCCATTCTGAAGAGGCAGTACAGTAAAAACCACTGCAACAGTGAACACTCACGGGCCCTAACTACATGTCCAGCACGTAGCGCTCAGTGCTCTAGACAGATTCATGTATTTAATCCTGATCACTCACTGGGCATGCTGGCTCACAGCTGCAATCCCAGCACCTTGGAAGGTTGAGGTGGGAGGATTGCTTGAGCCAGGAGTTTGAGACCAGCCTAGGCAACATAATGAGACTCCATCGCTACAAAAAAAAAAAAAAATATTAGCCTGGTGGGATGCACTGTAGTCCTAGCTACTTAGGAGGCTGAGGAGGGAGGATCACTTGAGACCAGGAACTGGAGGCTACAGTGAGCCATGATTGCACCATTGCATTCCAGCCTGAGTGATAGCAGGACCCTGTGTCTAATCATAATAATAAAATCCTTACCACACTCTTATGAGGCAGGAAATTATTATTATTAATATTATTTGATTTGGAGTCTCCCTCTGTTGCCCAGGCTGGAGTGCAGTGGCATGATCACGGTCATCCTAGCATCAAGCTGCTGGGCTCCGGCGATCCTTCTGCTTCAGCCTTCCAAGTAGCTGGAACTATAGGTGCGTGCTACCACACCCAGCTAATTTTTTATTTATTGTAGGGATGAGGTTTTGCCAAGTTGCCCAGTCTGGTCTCGAGCCCCTGGACTCAGGCAATCCAAAGTGCTGGGATGACAGGCTGAGCCACTGAGCCCGGCCAGGAATCATTATTATTTTGTTTTTGAGTTGGTGTCTTATTCTGTTGCCCAGGCTGGAGTGCTGTGGCACATTCACGGGTCAGGACTTATTATTAACCCATTCTACAGATTGGAAAATGGAGGCAACGTCAAATAGCTAACAAGGAAGGAGCCAGGACTGGAGCCCAGGAAGTTTATGTTGCGGTGTGCTTGGCTGTTCAGCAGGCGTATGTTGACTCCTGCCTCTAAGCCTCAGCCGCCGAGTCTGTCGTCCTTCCCAGGAATGATCCAGACACTCACCTGGTGGGTTTCTGGGAGATTTGTGGGGAGGGCTCAGCATGTGAGGGCATGTGAGGGCTCAGCACTGCGCCTGGCACGCTGTGGCGACTCCGTAAACGGGCTCCACGTCCACTGGGACACCAGTGGTGCTGCTGATGCCGTATGGATGTCTGCCCCTTCATATCTTGTGTGGAAACGTGAGCCCCATGTCAGGGCAGGGGCCTGGTGGGAGGCGCTTGGGACCTGGGAATGGATCCCTGGCGAACGGAGGGTGCCTCCCAGTTAGGGCTAGTGGACTCCCTAGTGAGAGAAGAACGTGGAATCAAAAAATCAGCCAGGTGTGGAGGTGCATGCCTGTAGTCCCAGCTACTCAGGAGGCTGAGGTGAGAGGATCAGCTGAGCTCAAGAGGTCGAGGCTGTGGTGAGCCGTGAGGGTGCCACTGCACTCCAGCCTGGGTGACAGAGTGAGATCTTGGCTCAAAAAATACTTAACATGCTGTTTTATGTTATGCAAATTTTATCTCAGGAAAACAACAACAACAACAAAAATTAAGCCGTATGCTCCAACGTTCTAAAACAAGTATCCAAAGGCGGTGCGTTTTTCTTTTTTAAAAAAATTATTTTATTTTATTTTAAAGATGTGGGGTGCAATTCAGGATTGGGTACACAAGTGGGCATCGTACAGGGAAAGTTTGGGCCTCCCTTTGGTCCCCACTTTGCCTGGTTTGAGATCAGCTTCCCTCATTGATGCTGTGTGTGTCCCCCCCACCCCCGGCAGTATCCCGCTGCTGCCAATCCCTTTCTTAGAGTATTATGGGAAATGCTCAGGGTCTGCTTATGAGTGAGAACATGTGGCCCTCAGTTCTTTGTTAGAGCACTGAGTATGATCGACTCTAAATCCATCCGAGTTGCTGTGAAGTCCATATGTTTGTCCTGCTTTATGGCTACATAGATGATGCTTTTTAAAACTAGCATTCTTTATATTTTTCTGTGTATTCTAAATTTTCTACAGAAGCATGAATTGCTCTTTAAAAGCATTTTTCTATTTGGAAAACATGGCAGACGTGCAGGAAGTTGCAAAGATGGAACAGAGAGGTCCTGGACAGCCTGGGTTGTCCCTGCTGGTTACAATCTTGGTAGGGACGGAAACCAGGACATTGTCTGGGTACAACGTGTCCCGTGTAGTGGAGACAGGACACCTCCACCGCCACCGCGAGCTCCCGGGCTCCCCCCAAAGTCACCTGTTCCCTCGGCCCAACCCCTTCCTCCCCGCCCGCCGGCCTCAACCTGGGCATCTGGGCCTTCTCTGTCACTGTGGCACTCCAAGTCTGTACCGTAAATGAGAATGCGACCTTTTGAGTTGGGCCTTGTGCACTGGCACGATGCCCTGAGGTCCACACCGGGGATGGCTTGCTTTGATTGCTGATCGATGCACCGCACTTGCCTCCCCTATTTAGGGACATTTGGATGGTTGCTGGGCTTGAACTTTTACAAATAAAGCTGTTGAGGTCATTCAAGTGCGGGTTTTGTTTTGTTTCTTCTTTTTTTTAACATGATGTTAAGTGTTCGTTTCTTAAATGCCCAGGAATAAAAATTGCTAGGTCATATGGTAAGTATATGTTTAGTTTTTAAAAAATTGAAAAGACATAGGATCTCACTATGTCCAGGCTGGCCTCAAACTCCTGGCCTTGGCTGGACGTGGTGGCTCCAGCCTATCATCCCAGCACTTTGGGAGGCCGAGGTGAGCGAATTGCCTGAGCCTGCGGGTTCGAGACCAGCCTGGGCAACTTGGTGAGACCTCGTCTCTAAAATAAATAAAAATTAGCCGGGCATGGTAGCGTGGGCCTGTCGTTCTTGTTCTGGCTACTTGGAAGGCTGAGGCGGAGGGATTGCCGGAACCCAGCAGGTCGACATTGGAGTGGCCGTGAGACTGTGCCACTGCCCTCCAGCCTGGGCGATGGAGTGAGACTCCTACTCAACCCCCCCCCAAAAAAAACAAACACAAAACTCAAATGATCCTCCCACTTTGGCCTCCCAAAACCCTTGTCCACTTGAGTTTTTTAAGAAACTGCTAAACTAGTTTCCATCACCATTTGTAACTATCTGTTCTAAGAGGTGAAGAGACATCTCCTCAAGGTACCAATTTACATTTTTCCAAGGATAGTGGTGTTGACTGTCTTTCCATGTGCTATTTTTCCATCTGTATGAATCCTTCAGTAACATCTCTTCATATCTTTTGCCCATTTTCTAATTCGTTTTTTAAAATTTTCATTGTTGAATTTTGAGAGGTCTTTATATATTGTAGCTCCTTTGTCAGAATGTGTGTTTTGCAAATATTTTCTCTCGGCATGCAGCTTGTCTCTTTTTTCTCTTTGCAAAGTCTTTCCTGGAGCAACAGTTTTACAATTTGCTGAAGCCTACTTTACCAATTTTTCTGCTTTCCTAGATTGTGCTTTTTTGGTGCTATGTCTAAGAATTTTCTTCCTCAAGTCCTAGACCCTGTAGATTTCTCCTATGTTTTCTTCTAAAAGTTTTATAGTTGTGAATTACTTTCTGAAATGGCATTTTTTTTAATGCAAAAGAAATTCATGTCTTTGCGGACCACTTGGAACACAACAAAAGAGCTGAAACTATCCGGCATTGAACCGCGCTGGTGAGCGCCGGTGGAGAGTGGAGCGCCTGGGGAGAGGCCCCCTCAGTGCGGAGATCAGCCGGGGGAGTTGTCATTTGGAAAAGACCAAGGACTACTGACACAAGCGGGAAGACGTGTGTTTACGAGCCGCAGCTGTTAGTCACGGCCTGTAATTACCCCGCCAGATAAAGAGGCCAGGTTGCTACAGCTGAAAAGAAACAGAAATAGAGTCTTTTGGAAATCACAGGCATGGAACGGAGGAAGATGCCAGGTAGGAAGGGGGCACGGTTGGCTGTGTGTTTGCTGGCTGGGAGACAGGCGGATGACCCGGCACAGGGATGGTCAGGCCTGGGCTCCCGTTGTTGGGTCAGGGAGGAGTCTGCTGGGGCTCCCTCTTCAAGCCCAGGCTGTGGGGCTCCTGGCAGGGGTGTCCCCCCGGCTCACCACTTCTGTTTCCTGTCCTTGCGGGACCTCTCACCTGCCTGACTTGGTGGTCACATGATAACAGCTATGCTCAGAGCGGTGGATCCCAGCAGCTCCCGAACCTGGACAACAGGCATGAGCTAGTTTTTCAAATAAAGCATTAGCTGTTTCAGAGAAACCTCTCTCCAGCTCCCATCTCCAACCTTTCAGGAAACTGATACTCGAGTGGAACTTGCTATTTAAATTTTGGAGGCCAAGGAGGGAGGATCGCTTGAGGTCACAAGTTCAAGACCAGCCTGGGCAACACAGCGAGAGTCCATCTCTCCAAAAAATAAAAACTATTAACAGGCATTGGGAAAGAGATATGCCAAAATACCATCAGTAGTAATCTCTGGGTGACCAAATTATGGTGAATTTTATTCTCTCCTCAGTTTCCCAAATCTGATTGCATGGAGCTTATACTGAAACAATCCAGAATCTGATCAGTCTAGCTGTTCATATATCAAATTTGCACCCAGCAGGACATTGCTTGAATTATTCGACTTGTTAATAATAAGAAAAAGAAAGGAAGACTAATTCCCAGTGATGGTCACAGAGGGCACGTCCAACAGAACTGAATACGTAATTGACCATTTTGCTTACTAGTTTTAAAAAATAACTTTCAAAAAGTTGATAGGTAAAAGTATCCAGGTCGTCTGTACTGAATCTCACTAAGGCTGTGACACTGAAAAAAAGAAAAAAAAAAAAGATATCCAGGCCAAGCTCAGTAGCCTGTAAACCCAGCACTTTGGGAGGCTGGGGTGGGAGGATCGCTTGAGCCCAGGAGTTCAAGACCAGCCTAGGCAACATAGCAAGACCCTGTCTCTAAAAAAAAAAAAATCTAAAAATTAGCTGGACGTGGTGGCACGTGCCTATTGTCCCAGCTGCTTGGGAGGCTGAGGCAGAAGAATTGCCTGAGCCCAGGAGGTTGAGGCTGTGGTGTGCTGCGATTGTGCCACTGCACTCCAACCTGGGTAACGGAGTGAGACCCTGTCTCATAAAAAAAAAAATTATCTGAAGGGGACAAGGAGGATAAAGTGAAAACTAAGAGTCCCTTTCTTGAGTTTCCAGTGCCCTCCTCGTGAAACTGTCCTCTGTCAACAGAAATGTGCACTTAGAGCAGAAATTGAGCAGCGAGAGTAGATGGGAACACAGAGCCCGGTGAGGAGGCAGGAGACAGGCTAGCCTGCCATCCCTCATGACCCCAGCTCTTGCAATGACGGGAGTCACCCTCAGTCCACTCTGGCGCATGGGTGTCTGCAGACTGCGACACCCAGCCAGGCCGCACGCTAGCAGGGCTCCAAACCCCAGGGATCCAGTGGGATTTCCCAGCAGTCAGTGGCGCGTCAGAAGGTGGCAGACACGCCCCCCGCCCCCCCAGACCCCAGCTTCAGTGCCTCTTCCTTCTCGGCCTCCAGACTCCACTTCCTCGGAGGAAAGACAAGTGGGCGACCTGGGTGCGGCCCCTGTTTTCCCTGTCACCACTCCCTGATCGTATCCTTGGGAAAACTTACTACACTTGCAATTTTTAATTTATTTGTGCCCGGCTCCTGCCTTCCCTCTCTCCCCAGATTGTAAACTTCCCGAGGATGGGAACTGTGTGTGTTTGTGTTTAAATCAACCTTTGTTTCATCAGTTTATAGCCCCCATAAATATTTCACAAACGCATTATAAGTAAATAGTATAAAATAATAACTATATGTTAAATGAATGGCAGTGTTAATAAGATGGAAAATTTCACGAGCCCATCTTTGAGATAAAACTCTAATTTTATTAATTTATTCTTTTTTTGAGACCCAGCCTCCCTCTGTCACCCAGGCTGGAGAGCAGTGGCGCACCACAGAGACTCAAGGCATCCTTCTGCCTTTGGTCTCTTACCTCAGCCTCCTGAGTAACTGGGACTGCCGGAATGCACCACCGTGCCCGCTGATTTTTAAATTATTATTAGTTTTTGTAGAGACGGGGTCTTGCTATGTTGCCCAAGCTGATCTGGAACCCCTGGCCTCAAGATCCTCCCGCCTCAGCCTCCCACAGCGCTGGAATGTAGGTGTGAGCCACTGTGTCTAGTCTATTAATGTTTTAGATAACAACTGGCCCCTGAAAGGTAGGTCCATTCATGCCTTCTTCCTTCCTTCATTCGCAGGATTTTCTGAGAGGACAGAAAAGCTCCCAGAGTGGGAGGGGACCCCAGGGGGCTGCCCATCCTTTCTTTCATGGAGTAATCAACCAACTTTTACCAAGAGCCTACCAGACTCTATGCCAGGTGCTGGCGATAAGAGTGCCCAGTCCAGCAAGGAAGACCAATGAACCTGGGCACGTGTGCGCTAGGGAAACAGAGGCTATAATGTGGGTGGAGCAGGGTTTGGGGGGCCATGACCAGTGATTTCCTCCGCTTTATGAGAACTGCTGTGATGTTTTCTCCACCAAGTCACCCTGTCGCACTCACTCAAGCCCGACCGCTTCGTGCCCAAACACTGAGTTGACACATTGTGTAGCTGTGAGTTGAGATATTGTGTATCTGTAAGTCTGTCCAGGAGGACAACAATCTCCGTTTTAAGCAGAGGTTAAATAACTAAGAGTGACACTTTCACAAGCAAGCAAGAAACCAGAGGGCAGGTCTGAGAGCTCTCCCAGCAAACCGCGTTTTCTACAGCCCACCCTCTCTTTCTCCTCCCTCCCTCCTCCCTTCCCTCCTCCTCTCTGTCTCTCACAGAGCTCAGGCAGGAGACACAGAGCAGCAAATGTTCGCTGACTCGATGACTTCAGCGGCTTAACGCTCCTTTGAAAATGATCCCGCCACGGCCACAGCATGCTCCTGCGTGGCATAGACATCTACGTACAACACAGGCGTGTCTGTGTGGGCAATGTGACATCCTGCCCTGTCATCCAGGAGGGTAAAGGAAGTTCAGCCTGGAACTGTAGATCCCTAGAGCTCTGGGCAATCTTGATAAGGGAGGAGGGGACTGAGAGGTGAGGGAGATTTCTTGAAGGGCTCTTTATCTTGGTTGTTCTAACTCTCCTGGGTTCAGCTCCTGCTCCAAGAAAGAACCCCTTGCCAGCAGCTGGGGTGGTTGTCAGGCAGCAGTGTCCTGGCTGAGGACAGCAGTCATCAAGAAAGTAAAGCTACCACAGAAACAAAGAACTGAGGGCCACATGTTCTCACTCATAAGCGGACCCTGAGCATTTCCCAAAATACTCTAAGAAAGGGATTGGCAGCAGCGGGATACTGGGGGGTGGGGGACACACACAGCATCAATGAGGGAAGCTGATCTCAAACTAGGCAAAGTGGGGACCAAAGGGAGGCCCAAACTTTCTCTGTATGATGACCACTTGTATACCTAATCCTGAATTATACCTCACATCTTTAAAATTAAAAAAAACATATATATATATAACAAAGAAAGGATCAGGCCACTAGAAAGTACTGGTAAATCATGGAGACATGGCTGGGCTCGGTGGCTCAGCCTGTAATCCCAGCACTTTGGGAGGATGAGACGAGTGAATTGCCTGAGCCCATGGGTTCAAAACCAGCCTGGGCAACATGGCGAGACCTCGTCTCCACAGTAAATCAAAAATTAGCTGGGCATGGTAGTGCACATCTGTAGTTCCGACTACTTGTAAGGCTGAGGCAGAAGGATCACTGGAGCCCAGCGGATTGATGCCAGGGTGTCCATGAGCGTGCCACTGCACTCCAGCCTGAGCAACGGAGTGGGACTCTGATTAAAAAAAAAAAAAAAATCACGGAGACACCACAGTGAATTCTGTTTATAATAACCTGATGACAGGGCGTTCAATTCTGACCCGACACTATCCCAAAAGAAACACATCAAGGAATTATTTCTTCAATAACTTTCTTACCTACCAGGATACAGCATAGAAATTCACTTTTTATTTTAACAATTTCAAACCCTTTATTGTTATTTGAAAATTATGAAAGTAACCCATGCTTACTTAATGAAATCAAACAACATAAAAGTCTATAAACTAAAAAGTTAAAGTCTGGTCCCCTCTTCCATCCCATTCCCAAGTGTGGCACAACACAAACATTACACAAGCCACAAATGTCATTTAAAATATTTTAGTAGCCATATTAAAAAAGTAAAAAGAAATGAATGAAATAAGTTTTATATTTTATTTCAACCAATGTGTTCAAAATATGATTTCAACATGTAATCGACATTATTAAATTATTAATAAAAGCCATAAGATTACTACTGAGATATTTTCTGTGACTTTTTTGAAGTAAGTCTTCTACACCTAGTGTATATTTTACCCTTAAAACATATCTAAATCTGGATGCCAAATTTTCACTGGAAAGACTTGATCTATATTTAGATCTCATAAAACATACAGCTGGCCGGGCACAGTGGCTCACACCTGTAATCCCAGCACTTTGGGAGGCTGAAGTGGGAGGATTGCCCGAGTCCGGGGGTTCAAGACCAACCTGGACAACTTGATGAGACCTTGTCTCTACAATCAACAAATGAAAAAATTAGATGGGCATGGTGAGGTGTACCTGTCGCTCCAGCTATTTGGAAGGCTGAGGTGGAAGGATCACCTGAGTCCAGATCAAGGCTGGGGTGGCCATGAGCGTGCCCCTGCACTCCAGCCTGGGTGACAGAGTGAGATTCCAACTCAACAAAACAAAAATACAGCTTACGAAAAAGTAGATCACACACCCAAGTTGTTGCCACCATACTGAAAAGTTTTCCAATAGGTGAATCAAGTGCCAGTTTTTAAATGAAGTACAGAGTAATTAAAATGAAATAAATGGAAAATTCAGTTTTTCAGTCATGCTGGACACATTCTGCATACTCAGTAGCCATGTGTGGTGCCCACTGAGCAGTGCAGCTCTGGGGGAATATTTTCCCGGCTATTTTCCATGGAATACATCCCAAGAATGGGCACTTTGGGGCCAGAGGGCATCCTGGTATCAAATCTGAAAGCTAATACCAAATCCCCCTAGTGGCTGTACCAGTTTTTATCACACACCCCTGGCAGCCTTCCTCTCCAGCATCCAAAGATGCTCCAGAATCATAAAATACTGAAAAGAAAAGACCTTGGAGATCGTCTCTTCCAGCCTTTTCATGTTGTGCACCTGGCACATCAGTCCTAAGCTGACAGAAGGGGCCAGGTAGCACGTCCATGGCATAGGGGGCCTCGAGTGGGTCTCCAGAGTCTGCCCCTGGAGAGGAGGAGTCTAGCAGAGTCTTTCAAAGGCACCTTCCGGAAGGTCATTCCTCCTGCGGTTCAGCGGGCCACCGGTGCCATGACCAGCCCAGTGCTGGTGAGACCTTCACCTCAGCAAGAGGCTACCCTCAGTAAGCAGGGAGCAGGAGGAGCCAGGCTGCCTTCCCTGAGTGTCTGTATCCAAAATGGAATCCACTCTGCTCACACGCTCGCTACCCTTGCAAAGCGTGCCCTTCCTACCTCCCTTCTGCAGATCACAGCCAAGTCACAGGCCCAGGCAGAAGAAAAAAAAAAGGTACCTTGTTGCCTGCAGAGATAAACCTCACTGTTAACAATCTTGGTGGGCTGCTCTGAAACACTGTGCCTTTAACAAGAGTCGCTTTGGGACTCATTACAGGCGTCAGAAGGCTTTCTGGGGCCGCCAGCGAGCTGGTGGGGCCGGTGAGATGCTCTCATGTGCCAGCAAGATGGGCTTCCACGAGGACTCCCTAGGACTTTCCACAGCCCATGGACACGTGTGCCGTGCCATCTCATGGAGCCCTCACAAGGGGGCTGCGTCAGGAGGCCAGGGCCTTCCAGGCTCAAATGCTTGTTGGTGGCAAAGCCAGGGTGGGAAGCCATCTCGCCTGCCTCATCTCAGATGTCCTCCTCTTCCTTGTCAACTCCTGGGCCCATGCTGTGCCCTGCATAGCTGCCACAGGCCTGGTTCTTCTGTCTTCAGCCTGCTGCCTGCACCCCCAGCCAAATCTCATTACAAGCATCAGTAAAAAACCAAACCTGTTTGCTTATGCCACACTTTTTTTTTCCAAATGGGAGTCTCACTCTGTCGTGCTGGAGTGCAGTGGCATGATCACAACTTACCACAGCCTTGACCTTCTGGGCTCAGGCGATCCTTCCATCTCTGCCTCCTGAGTAGCTGGAACTACAGGCATGCGCCACCATGCCCGGCTAATTTTTTTTATTGTTTTGTAAAGATGAGGTCTTGCTGTGTTGCCCAGCTGGTCTCAAACTCCTGGGCTCCAGTGATCCGTTGGCCAAAGCCTCCCAAAGTGCTGGAATTATAGGTGTGAGCTACCACACACAGCCTAGGAATCGCTGGTTTTTTTTTTTTTTTGAGCTGGAGTCTCACTCTGTTCCCCAGGCTGGAGTGCAGTGGCACACTCACGGCCACCCCAGCGTCGACCTGCTGGGCTCAGGCGGTCTTTCTGCCTCAGCCTTCCGAGTAGCTGGAACTACAGGCATGGGCTACCACGGCCAGCTAATTTTTTGATGTATTGTAGAGACGAGATCTCGTCAAGTTGTTCAGGCTGTTTTCAAACCTGTGGGCTCAGGCACTCCCCTCACCTTGGCCTCCCAAAGTGCTGGATTACCGGCAGGAATCTTTTTTTAATTTTTAGTGGCGGGGGGTTCCCACAGTTTGGGCAATGGCAACACTGACGGTGGTGTCTGAGGTTAATCTTGGAGCTGTTGTCAGTCATTTCTTTTTCTTTTTTTCCTTGAGTCGGAGTCTCGCTCTGTCACCCAGGCTGGAGTACATGGCACACTCACGACCACCCCGGCGTTGACCTACTGGGCTCCGGCGATCCTCCCGCCTCAGCCTTCCAAGTAGCCGGAACTACAGGTGCATGCCACCACACTCAGCTAATTTTTTGATTTATTGTAGAGACAAGGTCTCAACAAATTGCCCGGGCTGGTCTCGAACTTGCCGGCTCAGGCAATCCACTCCCCTGGGCTTCCCACAGTGCTGGGATGACAGACTGGGCCACTGAGCCCGGCCTGTCAGTCTTTTATTGACATCGTCTTTTTTTTTTTTTTTTTTATTAATCAGTATTTTTTATTATGGTTTTGTGGGGTACAGTTAAGGGTTAGGTGTACAATTACGTTTCATTCAGGCACCCTGTTGATAAGAGGTGTTTCCCCATCTCCAGACAGATATTTGCGACTGTTAATCCCATCTCCCCCCCCATAGTTTCCCAGTACCGTCAGTCATTTTCTTATAGTATTACATTGGATGTTCAAGGTCCATTATATGAGTGAGAACATGTGATATTCTGATCTTTGTTTCTGTGAGAGGTCACTCAGTATTATAGACTCTAGTTCCAGCCAGGTTGCTGAGAAATTCATGATTTTGCAACCTCTGTGGAAAGCAGTGTGGCGATTCCTGAAAGCTCTAAAAATTGACCTTCCATATGACCCTGCAATCCCCCTACTGGGAATATACCCTGCAGAACACAAATCACTCTATAAAAAAGATACCTGCACACGTATGTTTATCGCAGCATTGTTCACAATAGCAAGAACCTGGAAACAACCATGCTGCCCAACAAAAGAGGACTGGATTAAAAAAATGTGGCACATATACACGATGGAATATTACACAGCCATGAAAAAAAAAAAAAAGGACATCGTCTTTTTACTGCAGAGGTCTGGAAAAGGGGAAGGTGTTAAACCCACGTGCTCCCCCGGAGGGGCGGCGGGAAAGAAGGGGAGTTACTAGCTCGGTACAGGCTCCATCTCCCCTGGGGAGGACGCCTCTCCTTCCCTGCTGTACCGGTTGTGCCTCGACACAGAACTCAGAGACAGCGGACTTCCAGGAACTCCTGCTGCGCTTGGGATTCCATTCGGGATCCCTGGCGGGACTGACAGAGCCCCACCTGCTCTGACCCCTTCAGCCTCTCCAGCCTCACCCTTCATGCCCCAGACTCCTGCCGCATCAGCCTCCCCCAGGACTTCCAAAGTCAATGACCTTCCTGCCGCAGGGCCTTTTGACAGAGGATTCCCTCATTCTGGAACACTCCTGCTCCCTACTTTTGCCCAGTGAATTCCTCCTTATCCTTGAACTTGGTCAAAAATCACATTCTGAAAGATGATTTTCCTTAGCCCTCAAATCTAAGTCAGCCCCCGCTTCCTCATCCAAGTCGTAAGCCAATGGTCTAGGGTCAGGAAGCTGGGGAGTGGGCCACTTACCTTTGTATTCTAACTCCATCCCTCACAGCTGCATGTCGTGGGTAAGAGGGGCAGGCCTCTGGGTCGTGATTCCTCCTCATCTCTACAATGGGCTCACAATAGCCCTGACTACAGAGCACCATCATGAAGGTTAGATGAGGCCATCTGCGTAGAGTCCGACAGGGTGGCTGCACTGTCAGTGGAAGCTATCACGCTCCTTCGTAGCAACTATCAAAATTGTAATCATGAAATTATTTTTGTTATTATTTGTTTCACATTTGTCTTCCTATGCATAGTAAATCTTACAGGGGATAACACAGTGTCTCTCTTGTTCTCCACTGTCCCTGAAGTGCCCAGCACATGGCCTGCCATGGTGTAGGCCCTCAGTAGATATTTCTTGAATGAATGGATGGATGGACGGACGGATGGATGGATGGATGGATGGATGGACGGACGGATGGATGGATGAATGGTTGGATGGATGGATGGATGGATGGATGAATGGTTAGATGGAAGGATGGATGGATGGATGGATGGATGGATGAATGAATGGATGATTGAATGAATGGATGGATGGATGGATGGATGGATGGATGAATGGTTGGATAGATGGATGGGTGGATGGATGGATGGTTGGATGGACAGACAGATGAATGGATAGATGGATGGTTGGGTGGGTGGATGAATAGATAGATGGATGGTTTGATGAATGGATGGCTGATTCAAAGAATGGATGGATGGATGAATAGACAGATACATGGATGAATGGACAAACAGATGGATAGACGGATGGATAGATGGATGGATGGTTCGATGAATGGATGAATGGATGGATGGATGGGTGGACAGATACATGGATGGATGGGTGGACAGACAGATGAATAGACAGATGGTTGGATAGATAGATGAATGGATGGATAGACGGATGGATGGATGAAAAGATGAATGAACAGATGGATGGATAGACAGATGGGCAGACGGATGGATGGACAGATGGATGGATGGATAGATGGTTGGATGGATGGATGGATGGATGGATAGATGGATGGGTGAATGAATGAATGGATAGATGGATGGATGAATGAATAGATGGATAGATTGACATATTACCTATTCTTGAGCTGGGTCTTATGAAAAAGTGCCCTCTTGTCAGGAAATAAATCTGTCAAAGAAACCATGTGGAGATTTTTGATTGTCAGAGTCTGAGCCTATCAACAGCTTCAAGTTAGGTCATGTGAGGTGAGAGACTCGCTATCTTGCCCTTTTCAGGGGCTGTTCTCAAGCAGGGCTGTGTGATGCTCATTGCCAGGCAGATTTATGAACCATCTTGACAGAGCTTACATTCCATGTGTTCCAATTCACACATTCCTGCTGGGCCCAGGTGGAGAGTGGTGCATGTGTGAAGCCTGCATTTTTCGCATGGACTTTTGCAGAAACTCTCTCTCTTGCTCTCTTTAGGCATATGTTAAAGTATGCTTTTGTAAGTCATTTTTTTCAAGATCATGAGTGAATGCTTCCTAATTTCCCTGTTTCTCAGACTTACAAGTCTAGAAAGGATGGCTAGAGGCTTCTCAGCCCAGTCCCTTCCTCAGCCAGAACTCTCTGTGAAACAACTTGCAGATCTGCAGGGAAGGCAAGGGCACCCTTTCTCAGAGTCTCACGCCTCTCCATCCCTCCTTCCTGAGGTCTCTGTGATCCTGTGGTTGTAGGTGCCAGCTGTGTACTACTCCAGGCATGACCGAAGGCTGAGACAAAGTGCCCTTTTGTAGAAAATATCCAACACAATTGCCGAATCCAGAGGGTCACTGTTGAGCTGTCTGCATGTCTCTGGAGCCTCCCTGGCCGTGTTTGCTTCTTGGCCAGCAGGGGGACCAACATCAGTCTTCCTGTGCCTTGGCTGTCCTTCTGACCCGAGCTGTCAGTCAAACTCTATCTTGTTCCATTTGTCAAAACACCATTGTTCTTTCTCCTCCCTGTGACAGTTTCTTTTCTATCATTAAGAAAAATAAAATCAGAAGTCAGAGCAGCCTTGGGCTGAGGGCAGCAGAGCTGGCTGGGGGCCCGGGACAGTCTCATCTTTGGGGCTGACAGACCGTGGAAATCATCTCTTGCCAAACAACGCTGGCTCCATCAGGGACTACAGCTCACAAGTGAGTTTCTGTCACCAATTGTTCTGTGTCAGGGCACAATGTCCTAGAGGGTGAGCTCCCACAGCAGAGCAAGCTTTTCTCCCAGCTACAGTGTGTTTATGTCAAATAATATACCCAGGAAGAATAAAGCACGCCATTTTTTTGCTAAGAGAATGTCTGCTTCTTGAAGGGCCCATGGCCCCAAGTTGTTATTGAAAGGAGTGCCGGGCACAGTGGCTCACTCCTGTAAACCCAGTACTTTGGGAGAGTCTGGAGGTGGGAGGATTGCTCAAGACCAGGAGTTTGAGACCAGCTTGGGCAACACAGCAAGACCCCATCACTACAAAACATAAAAAAATTAACCGGGCATAGTTGTGTGCACCTGTAGTGCCAGCTACTCAGGAGGCTGAAGCAGGAGGATCACCTGAGCCCAGGAGGCTGCTGTGGTGTGCTGTAATCACTCCACTGCACTCCAACCTGGGGGACAGAGTGAGACCCCAACTCAAAAAACACAAACGGAAACAGAAGCCACATGCTGGGCCCATGCTGTTGAGGAATTCCAGTAGTGACTTTCATATGAGGAGAGGCCAAGACATTACAGATGCTGAGGAGAAATCCTGCCATTCTGGGTGCTCCCACGGCCTTAAATTGCTTTCTCTCCATTGCTGATGCTATTTGTCCAAAAGATACATTTTTAAAACAGAATTTGAAATTCAGTACCTATGTTAGGTTGGGTTCTAAATGTTGCTAAGGAAGAAATGATTTCTCCAGAAATTGGTAAGTCTTTTTTTTTCTGTCCCTGTAAACTACCATTCTAAAATCTGTTGAGATCATTGACTAAATAGAGCAATTCTTTTTCTTAGACAAGGATGACAGGGAGTTGATTGGGCAGTTTACAGGCTCCTGAGGAGAGGGTCCTGTCAACTTCCAGAAAGAAAGGCTAGCTTCATACAAGGGCTCGAGGCTTGGAAGAAACTCGGAATTCTCAAAAGCAATGCTAGAAGCTAAAAGCAAGAGAGGTGTCTACCAAATCTGAGAAAAAATTATTTCTGACATATAATTATGCCACCAGCTAATGTATCCGTCCAGAGGGGGCTAGACTTAGTGATGTTCAGACATGCAAGGCATTTGAGACCATCCTTCTCCATCCCACTCTGGGCTGCAGGAAGTCAGCCTGCAGGGACTCCCTCACTGGGCTTCCTAGCTGCCCGCTTCTAGGAGGGTCTTCCAATGGGAAATCTAGGCTGGACTCAGAAGAGGAAAGAGTACAGGCAGGCTACATGCTTCTGGGCTGCTTTTCTGCTGAGTTTGCCAAGCTGCTGCATTCCTTTCGGTTGGGGGAGCTGGAAGGCAGCCTCCCCATCTCACCAGCAACTTCAGTTCCTCTGTCTGGGTTCCGGGAACCATCCCTCCTCAGCTACAGGGATGATAATGGGGTCTCCACAGTGGCTAGAGCCAGGGGACCTCGGCTGCCCTTAGTGGTTTCCCTTAACCCTGCCCACACCTGTAGTAGACCCTGCATTCAGTGTTTCTTGGTAAGGATGAGTGGATATATGGATGGATGGATGGATGGATGGATGGATGGACGGACAGATGGATGAATGGATAGATGGATGGATGAATGAATAGAGGAACAGATGGGTGGATGGATGGACAGATGAATGGGTGAATGGATGGATGGACAGATGGATGGGTGGACAGACGAACAGTTGGGTGGATGAGTGGATGGATGGATGGATGGATGGATAAATGGAAGGATGGGTGGATAGATGAATGGCCGAATGGACAAATGGACGGATGGATGGATGGAAGAATGGATGAATGGACAGATGGATAAGTGAGTGGATGAATGCATGCATGGATGGATGAATAAATGGATAGATGGATGGGTGGACAGATGGATGGATGGATGGACAAATGAATGAATGGATGAATGGATGGGTGGATGGATGGGTGGGTGGGTGGACAGATGGATGGATGGATGAATGGAAGGGTGGGTGGATGGATGGATGACCGAATGAATGAATGGAAGAATGGATGGATGGATAAATGAGTGGATGGATGCATGGATGGATGGATGAATAAGCGAATAGATGGATGAGTGGACAAATGCAAGAATGGATGGATAGATGGGTGGATGAATGGATGGGTGGACGGATGGACAGGTGGACGAATGGATGAACGGATGGACAGATGGATGGAGGAATAAATGAGTGAATGAATGGATGAATAAGTGAATAGATGGAGGGGTGGACAGGTGGATTGATGGATGGATGGCTGAATGGATGGGTGGACAGATGGACAGAGGATGGATGGACAAATGGATGAATGGATGGATGGATAAATGAATGGATGGATGGACAGATGGATGGATGGGTGGACAGACGAACAGATGAATGGATGGACAAATGAGTGGATGGATGGATGGATAAACAAATGAATGGATGGATAAATGTGTGGATGGATGGATGAACAAATGGATAGATGGATGGGTGGACGGATGGACGGATGGATGGGGAGTGGGCAGATAAATGGATGTATGGATGAATGGATAGATGAATGAATGGACAGATGGACGGATGGCTGGATGGACAGATGGATGGATGGACAAATGGATGGATGGACAGATGGATGAATGATCAGATGGATGGACAGATGGGTGGATGGACGGACAAATGGATAGATGGACAGGTGGATGAATGGATGATTGGCTGAACGGACAAATGAACAGATGGACAGATGGATGAATGGATGATTGGCTGGACGGATGAATGGACGGATGAATGAGCAGACAGGTGGATGAATGCATGGATGGATAGATGGAAGAATGGATGGATGGAAGGACGGATGGATGGACAGGCGGACGGACCATCACAGGGGCCTTGACGACTGACTGGACTCTTTCCATCCTTCCTCTGAGGCAAGATAGCAGTTAGGATCAAAGGCTGTAGAGACACAGACTCACTCTACCCGAGTGCTGACATTTTCTAGCTGTGGGACTGTGGACACATGTCAGCTCTCCATGCCTCACTCATAAAATGAGCATGTTTTCATGACTTTCTACCCAGGGTTTCTATGAGATTCAAATGAAATAATCTTTCTTCTTTTTTTTTTCTTTTGAGTTGGATTCTCACTCTGTTGCCCAGGCTGGAGCGCAGTGTCATGATCATAGTTCACTGTAGTCTCCTGGATTACAGGCATGAGCCACTGAGCCCAGCTCAAATGAAATAATCTAAGAAAACATGCCTGGGCATGGTGGCTCATGCCTGTAATACCAGCACTTTGAGAGGCCGAAGCAGAAGGATAGTTCAAGCCCAGGAGTTTGAGACCAGCCTAGGCAACATGGAAAGACCTGATCTCTAAAAAAAAAAAAAAAGAAAGAAAGCATGTAGCACACAGTGCCAGTCACTTAACAAGTGCTGCACAACAGGTAGTTGCTATGATTATGATTTATCAGTTTCATCCTTGGGCCACTTCTAGCCTGTCACAAACTACCTGCCCCACAAAGGAACTCAGTGACTCAGATGGAGCCCCAGCGCTCCGTGTGTGTGACCTGAAAGGGTGCTGTAGAAAGCTGAACTTCGCAGGGAACCTCAATGTCTTGGGTGTATCTTGGGTGAAGAGCACTGCTCTTGCTTTTTGGTTGAACCCTGATGGGCAGGGCATGGCATCGGCTGGCATCTGGCTTCGAGTTCTGCCCACAGGCCTTAGTTCATAATCAAAGTGCTCTTGCCAGAGGCAAAGGAGTCACTGGAACCAAGACACATTTCCGAGAAGAGCTGCAATCCCACGGGCTGGGCGGAGGGCTTGTGGCCTTCTCCTGAGGTCTTCAGCCCCACAGAGCTGCTCTGGCACTGCCACCTTTGACTCCCTGCCTGGGTCTCCAACCCCTCCGTCCTCTCGAGTACACCAAAAGCTCTGAAAAGTCAGCGTGGATGGAGTTCTGCCTTTTAGCATGTGTAGAAGGCGCCACTGGGCCCTTTTGAAGTCATTTCTCTTTTCACTTGCAATATTCCATAGCTTGATGCCTCAGGATTGTGTGTGTGTGTGACGGGCGGTGTGGAACAAGGGGAGATGAGAGGGAATAGGCCCAGCTCAGCACCCAAGAGGTCACCACGGAAGGGAAGATCAGATGCAGGATTCGTGCTCGGCGTGGAGAGGGAGAAGATGGAGACTAAAGCAACACACGGCACGGCTCCCTTGACTCAGAAACATGTGTGTGCGTGTGCGCACATGAATGTCAGTGCGTCCTTGCGAGCCTCTGGGTCTTACAAACACATTTTCTTCTTCCCGTGACCACCAGGCATGGTCTAACTCTGAGACCTTCTGAGAGCCGCCCTGTTACACACCCGAGTGGACATGCCAGCAGAACTGCCTCCTGCTTTATTTGGATCCAATATTGGTGTGCTCATACATTTCCTGTGCTCTACACATGAACTCTCAAACTGGGAGAGGGGGAGACAGGAATGACTCAAATGGGGGGAACATCACTTTGGGATTCCCGGGAGTAGCCGATTCTTTTTGCAACTCCCCCACAGTGCACTGGCACTGTTATTTGCTGTATTTCGCTAAAAAATTGGCTGGACACAGTGGCTCACGCCTATAATCCCAGCACTTTGAGAGGACTGCTTGAGCCCAGGAGTTCGAGACTGGCCTGGGCATCACAGAGAGACCTCGTCTCTACAAAAAAATTTTTTTTTAAATGAGCAGGGTATGCTGGCATGCACCTGTATTCCACCTACTTGGGAGGCTGAGGTGGGAGGATCACCAGAGCCTAGGAGGTGGAGGCTGTGGTAAGCCATGATCATGCCACTGCACTCCAGCTTTGGTGACAGAGGGAGATTCTGACTCAAAAAATAATAACAATTTCAGGGACACTGCACAACCAGTGCAGGAAGTAGGGTATGCCAGAATTTGATACAACAGGGAGTAGGTGGGCTGGGCTTTAGTCGACATTGTACAGTGGAAACAGATTCTGTGGCAAAGCAAGTTCATTTCCCTCTGGCCTGTGGCTCTTTGACAGGGTTGGGTTGGATGGGCGGTTTCACTCTGAGGACAAGCCATCCCCAGGGCTGGCGCCAAAGGGGGTCCGCAGCATCCAGTGGCCTCTGCTGCCCTTCCTGAATTCTGCTGGTGAACCACCCAAGCCCTCTGGCTACCCCACACTCTGGATGGCTGAGTGGACAGTCCAAACCTCGCCACGTCTTATCCTCAACAGACACCTCTCCTTGATGTGGTCGTCGGGGGAGGCAGAGAGAATGCCGAGATAGCCTAGGCGCCCAATAAGTGATGGCTAATAGTAATAATTATTATTAGGATGAAAAGGGAAGGAGGAGGAGGGAAGAAGGGGGAGGGTGAATTCTAATTACATGAAGCAGCCACCCCGCAGAGCCATCTGGGCAGTGTACGGGTGACTTTAGAGCATGCTTCAAAAAACCTTAACATTCTCTTAAATAAGCTTGCTAATTTCCCTGATAGGATTATTCCTTTGTTTCCAAGCTTCAGTGTTTTATTCTATTTTAATTATACTATATTTTAGCTCTGACATCGTAAAGCACATCGTCTGTTTTTATCTTTTTCAGCCTCATCCACATCCTTGGTGACTGTTGCCTAGTAATCCTGGGGTCACTCAAAGTACTTTTGTTCCAGAGACCTTTCAAAGGAAGCCAAGGCAGTGGTTTAGAAAACTTGTTTGTAGACAAAAATACATCAAAATGACCAAGGGAGTGATTACTCTCTGGGATAATTATTTTTTAATGCCTTACTGGACACATCTGAAATGCTGCTCAGGTCCTTTTGGGAGTCAGATTAGGAGAAATTCTTTTTCGTTTTTACATCTTGGACCTGAATCTTTGGTAAATATCTGCATGCTCGCACATTGTGTAACAATTTCATCAGCCTCAAACAGGCAACAAAAATACAGGGCGGAGTGGGTAACAATCTCTGTGTGGCTTTCTGGTGTCCTCCTTGGGCTGTGCTACTAAATGCAGCTCTAAGAAATGTCTGCTTTGTGCTGGGTTAGGAACTTAATTCAGTTTCAAAACGGAAGAGATCCCTCTGGGGGCTACACCTCTTCGAGACTCACGAGGATATTTCTTTTCTTTCTTTTTTTTTTTTTTTTTTTGAGTCAGGGTCTTACTCCGTTGCCCAGGTTGGAGTGCTGTGGCATGCTCACGGCCACTGTAGCCTTGACCTTGCTGGGCTCCAACAATCCTTCCACCTCAGCCTTCCAAGTAGCTGGAACTACACGTGCTCGCTACTGTGTCCGGTTAATTTTTTTTTTTTTTTTGAGTTGGAGTCTCACTCTGTCGCCCAGACCGGAGTGCAGTGGCCGTTCCCAGCCATTGCAGCCTCGCCTGCTGGGCTCCGGCGATCCTTCCACCTCAGCCTTCCGAGTAGCCGGAATTATAGGCATGCGCTGATTTTTTGATTTATTGTAGAGATGAGGTCTCGCTGCTCAGGCGGGTCTCGAACCCGCGGGCTCAGGCCATCTACTCACCTCAGCCTCCCGAAGGCGCGGGATTACAGGCTGAGCCACCGAGCCTGGCTCTGCCCGGTTAATTTTTTAAAAATGTATTTATTGTAGAGACGAGGTCTGGCCAGGTTGCCCAGGCTGGTCTCGAACCCGCAGGCTCAGGCAATGCCCTCGCCTTGGCCTCCCGAAATGCTGGGCTGAGCCACCGAGCCCGGCAAGGATACTTCTTACAAGAACCGGCACATCCTGCCTCCACAGTGGCCAAGTCCAGCAGCAGAGTCAGGCTGTGAGCACGCTGAGAGCCAGATGGCCGTCCCGGCCCTGTTGCTGGGCTGTAAAAGGTACTCAGTAGATGTAGATGGATGAATGTGCCCCAGAAAGAGGACCTTGGGGAAAGCTCTGCCCTCCCCAGGTGTGTGGTCTTGGGCAGGTCACACGATAAAGTCTTATCTGGAGAGTGATGGGCGGTACAAGGTGCTCCTTCAAGTTCCCCGCAGCTGTGACCTGCGAGAAATCACCTTGTGCCCACTGAGTGATCCCCGGGAAGGCGCCAGACTGAGCTGGAGAAAGGGATGCCTAGATTCCTCTCATCCCCAGTCATGACTTAAAACAAGTGTAACATCTCTAAAAATGAGGCAGGCTGGCTGCCTCAAATATTCTCATCTTTTGAGACCCACCTGAGATGGGCAGGGAATGGTTTTTTTTTTCTTTTTAAAACCTGGTTTCTGCCAAGCGTGGTAATCTCAAACACTTTGGGAGACTGAGGCAGGAGAATCACTTGCGCCCAGGAGTTTGAGAGTAGTCTGGGCAGCTAGAGAGATCCCATCTCTATAGAAAATTAAAAAAAATAACTGGGTGAGTGGCTCATGACTATAATCCCAGCTACTCAGGAGGCCGAGGCGGGAGGACGCCTGAGCCCAGGAAGTTGAGGCTGCAGTGAGCCAAGATTGCACCACTGCATTCCAGCCTGGGCAAAGGAGCAAGAGTCCGTCTCTAAAAAATAAAAATAAATCTGGCTTCCAAACATCGAGATGATCAGGAGGAGCTTTGTGTTATCCACCCCTCTGAGACCCACTAGAGACAGACACAAAGAAGTTGCGGACAGAGGACCTGGTTGCCTTTAAGGAAACAGAACACTTGACCTAACAGATGTTCCTGTTTATCCAATAATGATAATGATACACTGTGTTTATTTGGAACAGGACTCAATCGTTCCTGGGAAGTCAGGGTCCCAGTGCAGAATCCTGGACCGCGATCCTGTGGCTTGATCACACCCACCGGAGGGTATCGTCGTTAGCGCTTCTGACTGGATACTCCTCTTCCATTAGACTGGACTGTCCTTTCCAAAAGATAACATCTCGCCTCTCTGGCCTGCACTTCCCTCATTTCTCTCAAAACACAACTTGTGAAAACAATGTGTGAGAGCACATGACCATGGGAAATGCTCGCGGGAATTGGGCAATAAACATGTCAGGTACATAAACT
Organism: Cephalopachus bancanus; assembly: GCA_027257055.1. Taxonomy (NCBI): domain Eukaryota; kingdom Metazoa; phylum Chordata; class Mammalia; order Primates; family Tarsiidae; genus Cephalopachus; species Cephalopachus bancanus. Next base: position 2,913,926 of record JAPVLO010000436.1, on the reverse strand, counting down.
AGCTGGTGAAACTTACTCCTTCTCAAGAAGGAAGTATTGGGATGCGATACATTGTAACAACGTTTCAACATCTCGGATTTCTCCAGAAATGCATACATGTTGGCAGACCTCAGCAAATGATGCTAATTTACTTGTAAATCATCAAAGGAGAGCATAAAATATGTGTCTCCAGGCAAGCCGATGGGCTGGGAAGCGGAATTAGGCAACAGCGATGTTTTCCCGTGCCAGAAGTAAACATGTCGACGCAGGACAAGGGCTCTGTCCACTCCTGGCTGAACTTGAGGGGTGAGACGGCTCATGTGAGGGACGCGGCTTTGTAGTCCTTCCTTGCAAAGCATTCTGGGAGCCGGGAGGAGGACACTCTGAAGCATGACACGGAGAACTGGGTCAGAATCCTATTTCTTCGTGGAGATTCCCAGGATGTATGACTTACAGCCGTGGTTCAGAATTTTCTGTGCCTTGATGGGCTGCATTTTTCAGCAGGCACCCATTTTTAAATTTAATGCGATATAAAACAGTTCCAAGGAATCCCTATGACATCGGTGGTAAAAAACGAAGTCAGGGAGAGGGAGCAGAACACATGTGTAGCCATGTGAGCGCCCTAGCCAGCATCCTGAGGATGGGCTCTGGGAACAGGGATGTGTGTGCTGCCCCTGACTCGTGAGCTTTTAAAAATCCTCGCAATATTCTGGGCTGTTGGAGCAGAACGTCAGGGCAGAAGCTCTCGGCCCAGCCCTGCAAGTTCTCTGCCTTCCCTCTTGTTTACGCCCCCCTCCACGTGATGGCTGCCTCTTTCCTAGTGAAACTCATTTATCCCCAAGACCCCTCCCTTGTGGACTGTGTGCCCACGACAGGCCCTCCGATGGCTCATCTCCCTGTTTCTTTCCCCGATGTTTCTTGAGTCCAGGGAGAGACACCCTCCAGCTCCACTGGCTCCAGACTCCCGCCCCGTGAGGATTTTTCTTCTGACCCTGGCTAGGAAAGATGTCTCTGGCCCTTCCACTCACAGTTCCCAGGCAGAGCCTCCCTGAATAGGCACTACTGACATTTTAGGCCGGACAGCGCTTGGTTCTGAAGGCTGCCCTCTGGGTTACAGAATGCTTACCAGCGTCCCTAGCCTCTACCCACAAGGTGCCAGTAGCATTTGCCTTCCTGCCCGGGCAAAGAGTGACAGTCCCTACTGTTGCCAGCCACTGCCAGCCATGAAGCAAAGCACCTCCGTTGAGAACCACTGCCCCAGGGCTCTGTCCTTCACAGATTCTGGAAAACAATGGTCAGGTCCTTAGCGGTATTCTGGTTCATGTCCAAGTCAACTGATGGTTCATGAATAAAAGATGCTTTTTAAAAATTACCCACAGAAGGCTGGGCCCAATGGCTCCCACCTATAATCCCAACACTTTGGGAGGCTGAGGTGGAAGGATTGCTTGAGCCCAGTAGTTCAAGACTAGCCTAGGCTACATAGCAAAAATCTCATCTCTACACAAAACAAAAAATTAGTCGAGCATGGTGGTGCGCACCCGTAGTCCCAGCTACTCAGGAGGCTGAGGCAGAAGGATCCCTTGAGCCCAGGAGGTCGAGGCCAGGTGAGCCACGAGTGCGCTGCAGCCTGGGTGACAGAGCGAGACCCTGCTTCAAAAAAACAAACAAACAACAACCAAAAAACCCAAACAAATAAATAAATAAAAATTATCAATAGGAAACCTCTGAAAATTAACAAACCAGGTTAATTTGAATCAGGCCAGATGCCCTAGAAAACTTCAAAAACGGACAATGTTGTTGCCCCTCTCCTCTTAGAAAGTGTTTACAGAACTATAATTTTAATGCTGTGGACATTGAGTTGACGTGAGAAATCACCAGTCAGAGATGTCTCTGCATCTTTTTTGACATTATTGTTGAAGTCACTAACCATTGTCTGATGATCCTTACAGAGAGGTCACTGTGATAAGTTCCTCTTAGAGTTTAGTACTAGAAAGTTTTGTCTCTTTTTTGAAAAACGGGGTTTCTTCCTTTTATTGCATCATGAAAGATATGTAATTAGTGTTATTTCCCCTTTTTGATTTGGCTGCCAGGAAGCTCAGATTTATGCTCAATTACAGTAACGATTCACATCCTTTGATTTCAAATATTCATCTCATCTTTGCTTCTCACTAGCCCCACTTAACTTGTCTTTCAGCCTGCTCTAATGACTTTCTCAAAATCTTTTTTTTCAATAAAATGCGTTTTTAAGCAAGTGAGTTCTTAACATTTACCATGAAAAGTACGATACTTTGGGGAACAGAAGAGCAATTAATAATTAAGTTGGGACAACATCTTAAACTGAGACTTTCTGGGCAAAATTGAAATGGAATGCCACTTGAGATGAGAAGACTAAATATCAAGACAACATGTTTTCCATTCCCAGGTTGGGGATAATTCAAGACACACACGTGCTCTGCAGAGGAAGCGGAGGCTGAGTTACATGCCACTGCCTCACCTGCTGGCACGTCAGTTGATAGAGCTGAATATCTGTGATCGCTTAGGAAATTTTGTCATTCACCTCTGTGTTGGTAGAGGAGAAAACACTGGGCTTTCTGAAATGTATTTAATCCCCACTGAGGTGAGGGGAGGGTCTTTAGATCTGGAACAGTGAGCACAATAGACGTTTCATGTGTTTGTGATTTATGGAGACTTGGAATGAATGTACTATTGACCAGGGTCAGATTTCTAATGACTCTGTCTTGTTTTTCCTAAGCAACTTCTCATAAACTTTTGTAATATCTTGAACAGCAAGCTGATACTACGTTCCAGCCTGTTTACAGAGCTATTAATAACTGCTATGTGGTAACTCCAAGAGGATGATCACACTGCTTTTTCTCTCCATTGGCTGAAAACAGTTTCCTGCTTATTTTGAAAAACATGGGATCACCGAAGTCCTTCATATATTCTGGGTATTCTGCAAAGAAACTCACTAAAAATAAGCAGGAGGCAGGATTTTAACCCAAAGCGCTCATGGTCAGGAAGGAAAAGAATTGTCAACACCTTGGTTGAAAAGTCTTTTGTGCATGAAAGAGTGAGATTTCAACGTGGCCCGGTTTGTCTAAAAGATGGAGCTTCGTCTCTCTGTGTGCCCAGAATCATGCTGTAAGTCAAGCCCCTGCTGGCTGCTCTGTCTCTGAAGTCAGCAGTCTGGTTTAAAAAGTTGAAACTTTAGTTTTCCCTACATGCCAGGCACCACATACACCGTTTTAATTTGTTCTCAAGTCAACTCTGAGAAGGGATAGTATCATGAGCTCTGGTTTACACCTCGGGAAATTAAGGCTCAGAGAACGAGGAAGTCATCCAAAGTCATACGGAGAATAAGGAGCAGAGCGGGACTTGTACACCCCAGCCATCTGCTCCCACGCCCTGTCCTTTATGCCATCTGGAACGTCTGCAGCAAGAAGCCATCCACGACGGCCAGAGAATGGTAACAGTGACAGTGACACTGCCATAACACGTGCTCTACACTAGGTAGTATTCGGAAAGCCTAGCCTACAGTCTCATGCCTCACGACAGCCGCACACGAAAGGCACTCTGCCCACTTGAAACGAAGAGCCCCAGAGGCAGGCAATTTGCCCGGCACTCAGAGCAGACACGTTCCTCCCTATCAGTTCCCATGTGGCAAATGTCACGATGGCTTTCCGCATCACCTGGCACTTTACGGTTTTCGCGTCACTTCTGGATCCTTCGTTTCATTTTTTTTAATCATCCTCATTACAGATAAGGCTACTGATCAATTGGGAGCTCACGTTGTTTCCCTGAGGTCACAGTCACTGGCAGAAACCATGCCTGAGCCCAGGTGGCTTATACCTCGCCAGGACTCCGTATGCCAGACCAGGCTGCACACCTGAGCGCAGCTACAGGGAACCAGACAATTCCGAGCTTTCCAGGCTGATGCTAACCTGAAAATGTCTGTACTGAAAGAAAGAACCTGAGCTTGGTTTTGAAGCACAGCCGCACACTGTCCGTGCTAGGGTCCGGGTACAGCAACATGACTTCCGTTTCCTCCAAGGTGGCCACAACCTCGCTAAGGGGCCTCCATGGCTCCTCTTCCTGCCCTTCCCTCGACCCGAAAAGAATCAAGATTGCTACCTTTCTTTTCACTCACACCAACACCCACAGTAAGTCTAGGACTCCGTTACTCAGAACCAAAGCAAAGCAACAACCTATGGTCTATGCAGGGAACAGCTCCCATTTATCGAGTGCTTCTCACGGGCTAAGAAGTTCACGTGCCTTCCCTTTCCTCAGTCTCACCACATCAACAGGTGCTCCTGTTTCTACCTGGAAGAGGAGAACATGGAGCTTTTGGGGGGAGGGAGGGTGCGGGGGGGGGGTTGTGTCACTTCCAGAGTCGCCCATCTGAGGGTGGCGATCTCAAGCCACCTTTGCTCTCTATAAACAGCTGTTTTACACTTGGGAAAATCAAGGCTCAGAGAACAAGCAAGTCACCCAGAGTCGTCCAGAAGGTAAGTGACAGAGGACTTGCAAGTTCTACAAACAGCCGCCCTGCCCATTCCACGCAGTCCACGCTTTCAGGCAGAGGTGGATTCAGGCCAAGCGTGCCACATCCTCCAAGCCCTTCCTCTTCTGGACCGTGTGTGTGGGTGGGTGGGGGGCTACCTCCCAGATGTGCTGAAACACCCCGGTGTTGCTGCCCACCTGAAACCCCATTGTTCTCTAGTCTGGCCGATCTTGTTCACAGAGAGCAGTTCTCACTGTCGGGAGGTGTCTCGTTTGTTTCCTTGCAATTCCTGGGTCATTCCTGCTGGAATATAAGCTCTGTGTGAGCAGGGCGGAGCCTGTCACGTTTCCCTTACTCTGTTCCCACTTGCTGCTACAATACCCGACCATCGTCCTTACACAGGGGTTGAATGAATGCATGCCACCAAAAAGATAAGAATTCCCCTGCTGGGAGAGAACAATGGTGGGGGGGCTATTCCCTTTCTCCGTGGACACCTTAATCTTTTTTTTACAAGGCTTGAGAACAATCGTTCCTAAGAGGCAAGGAATGCCTAGATTTGCCAGGATTTATGGAGAGCCATGAGTAACTGCTCCTGGAACATTCTGGTGGATTTTTTCCTGGCGGAACTCTGCCAGGAATTCTGTCCACCCCCTTCCCCACTCCCCGCAGCCGGTCCTCATCCACCTCTGGTGAACACACGTCCTTCAGCTGCGCATCGGGGTCTGCAGAGGAGGCCCCGGTGGCTGCTCTCATGGCCAATCCGTTATCTGTATGGAGAGCCGGAGTCTCTTCCGGCTAGATTTTTGTGAAGCCAACAGTGACCTGAGGTGGGGTGGGGGGAATGCATTCTGCAGAAGGCAATGCCTGTTGCCCTCATTTGTTCATCTCTTTTTCCTTGTTCCTTTGCTTCCAATCAAAGATATCCCGCGTACATTTTTAAAAAAAATTCTCGGCAGGAAGACTCCAAGTGCAAACTCTTGAGATTCTTCCCTCCCATCACAGTTCTGGGGCCGCCGCAGTATCAACAGACTGCTGCAAAGAGCACCCCCTTCCTGCCTTGCTGCCTCCCCCCTTACTCCTAACTCAACCTTGGATATTTTTACGGCACACATTTGGCTTGAGAGACAGTACTGATACCTTGTTTTATATGAACATTTATACACCAGGACCCTGGCGGGGGCCTGACTTCACTGGGATACTTTATGGCTTAATACATCCGAGTGATTTATACCTCGTTTTGTCTAAGCATTTATGCTAATAAATTTAACAGATTCCCCAGTACTGCCTGGTCCTTCGGTTTCTTCAGGGGGTCAAAGTGAGAGGTAAATAAAGCAGCGTGTTACTAAAGAAAGAAGGAAGGCATTGGTCCGACTTATTTAGATCACAAGTAAGATGGCAACGCAAATAAAATCTGTGACTACAGTTAAGCCAGAGCACCAGTCACAAGAAAAGGGTGGGGAGGGAAAGTCCCAGGTCCAGGCCAGGTAGCTTTCGGTAATGAAGCTATTTCTCAAAGGGGAAATGACAAACGTGAGAAGATGTGGCAGGCTAATTCACTGAGAAATTTTTTTGTTCCTATATAATTAAATTCAACACGGAGGAAATACTGACAACTATTAAACTGAGTGCAGTTGGGAGAGGGAACGAGATAAAATCCAGTCTATAAAGCATATTCCATTATCTTTTATGGGTTAAAAAGCACAAAAGAAATACTTGGAAGGAATTCTTTAAGATGGAAAGCCTAAGATTGTGTGTGTGTGTGTGTGTGTGTGTGTGTGTGTGTGTGTTTTACAGGTGCAGAATGCTTTTTTTCTTCTCTCGGTTTTTTTCTTTTCCCCATTTTTCCCCCTGTTGTTTGCAAAGTTGAATCTGGGGTCAGGAGTTCTAATTGTAACCTCAGACTGGAATTCCAGATGGTGCGCTCGGGCCTGGAAGCATACCCCCAGCTCATCAATTTCATGGGTCTCCGTATCTGCGCCGGCCACGGCCGGGCCCCGTCCCCACTGTGGCATTAACGCAGAACAAATTGAGACATATCCTCTATATAATTAGTTCCAGAATTTAAGAAGATTTACGGCATCATAATAGCGGCAGCGCCGCGGAATCCCCTCACGGAGACTCTCGGGAGCGCGGGACCCTCTCGCCGCGGCTCGGAGCAGGCGGGTAACCCGGGCGCGGCCGCGCGCCGGGGCAGAGGGGACGCGCGCGCCCCGCGGGACCCGACGGTCCTGGGCGCCCAGGCCGGGGAGGAGACGCGCGTCTGGGCACTGGTCAGGAGCCAGCGAGTTAATTTTGAAATGACCGAGGTGGCCGAAAGAGGGCTATCCCCAAAGCCTCTAATTGGATTTTTTTTTTTTTTTTTTTAGTTTTTAAAGAACAGAAGCTAGACTTTCTCCCGCCAGCGCGGGGCTGGGGACCATCCTAAGCGCCCGCCCGGCGCGCAGCCCCGGGTGGGCGGATTCCGAAGCGCTGGAGTCGGCGGGGCGGGGGGGGGGGGGGGAGCAGGCTCGCACGCTCCGTCCTGCGCGCGGGGCTCCGGCTCCCCTTAGACACCCCTTGGGAGAGGCGGCCGGCGGCCGGGAGCTCAAGCCAGTCCCCACCGCGGCCCGCGGGCCCCGGCTTGGACAGATCGCCGCGGTTTGGGTGTCGACTCAGCGTCCGAGGCCGCGGCGGCAGGGAGACGCGGGGAGCGCGAACCGGCGTGCGCGCTGGTCCCGGGGGCAGCGGAGACCCGGCTCTGCTCTGGGCCACACGTGGGCGACAGCGGGGAAGGGGAGTTGGGGGCGCGCGGGGCTCGAGAGCCTTCGCCGCCCCCTTCCGCCGGCCGCGGTGTTTTCATCGTGCGATCATGACGCACCTTCCAGGCCGGGCTCGCGCTCTTTCTCGAAGCATCAAAACCTCGCGGGCCTCCAGGACCTCTCCGTGGCCTGGGGTGGGGCCTTGGGGGCAGAGCCCGGACCGGACGTCGAGGGCCTGGGCCCCGTCTCGGCCTTGCCACGAGCCCGTGCCTGTCCTCGAACAGCTCAGGGAGCAGCGGTGCCGTACGATCCTCGAGCGGGAGGCCGACGCTGTCCCCGACCCTCGCGGCGACCCACGAGGAGGGCGCCGGTCTCCCACCGCCCGTTAACCCGTAGGGAGACTGAGGCTGGGGAGACCGCGGAGCTCGCCTCGGGTGAGGCCGCTTCGGACTCCCGGGCAGGCGGAGACCCACTCGGGGCCACCCACGCCTTGCCCTGCGGCGCGCCGCGGCTCCTGCCTCGGTCTGGGCCTCCGTTTCTTTCTCTGTGGAGCGAGGAGTCTCAGCTCCGGCTTTGCCGATTCGGACCAGGACCCGCTTTCCTGCAGACCTCGGCGCCCACGGGGCGGGGAGGCGGGAGAAACAAGGGGCGTCCGGCTCTCCGCAGCCTCCTTTCCCCCGGCCCGGGCGGGCCGGGGCGGGCGGTGGGTGCGACCCTCCTTCGGGCCGGGCTGGCCCCCCCACAACTCAGGGAGCGGAGGTCGGCGCGGCGGGGGTGTGCCTGTGGATCCGCGGGGTTCCCATCAGAGAGCGCCACCCGGGGAAGGAGGAGAAGGGGGACGCGGCTGCCCTGCGGCTGGCGAGGCCCCAGCGCTGGCTTGGGGTCGCCTGGGCTCCCTGGGTCGGGATGGGTGGAAGTCGTTAGAGACCCCCTGTCGGCTGCTGGGGGGCAGCTCCCGCGGGCTGGAGGGGGCTCCTGCCGCCGCTTCCGACGACCAAGTCGGGGATTGAAATGGGGTCTTCCCTGCTCTCCCAAGGATTCTGCGAAAACAGACGGCAGAGGAGAGGGGTCCTGAGTGTGCTCGGCTCCCCCTTCCCGCCACCCACCTCTGTAGCCCGCCCCACCCCCGGGCAAAACTTGTTTTAAAATGTATCTGCAGAGATGAAAGCGTCTTTGCTGTTCCTGGGATTCAAAAACTTACAAAGACTCGCCTTCCGGCCAGTTTATCCCGGACTCTCGCCAGATAACCCCTCCGCCCCCCCAAAAGAAAACCTGCAAAGGAAGGTAAAAGACCGACCTCCGGCTCTCCGTTTGGAAACGGAAGTCCCCGGCTTTCCAGAACGGGCTTCTTTCCCTCCTGGAGCTGAGTCCTAGTTACGAAAAACGACTTCGAAGTCGAAATGCAAGGCGGGGGGCGGGGAGGGAGAGACACGACTCGGGGGCGTCCTCGGGGCGCCGTGGCGTTGAGACGCTGCCACTGCGGGGCCCGTCTCCGCCTCGAGACCAGACGCGTGAGCCCCGCCACAGGCTCAGGGACGCGGCGTGCGGGAAGGAGAGGGCGGATGCGGGGGAGAGCATCCCGGAGCCTTTCGTCTCGTAAGAACAAAACACAAAACAAACAAGCACACGGCCAAACGCCCTCTGAGCGGACCGAGGCCAAGTCAAGCCCCCAGGGTAGCGCCAGGAGGCGTCCACGGCCGCGGGTCGCGGCCCTTCGCGCTCGGGTCTCCCGCGCCCACGGGAACCCGAGCCCGTGTCCTCCCCGGGCCCGCGGCGGGGCTTCCCGGCCGCAGCATTCACACGTGCAACCCAAGTCTTAGAAACGGAGACTGGGTCAAGGCCACGGCGACGCCGCTCTGGGAAACTGCAGCTACTCTGACTGTGGCTTCGCACCGGCCTGGCCGCACAGCCTAGGGTCCCTTCCAGTGCGGGAGGCCGGGCCGCAGGCGCAGCTTCCCCGCACGCCTGGCCGTCCCGGGCTGAGCCGGCGCCACCGCCTCCCGGCGCGCCAGGGCGTCTCCACGCGCGGGCAACGCGCTCCACTCCGGGCCGGGGCCTCATCTCGCCCCGGGGCTGCTTCCAGCCTATCGCGACTGCTTCAGAAGAACCGAAAAGCAAAGCAGAGCCAGCCCCCCTACACCTGCCTGGGGGCTCGGGGGGCGCCCCAGAGCGACTCAGTGGGGGCGGGAGTCTGACTTGGTGGGGCGCTCCGGGCTCCCCACGGTTCCATCGCCGACTCGCCCGCGAGCCGAGGGAGGCCTCGTGCCGCGTTCTCCCTCGCTGGCTTCCGCCTCTCGGTCGAACCCTGGGCACCCGGAATGGCACCCCCGACCGGGGTTCGGCGGAGCGACTCCAGGGATCCCCCCTCCCGCCAGCTCCCCTCCGCCCCCACCGGGCGCCAGGGTGCCCGGCCGGAATTCGCGCAGACCCGGGCGTTTCCTCGAGGGGTTTCTTCCCTCCCAAGCTAGCAGCTCCTTCCCGGTTTAGCCGTAGAAGACTCAGATTCCCCCACCCAGAAAGGGGGGCCAGTGCTGCGGCCTCCGAGTAGGCGGGCGGCACCCGCACACCTCACCAGGGACCCCACTACTGGACGATCAAAGGCGCCCCGCTTTTCGAAACCGGCACGACTCGCGGTCGCTCGGCCCAGGCGCTCTGGCCTTGAGTCCCGACCTTCTGCACCCACGAGGGGCCGCCCCCTCCCCAGTGGCCCCAAGGTTGTGGCCCCTGCTCCACCCGGACGGGGAGAAGCCAGGCCGGACTCGAGGGTGCACAGCTGGGGCCCGCCTCTCGGAAGGCTGGGCGGGCTCTCCGCGCTCCCCGAAGTTCCCGCCCTCTCAGAACCCTCCTGCCCCTCCCTCCGCGCCTGCCTCTCGGGTCGGCCTCCCCGTCTCTACTCCCACCGCCTCGCGGCTGGGGGCCCACGGCTTACCTGGAGGGGCTTGCCGGGGACGCGGGACTCCCACCCCCGCGGAGAGCCCCGGAGGTGGGGGCGGGCGCGCCGCGCGGGCCGGCGAGGGCGCGTGGCGGGCGGGAGAGGCGCGCGTCTCGGGAGGGACGCCCCTCGGACCCGCCCCCGCCCGCGGCGAGGGCGCCCCCGGGAACGGCGCGCGCCGCCTGGCCGGGCTGGGGCTGCCGCGTGAATGGAGCGGCCGGGCGTCCTGGCTCCTCCTCCTCCCCCGCCGCCGGCCCCTCTTATTTGAGCTTTGGGAAGCCGGGGGCAGCCAGGCAGCCGGGGTAAGGAGTTCAAGGGAGCGCCCGCACCGGGGGCTCTCCGCAGCCCGACCGCCTCGCGCTCCCCCTGCCCGCCGCCCTCCCACCTCCCGCCCACCCGAGCCGGGGCGGCAGCCCAAGCGCCGGGCCCGCCGCCGCCTCGCCGCGATCCTGGACTTCCTCCTGCCGCCGGAGCCGGCTTCCACGTGCGCCCCGGAGCCGGCGGCGCAGCGCGCGCTCCGCTCGGGGGCCGGGTGTGCCCAGCAGCCCGCGCAGCCGGGGGCCCGGGACCCGGGCGGCGCCTGGGCCAAGCTAGGCGCGGCCGAGCCGAGCGCCGAGCGCCCGCCGGGCCGAAGGGGCCGCGGGGCGCCCGGGGCCGAGCCGCCGCCGATGGGCTCCGACGTGCGGGACCTCAACGCGCTGCTGCCCGCCGTGCCCTCGCTGGGCGGCGGCGGCGGCTGCGCCCTGCCGGTGAGCGGCGCCGCGCAGTGGGCGCCCGTGCTGGACTTCGCGCCCCCAGGCGCCTCGGCCTACGGGTCCCTGGGCGGCCCCGCGCCCCCGCCCGCGCCGCCGCCGCCCCCGCCGCCGCCGCCCCACTCGTTCATCAAGCAGGAGCCCAGCTGGGGCGGCGCGGAGCCCCACGAGGAGCAGTGCCTGAGCGCCTTCACCGTGCACTTCTCCGGCCAGTTCACCGGCACGGCCGGGGCCTGTCGCTACGGCCCCTTCGGCCCTCCTCCGCCCAGCCAGGCGCCCTCCGGCCAGGCCAGGATGTTCCCCAACGCGCCCTACCTGCCCAGCTGCCTGGAGAGCCAGCCAGCCATCCGCAACCAGGGTGAGTGGCCCGGGGCGCCGGGGAGGCCGCGCGCTCGCTCCCCTCTCCTGCCCCTTCCCTGCCCTCGGCCGCTCCTCGCCGGCTGCCTCCCCGACGGCCGCGCGGGTGGCAGAAGCGGCGGCTTTGGGAGGAGTCGGCGCGGGGGAGTGCACGCCAGGGCTCCCCACGTCCTCGGTGGCCAGGCTGGGCCAGAGCCCGACTGTTCGCACGAGGCGGGAGACCGCGCGGGGCCCCTGGGCGCCGGGAGGCCCCGGGGCTGCTGTCCCCACGGGATGGAACGAGGACTCGGCGCTGCGTGCAGCTCTGCCCCGGTAAGAGGCGTCGCTGCTTCAGGCACCACCAGATCGTCGCCGGGCGCCGGGCTCTTGGGCGCCTGGACCAGCGCGGGAGGCGCAGCCCGCCGCGTCCGGGCGCCTCCTCCCCTGAACGCCGTGTTGGCGCACACTGGGCGCTGGGTACACGGAGCGCTGGAAGGAGCGCTCGGACGGGCCGCAGCTAAACGGCCTTCGGGAACCACGCCGTGGCCGCGAGAAGCTCCCGCGCGCCGAGACGAGGCGGGTCTCTGCTTTTCGCTCGGCGGCGGCCACGCGGGCTCCGGGCGGGGCAGAGGACCCGGCTTCTCCGATCCCGCGCGGCTCATCCCATCCCAGGTTGTGCGGGATGGGGCTCTCCCCCGGGCGGGGCGCCGAGGCTCGGGCCCAGGCCTGTCTTTCACGCGTCCGGGGCGCTTCCGGGCCGGGTAAACGCGGGGCTCGCCGGGACAGATTTCTTCGAGACCGCGGCTGGAGCGAGGACGGATCTGTCCGCGTGTTGGGTCCGTCCACGCGGGCCAGGCGCGCCGTCCGCGTCGGGCAGTCTTTTCAGCCCGCGCTGGCGCCCGCGCGCCTCTCTCTCGCTGCGGCGGCACGGACCCCTCGGGCGGGCCTCTGCATTTATTCCTGTCGGATTTCCGCGCGGTTGGGAACTCGGGCTAATTCCGTCTGATTCAGTATGTTAGGACACGTGTTGGTAACACAGTGGGGGGGGGGCTGGGGACCAGGGTATTTCTGGAAAGCGCGGCGCGGGAGAAGCTGAAGCGACGCGGATACCCTTTGCTCCTGTGCCCTCTGCGCCCTGCAGGCCGCTCCTGTTCCAGCCCAGCCGGGATCCCTGGCCCGCCCCAAGCCCCGGGAAAACCGAAACCAGCCCTTTTCGCCCGGAAAACTCGGGGTCAGTGTCCCGCGGAGGGACCCCGCTCCAGCGGACCCAAGGGGTCCCTCCACCCGGTTCCTTCGTTAGTGACGCCCCTGTTTTGCTCTCGAGGGGCATCGGGGCCTTATCTTGGGTCAGAAAGGGGTACCCAGGTGCACCGTGCTGTTTAGCGACTGGTGCCACTTTTGGGGAACTTCCGGGACGTAGTTTCCTCGTCTGTAAGAGGAGCAGAGACAGGCTGAAGTTACAGGCCTGAGATGAGGACTCCCGATTTTCCCCCAGCCTGGTCTCTAAACACCTTGGCGGGCGCGTCCCTGGGTGAGAGGCCGCCCTGGCAGGCAGGTGTGTGTGAGTCTGCGCTATTAGGAGAGGCCCGGGAAGCTATCTGATCCATGCCCTGGGGCGCAAAGTACTACAGTGCCATTACTCTTTTTTTTTTTTTTTTTAAAGTTCTAGGTTCGGTGGAGATTTTTGACTAGACAGGGTCTTGCTATGCTGCCCAGGCTGGTCTCCAACTCTTGGTCCCAGGCGATCCTCTCCCCTCGGCCTCCCAAAACTCTAGGGTTACAGGTGTGAGCCCCCACACCGGGCCACGGTGCAGGTTTTTGAAACCTGGGTCTCTCGCTTCCGTTTGGGACCCTGTGCCCAGCTTTCTCCAGGGCAAGCCAGGTGTCAGGGGTCTTCTCACCATCCCAGCATGGGAGGCAGGACTGTGGGCCAGTGGGCAATACGCTTCTGGGAAAAAAACCTGGATTGCCTCTGTAGTAGACAGGTCTGGCTGCCACAGAGAGAAAGGACGTGGGAGCTGGGGACCGACGGTGTTCTCCTCTCTGACCCCCCACAGAAAGCCCAATGGTGAGAGGGTCCCCGACTGGGATCGCGCAGCCTATTAGAGGGTTCCCCTCGCCACAAGAGCAGATGGGAGTCGGTGGAGGGCACCCAGCTCCTACCCCGAGTGGGCCGCAAGTGCGGCCCTCAGGACTGGAGATCTGGAATTTACGCTTTTGGTTTCTGGGGCTCCTGCAGGGTCTCCCCCAAGCTTGGGCTGTAAGAGGCAAGGGCGACTGCTCTCTGGAAAGTGGGAAAGGCCTCGGCGCCAGGGCCACACTGTGGAGGAAGGAGGCTACCGCTGCGGCCGAGGGGCAGTCAGGGGCTGCCTGTGCCCACCCACACCCCCCAGACTTCCCAGGCAGGCTATGCTCATTTTTAAATGTTACAGCATCCCAGTCCTCTAGACGTCAACCTAACCAACACGAAGCGCCTCCTGGGACAGGCACTGGGCCTGATGCTGCAACCCGGACGGGCTCCAGAGCCTTTGCAAAGGCTCTCGCCAGTCACAGCCTGATGCTGGAGGAAGCCCTTGTTCCCGGCTGAGGACCCCGCAGCTGCACGAGGCCCGGTGTGCAGAGGCCTCCCAGTCGGTGGCAGAGCTGGGACTTGAACCCAGACCCGTCTGAGTTATTTCTACCTCCTCTTCCAGGCCCTTCTGCTGAGATGGATTCCTTCTGGCCTGCTAGAGGGGTGCCAGACTTAGTGGAGTCTGTGTGAGGGTTGAAGGGTTTGTCTGGGAAGAAGTGGGCGGAGGACCCGGGTAGCCCCAGATTAAATGCAGGGCTTAGAAAACATGGAGCCCACCCAGGTGCCTGTCACCGGTGAACTGAATAAGGAAAATGTGGTACACAGGCACCGTGGAATACTACGCAGGCATAAAGAAGAAGAAACTCATGTCCTGAGGCGTGGTGTGGATGCAGCCGGAGGCCATCATTTCAAGCGAATTAGCACAGAAACAGAAAGCCAAATACCGTGTGTTCTTACCTAAGTGGGTGCTAAACACTGGTTGCCTGCAGTCTGAAGATGGGAACCACAGACAGTGGGAACTTCTGCAGTGGGGAAGGAGGGGACAAGGACAAGGGCTGGAAAACTGTGGTTTGGGCACCATGCTCACCCACTGGGCGCCAAGATCAATAGACACCCAGACCTCACCAGCACCCAATATGTATCCCCTTGGAACCTGCACGTGGACCCCTTGAACATGGGGTTTAAAGTGTTAACAATAAATAAATGCAGGGTTAGGGAAGGAGAAAGAGGGGTGCTTGTCAGGCAGCTCCTGACCCCCCCAGCCCTCGAAGGACCCCAGCGCTGGGTCAGGCCTTGGGGTCGCCAGGACGTCCTGGGGTCCCCAGCGGGAGGCTCCCCCTTCCGGTCACACAGGAGAGGGTATTTCGTTGGGGGACAGGCTTCCCCTCCTCCTCAGCCTTTCGAGCGCCTCCCCGACCTGCTGTCAGTTCCACCCCCCGGTTCCGCCGGGCCAGCGGGGCTCGGCGCTTCCCGGCTTTTCTGGAGCCGCAGGCGGGGGAGGAGGCGCGGAGCAGTCTCGCCTCTCGGCGGTCAAGGTTGCACTCCCCTCCCGGGCCGGGCCGGGCGTGGGAAAGGCGCTACCTTGGCCGCCGGAGCCGCTTCCTCCAAGGCCTGTGCGAGGAGCCTGTGGACGCGCTGCTGCCGCCGCGGTCCCTCCGCGGCCCCCGCCCCGGCCCCCTCCGCGCCAGGCCCAGCGCGGCCCGGGGACAGCGCGTCCTGATGCGAGTCGCCTGAGATAAGCGTCGACTGAAAAGAGCCTCCCTGCCTCCGGGGGACCCGAGGGAGGGGTTCGAGGCCGGCCCCTGCCCGCCGGGGCCTGCGAGTCCTGCCCGGGAGGGGACCTGGGGGGCCTGGCAGGCCGCGGGCGTTCTTGGGCCCGAGTTCTGGGCGCGCAGCGGGACGTGCCGACGCGGGCGCTGCGGCCGGAGACCCCGGCCTCGCCTCCCGCGGACGGTCTCGAGCAGGAGCCGGGGACGGCGCGGTGCCGGGTCGCCGCCTCCTCGTCGGCTCGGGCATGGAGAAGGGTTCGTCTGGAAGACTTTTCTTTGTCGCGTCCATTTCTCCTCTTTATTTAAGAAACGTCCTTGCAAGAAATCTGGCCTTCCCTCTGGGCGGATGGGGCACCGCGGCCTAATTTCGTCTGGAGGCTGAGGGCCGGTCCTCTGCTTTCCGAGGAAGCCCCCGGAGGCCTGCGCGCGAGCTCACCCGCCCGTCGGGGCAGGGGCTATCAGCCCGCTTGGCGGGCAGGGAGTGGAGGTCCCCTGGGGTCATGCAGATTAGACGCGCTGGTGGCTTCTGAAATCCCCAGCGTGTGGCGCTGAGCGGTGCAGGGATGAAGCTTTCAAAGGTGGCCACGGCCCCCTGTCCCTGTCCTGAGTTGTCGCGCACACTTGCAGCGGAGCCTGGATCGCTCGGGAGAGGGGCCGGTGGCCCCAGCCCACTCCTGAGTACGAGAACGAGGGGCTTGGAGGCCCCGGCCGCTGCCGGCCAGAAGGAACTGAGGCTGAAGGGTGGCTCCGCAGGGAGCCGAGTGGACGCCGGCTCTCTCCCTGGTCACCTAGCCGGTAACTCGGGCCACAGATTCCAGAGCCTTGGCTAGAAGGAGCGGGCCCCACCCTTGGGTCCAAGGACCGGGAACTGAGTTGGCACCGAAGTTCCCTCCCCCCCGCCCGAGGAGACAACAATTTTTCAGAAGTTGGTGGGGATTTAAAGCCGCTTAATTATCATCAAAGACGAGTTTTTCCGACTTAGGCGCGCATTCCTTTGTTTACTTTCTGAGAGCGGGGAAGAGCGCCGGCGGTATCTCGACAGGGAAACCGAGGCAGAGGGCCTACAGGAATAGGAAGGCGCGCTCTGAAGAAACCGGCTTTCCCGCCTGGGAATTTAGGAAGGCGACCCCACAGCGGGGGTCAGCGTCGCACACCCTGGGCGCCAGGTGGGCGGGGAATGGAGAGAAGGCGGACACGGAGTCCAGCCGCGGCCTGTCGCGACGGGCCCCTTCTGTCCCCCTCCCCGGCATTCCCGAGGGCCTCGGGTGTCGTGGTGTCGGGTCGTGCAGCCTCAGGCAGATAACGTTACTCAGCAATTACTCCCCGGTTGTAAGACCCGCGGTTTCACTGGCTCCGGGTCATTAACGCCGTCGGTGCGCGGCCTTGATTTACGACGCGGGGTCGGCGGGGCGCTGTGTTTCTCGCGCCCGCGAGAGCGCGCATTTGGTTTTGGGGGACAACGACTTTCCCTGCCCAGCGGGCGACAGTTCTTGTCTCATCTCGCCAGGAGACCCCGCGGAGGACGGAGGCGCACGGACAGCGGAGGCCAGGGTGTTAGTCGGAAGAGGGTGGGAATCCAGCGGGCGGTCGACCCTCCTCGGGATCCCAAGGCGGGGTCGGGACCCCCGCCGGCCCCAGTGCAGCCGCCGTCCTGGCTTCCCAAAACCCCCTGACGCCACACCTCTCTCCCGCAGGGTACAGCACAGTCACCTTCGACGGGACGCCCGGCTACGGTCACGCACCCTCGCATCATGCGGCCCAGTTCCCCAACCACTCCTTCAAGCATGAGGACCCCATGGGCCAGCAGGGCTCGCTGGGTAAGCGCGGGACCCACGGGGGGGACCCTTCCCCCAGGACGCCCCTTCCCCGGGAGTGTCCAGCCCACAGCCAGTTGGCATCATTAGCCCGCTCTCTTAAAAAAACAAGAGACCGAGTCTTAGCCGGCGCGGTGGCTCACGCCAGGAACCCCAGCACATTGGGAGGATCACTTGAGCCCAGGAGTTGGAGACCAGCCTGGGCAACATAGTGAGACCTCGTCTCTACAGACAGACAAACCGGACGCGCCTGGAGTTCCAGCCACTCGGGAGGCTAAGGCGGGAGCATCGCCTGAGCCCAGGAGGTAGAGGCTGCGGTGAGCCGTGGTCGTGCCACTGCCCTCCAGCCTGGGCGACTGAGTGAGACCTCCCGTGCAAAAAATCGAGCCTCCTTCCACCCCAGATGCACTGGGGACAGCGCCCTTCAGCTGAACCCGCGGAAGCTCCGGGGAACTTGACGCGGGACGCGAGGCTCGTGACGCCCTGGAGGCCTCCTCCCGCACGCCCGCGTCGCAGTCGGGCCTGGCGCCCCACTCCCTGCGCCCCCCACCGCGCCCCGGGGCGCTCACGCTGGGTCCTTCCCTCCAGCAGGTGAGCAGCAGTACTCGGTGCCGCCCCCGGTCTACGGCTGCCACACCCCCACCGACAGCTGCACCGGCAGCCAGGCCCTGCTGCTGAGGACGCCCTACAGCAGGTAGGAGGCGCCGGGCCTGCGTCTCCGGGCCGCGTGGGCCGCCGGCGTGTCCCCACGGCGCCCCCGGTGCGGGCGCGCGGGATCCCGGAGGCCGAGGACGCCGCCCCCCGGAAGGCCTCTGGGCGCAGGTGGAAGCCGGCCTCCCTGGTCTCCTGGCTGATCTTTTGGATGGAAATGGGGCGGTCCCTGTTGGGGGCTGCAGAAGGAGCGGCACTTGGAAGGGCTGCTTTTTAAGGGGTCCTGGCAGGGGCACCGTGCCTTCCTCGGACTCCAGGTTAATCGCGGGGTCCACCCCCAGTCCATCTTCTCACTGCCCACCGGCCGGGCACCTGGCGGGAGCGCCCTCGGCCCCGCCCGCTCCCCGCTCCACTCCCACCCCGCAGCGCGTCGTTCCCGGCCCTGTGCGCGGGACGGGGGTCGGTGGTCCAAGGCTCTGGGGGGACCGGCTCCCTTCTGCTCTGAGCGGTCGCGTCCCTCCTTCCCTTCCTCCGCCCCGCCCCACCCTCCCCTTCCCTCCCCACGTGGAGTCTTCACCTTTGGGTGAACTTGGCCGCAGCCCGCGTCTCCGATAGGGTTGCCTGGCAACTGCGCGCACCGGCCGGGAAGCGGAGGCGGGACGGGACGGCCCGGGATTGGGCGCGCATGACCTCATAGCCCCCTCCCCCGGGCGCCGTGGGGCTCCTGACACCGGCCGCCCCCAAACCCTGCCCCATCCTCCCGCCCCTTCGCGCGGGGACCCGGGGCTGACGTCAAGGGAAGGAGGCCGCGAGGTGAGGAAGGAAGGAAGAACGCCTGCCCGGGGAGATGGGGTGGGGGCGGCCGCGCCCCGGGACCTCGCGTCCCGCAGGCGGAGGAGAGGCGTCCCGGCTGCCCTTGGGACGGGCTGGCCTGGCGCGCCCACCCGGGCTGGCCTTCCCGGGAGCGTCGGGAGAGGTGCCCGGACGCGCCCGTTTCTGACGCTCGAGCGCGGACGCGGGAAGCCTTTCCCTTTGCTCAGCACGTGGGCATAGCTGAGCGAACCTGGGAGCCTTCACCTTTTTGTGCAGGTAGCGTGCACCGCTGGAGACAGCATGGTCACACCTCCCCACCCTCCTTTTTCTCACTCCCGGGAAACCAGTTGTTTTGGTTTCCCTCTTGCCCCATGCCTGTCCGCCCAGTCCCGCACCTCGGCGGGTCACATCCCTGGAAGGGGGCGCGGGGTTTGCGCCCATTCTCTGCTGTGAATCCCATCCACCAGCAGAGCTGACGGCGGGGCCGTTGTCCTCTTTCTTGGGTCGCTGCTCCTGCCTGTTGCCCAGTGTCATCGCTGCTGTTCTGGTGAGCATCACAGTGTGGTTGGAACGGCTCTCTGTGGAGTGACCGCCGCTGGTGTCTCACCCCAGGCTGAGGAAGGCCTTGGAGCCGGGTGGGTGCCATGGAGACAGGCAGAAGGCCGCCTTGGGGGCTGGAAACCCGTGGCCTGGCAGTCTGGTACTTGGTGACTCGGGCCTCCACACATCCCCCTCGGCCCCCTTCTCCCAAGCCTGGAATCACCCACGGGGAACCCAGCCCCCGTCAGAAGCACCAAGCGGCCCAGAAAGAGAAGAGGTTGGAGATCAAGTGATCACAGCCACGAGCTTAACAGCAGTTCTGGGGACCCAGTGGGGGGGCTGTGGCTTCGGTCTGAATCTGGGTTTGCAATGGAAGTATGAAAAGTCACTCAAATTGCACTTAATACCACTTTCACATCTTCTAATCTGGCTTTTAATTGGCCACTGTATAGGGCATTTTGTCAGATCCATCTTTCAGAAATATTCTTTTCTTTCGTGTAATTCTGGAACTTTCTTGGGTCTTGTTATTTTTACAAGGACCTCATAAAAATAGCGTTTTCCCCTGTTATCGAAAATCTCCCAAGTGGTGAGATCTTAGCAAAGAATGGGTGACCCCAGTAAGAAAGGAGCCTGCTCCCTTGATGTCCGGTCTTTGAGGCTCCCTCTCCCCTAAACTCATCACGCTGCGAATGGCTTTTTGCAGTCCAGATTCCTTCCTGCAGTACTGGTGAGTGGGAGGAGGGTCTGTGCGCCAGCAATCGCGGTCAGATGCCAGCAATCGTGGTCAGATGCCGCCCTTCCTTCTGCTTCTGAAACCGCTGGGGAGGCTATGGAAACGCAAGGTGCGAGACAGTGTGGAAAATAGGACTAACCTTTAGTTACACGTCGTGCTGCTCCTGCTGGTCTGATTCTTTTTTCTGTCTAAAGTTGAGGCCGTACTTGGTTTTTTTGCTTTGTCACCCGGACTGGAGCGCAGTGGCCCCACCCCCACAGTTTGCCACAGCCTTGACCTCCTGGGCTCCAGCAATCCTTCTGCCCTGGCCTCCCGAGAAGCTGGGACTCAAGGTGTGTGCCACTGTGCCCAGCTGATTCTTTATTTATATGTTTTTTTGTGTGGGGCTGACGTCTTGCTGTGTCGCCCAGGCTGGTCTCGAACTTTTGAGTTCAGCAACCCTGTCCCGGCCTCCCAAAGTGTTGGGATTACAGGTGTGAGCCACTGCACGTGTGGTTTTGTTGGCCCTGGTGCATTTGACCTTTTGAGGCTGACCGCCCGCCCCCAAAGCTTTCTTCCCCCCAGTCTTGGGACCTAGCTTCCCTGCCCAGCCTGCCGTAGAGGCGAGGGAACCTCTTGCATATTGAACAGCAGCTTAGGGTGTGAGTTTGTTTGAGGGTATTCCCAAAACCCCAGGTCTTTCCTCGCCCCTGCACACTTCCCTCCTGTTCCAGCAACAACTCTGAGGAGTTCCAGCTGCATGCAGTGGTGTGTGAACAGTGAATAGAAAGTGTGCCCCATCGGCTTATGGGAGGCCATTGGAGGTGGTGTTCCCGTCCTCCCTGCCTCCCGCCCCAAGTAGTGGGGAGCAGAGCTTTGTCTGCAGGTTGGATGGCTTCTGAAAGTAGGCTTGGCCCCGTGGAGCCTGGTGACCGCAGCTGAACAGAAGCACGAGTCCTTGTAACATCAGAACTGGGGCTTAGTCATGCCGGGTGCTGGTGGACACTGTGTTAAGTGCTTCACTTGATCACTCGTTTAACCCTTCTGACTGCTCTGTGAGGTGGGTATCAGTGTCTCTGTTTTACTGATGAGGAAGTCAGTTCAGAGACTTGAAGTGACTTGTTCAAGGTTGCACAGTGAGTAAGAATCAGAACCGGGGTTTGACTTTTGGTCTTTCTGACTTGAAAGCCCGTCTGTGCTCTGAATCACTGAGCAATTCCAGGCTCCTCCCCCCAGACTATCCCCGTTATGCAGTCCAGGCCAGTACTTTTGCTGATAAATAGTAAGAACAGATGTTTATGTAGACTTACTGTGTGCCAGGTACCATTGACAGCACTTTACAATGGACTTATCTAGCTCACCCAATGAGCCTTTAAGGTAGGCAACTAGTTATCACCCCCATTTTACAGAGACAGAAACAGACACCCCGAGAGGTGAATTTCTCCAGTGGGACAAAAATCAGTGCTCAGATTCAGGGAGTGCAATGCCAGGGCCCATACCTCCCCCCAGATGGAGAATTGTCTCTTTCTGAAGCTGGCATCTGGTCTCTGTCTTGCTGGAAGATGGTCCTCCTTGCCTACAGTTGGGAAAAGAGTCCTGTTGTCTGTTAGTCTCACCCGTCGTTGTCAGTAGAAAGCTCTCAGTAGGGCTTGGGAACTCTTTTTCCTGGTGGGTAGTGTCAGAGACAGACTGGAGCGTTCTCCTGAAGTCCTGGCTCCCACAGCAACTGCCTGTCTTTCAAACTCCAGATCCTCCAACTTCGTCTTCATCACTGGATGTGAAGGACGGGGGCGAACTTCAGTCCAGGCTCCTAAACAATCTCAGAGCAGAGACTTTTCTCCCCGCTGTCCCAACCCCGGAAGAAGGACTGCCTCCAGGGCCACCCTTGTGTGCTTGCCCAGAGGCATGGCCCCAGGAAGGGTATGCCCCATGTTCTCCAGGGGGCAGGAAGGAGTAGCGGGGTCCCACCTCACTAGGTGCAGTCTTTCCCCCATCTCTACCCAGAAAGGGCAGCTGGCTGGGTCTTCTCAGTTCTCTTTCCGTGAACCCGCTTCCCTGGCTCCCTCTGCCTGGGTGCCTCCTTGGTCCCTGACTATGCCCACTTCATGGGTTGGTACTCAAAGCTGCCTTGAAAAGTTCTGTGGGCCGGGCTTGTTGGCTCAGCCTGTAATCCCAGCACTTTGGGAGGCTGAGATGAGTGGACTGCCTGAGCCCACAGGTTCGAGACCAGCCTGGGCAACTTGGTGAGACCGTGTCTCTACAATAAATCAAAAATTAGCCAGGCATGGTAGTGCACCCCTGTAGTTCTGGCTACTTGGAAGGCTGAGGCAGAAGGATCGCCGGAGCCCAGCAGGTCGAAGCTGGGGTGGCCGTGAGTGTGCCACTGCACTCCAGCCTGGGTGATGGAATGAGACTCCAACTCAAAAAAAAAGAAAAAGAAAAAAAAGAAAAGTTCTGTGCACCTTGTTTGAAAAGTACTCCCAGGCACACTGGTTGTTTCTTTCGGACACTCTAGTAATTTCCCTTTCTTTTTGCTCTTTTCTGAGGTTTGCGTATCCTTCTTTGGCAACTGTGCTACCCATTTAAACAAGGGTATTTCTTTTGCGGGACTTTAGCCTTTTGGGAGGTAAACTCCCACCACAAGAAGCCACAGCATTTCCAGGGAACCTTGAGTCCATGAGTTGGGGGAAGCCACAGTTCACCCGTTGAGTTGTCTGTTGACATGGGTGTGAATCAGGCGACAGCCCATGCCCCAGAAGATAAAATCGTAATTAATGACGCCTCTTTTCACCTGGGTACATTTTGCATAGTATCTTTACAAAGTGCAGTCCTTGTATTTGTTTTCCCCGTAGGTAGGCAGAAGGTGCAAGGTCTGAAGTGGCTTCCTGGGTGACGGGCAATGTCATCACAGCCACGGGCTTGAATTAAACTTGTCTCCAGGGAGGGGGGCAAATCCAGTTCCAAAAATTCCTGTAACTTTTGTGCTGACTGAGTGTTTATTAATAGAAATTGAATCCCCAGTGGGTTTTTCTTTTGATTTGCTGGTGAGCTTGAGAGAAATTACAATACCAAGAGAGTGACTGTGGGATAATTATTCATCGTGGCCTGCTGAGCAGAAATTTCTGGGCAGGCAGCCCCCACGGCGCCTCGGAGGGAAGAGCCCGGGAAAAGGGCGCGTGGAGTCTGGCCGCAGCCTCTGTGCCTGAGTCTTGGCGGTCAGGTAGAAGCGAACCCACAGAGGCCTCGTGGTTGGCATGGGCCAGGTCTAGTCCAGCAGCAGCTGCAAACGTGAATTCTCATCAGAGATGCAGGCTGCTTTACTGCGTGGATTTTTTTCTTTTTTTGAGTCGGAGTCTCTCTCTGTCGTCCAGACTGGAGTGCTGTGGCATGCTCCTGGTCACCGCAGCCTCGACCTGCTGGGCTCTGGTGACACTTCCGCCTCAGCCTTCCAAGTAGCCGGAACTACAGGTGCACGCTACCATGTCCGGCTAATTTTTGATTTATTGTAGAGACGAGGTCTTGTCAAGTTGCCCAGGTGGGTCTTGAACCCACGGACTCAGGCAGTCCACTCGCCTCGGCCTCCCAAAGTGCTGGGATTACAGACTGAGCCACCGAGCCCGGCCAGGTGTTTTTTTTTTTTTTTTAGTTACAGGAGAGACGTTTCACCTTTATTAAGATGTTACTTTGCCCGTCAGTAGCCACGTGGCAGAGGGTACCCTAATCTCATCTAGGTTAGACGGTCCCAGTCCCTTGGTGACACGACGTTTTCTTCCTTGTTCTCCTTAATATGGTAATCACGCTAAAAGGTAGAAACATGCCTGAGTTACACATGTGCTTGAATTGTGGGGGAGTTCTAGTCTAGATAATAACTGAGGTTTTTTTTTTTTTTTTCTTCCTTTCTTTTTGTGCAGGGGTCGAGAACTCAGTAATGCTGCAGTCCAGGCCAAAACAAACTCTGTATGATCTACTACTGATTTCCTTTTAAGTTCTCCTTTTTGCGAGGACTGACTTCCTTTTATTTTACTCCAACTGCATTAATCCCAGTTATAGAAGTTTCTTTCCTCTCTCTCTTGCCTCCAACTTCAAACATTTCTCACATAGGAAACAAGTGACTCGTTTTTAAAAAGTTCTACTTAAAAAAAAAAGGACACGATGACTTTTGGAGTATATTTTGGCAGCCTGCAATTTCAGAGTTCACTTCCGAACAGGCAGAGACACGGTTGAGCCGAAGTGCCTACGTGACCACAGTGGCCGCTGTGAGCCAGGCCACCTGTTTATCTGATCTCTGGGAATGAGGTGGTGGACACCTATGGTGGTCATTGAATAACGAGATGCTTCATATTGCCAGGGGCTGCATATTCGTTGACTGCTGCTGCCTCTTTCCATGGGCTTCCATGACGAGATCTGGGTGTTGACCGATTGCCCAGAGAGATCAGAGCCGGAGCTTGCTGGGGCCCGGTATTTTTAGCTCGTGTTCACAATTTTGTCTCCTCCCCAGCAGCAGTTATTGTCGTTGCTGTCATTGACGCCCAGTTGGAAGGCTGTGCCTGCCCGGCCGACCGACTGGGCCAAGGAGCCGCAGCCAGCAGAAGGCAGGATGTGTCGAAACCATGCTCTGATCCAACTCTGGCCTCAGGAAGCCTGCGGGCAGGTTGGGGATTTTCTGGAAGTCCTTCTCTGCCACCGCCTCCCCGCTCCCTCTCCCTACTGAGTGTGGTGGGCTGGCTGTGCTCTTAGGACAGCTAGAGTCTCAAGGGGCCTCCTGCTGGGATCAGGCACACTGTCCTTGTTGGCCTAAGAGGATGGTTTGGGCATCTTGTTTCACTGTCACTGTATGGAGACACAGAGTAGGGCACGGCGCGCCCATGGGGGTGTTCTCTTTCATTTCCAGACTCTTGTCTGTGTTGTTGCTATTGTTATTATTATTATATGAGTGGTAGTGAGTTAGTATTGTCATCATTGTTATGTAAATCATAGTGAGAGGATGCATCTAGAGGCCAAATTATGCCAGGATGCCCCCAGAGGAGCAGGGTGGGGTGGGTGCCAGGCATGCCAGCACTAGGCACCTTTCTGACCCTCAGTCTGCTGCCTGGGGGTCATAAATACACCTACCTCCTAAAGTTGCTGTGAGCAGCTTGGAGAATGTGTGCAAAGCCGGGCTCAGTGGCTCAGTCTGTCATCCCACACATTGGGAGGCCTAGGCAAGTGGATTGCTTGAGCCCGCAGGTTCGGGGACAGCCCAGGCAACTTGGTGAGACCTTATCTCTACAATAAATCAAAAAATTAGCTGGGCATGATAGCGTGTACCTGTAGTTCCAGCTACTTGGAAGGCTGAGGCGGAAGGCTTGCCGGAGCCCAGCAGGTCGACGCTGGGGTGGCATTGAGCGTGCCACTGCGCTTCAGCCTGGGCGATAGAGTGAGACTCTGACTCAAAAAAAAAAAAAAAAAGAAGAAGAAGAAGAGAATGTGTGCAGGTGCTGTGCGGTATTGAGTAGGTAGAGAAAGTTAAGAATTGTCTTCTCCGGGGCCATCATGGGCGATCCCTAATGTGGGCCACACAACAGTCCTGGAAAGTTAGACTGATGGAGTGGAATAGTCCATCTAACTGATGGGAAAACGGAGGCACAGAGAGCTGGGCTGATTTGCTCCGTGTCCCACAACCTAGAGAGCCGCACTGCCCAACAGAAACGTAATGCCAGCTAGCTACGTAATTTGAAATGTGCTAGTAGCTACATTCAGAATCAAGGAACAGTGAAACTGGTCTTCAGATATTGTATCTACCTCAACAGGGTGCAAATCCTACCATTTCCTGGTGTTGCATTAGCCCTGTTTCAAGTGCTTGGGAGCCCCATGTGGCCAAAGGCTGCCATATTGGACAGTGTAGGTCAGAGTCTTTGTTAAGCACCTGCCAGGGAAATTCACAGGCACAGACCCCGTGTCTGAAGGCGGCTGCTTTCTGGGGCCAAGAAAATGCCTTCAAAACTCTCTTTTGGGTGCTTTCTTGCAGAGACCCTTAGGAATCCCCAGGCTGTTCTTTAAGTCGGAGAAAATCTCCGACTTGTGAACTCAGATATTTGAGATTTGTTCCCCCTTCTGCGTAAACGTCTGCCACTCAGCTCTTCCCAGCCTTCTTGAAAGTGGTGATTTCAAGCCGGGCTCGGTGGCTCAGCCTGTAATCCCGCGCCTTTGGGAGGCTGAGGTGAGTGGATTGCCTGAGCCCGCGGGTTCGAGACCCGCCTGGGCAGCGAGACCTCATCTCTACAATAAATCAAAAAATCAGCCGGGCATGGTAGCGCATGCCTGTAATTCCGGCTACTCGGAAGGCTGAGGCGGAAGGATCGCCGGAGCCCAGCAGGTCGAGGCTGCGGTGGCCGGGAGCGGCCACTGCACTCCAGTCTGGGCGACCGAGTGAGACTCCAACTCAAAAAAAAAAAAAAAAAAAGAAAATGGTGATTTCTTTAGTCTCATGCAAGAATGAAATAATTCCAGAAAAATCCCACATCCCAATGGGGCCTAGGAAAATTGTCAACGGGGGCTGAGTGATTTTAGCTGGTGAACCATTTTTTAAAAATTAGTGACAAAAATATAGAGCCGCCCGGGGACTACAATGCCAGTTGCCTGAGATTAATGGCCAGATTAATAAATGGATTGCCTATGAAAAGGCGCAGGAGAACAAAAACCATCGAGAGACCGTGGAGGAGGTCGCTTATTAATGAGCTGTCAGTCCAAAGAAAGTTCAAGAAACTCTCCTGCAGCAAATGCAGCAGGCTGGCACTTCTAATAAAAGTTGGGGTCCTTTAGGAATTAATTACACCGGCCTTACAGCAAGAATTCATGGAATTGCGAACGCAGTGGCACAGACCAGCACGGGCTGCTGGGTGCGGGCGGGGAGGCTGCCAGAGGCTTCATTTTTCCATCCATCCGTGGGATATTGTAGCAGCCAGACGGGCCCGGGCTGAGTGATGAGGTCCAGACACACACTGACCGATGCCCGCATACTTTGGGTTTGAAGTCATTTCACTTTTCATATGCAAAATTCCCTCCTGGAATTGGATTTCCTCTTTATCCTGTGTGCCCACCACCAAGGGGGTTCCCAGCAACTTCCGGAGTGATTCCGTGAGCATCAGAAGGACTTGACCATGATTATCAAGCCGTTGGGGAAGGAGTGCCCGGCATTCATTTATTCCGGGTTACTGTGATGCCCCTCACCCCTCCACGTGCCCCGTGTTCGGTGGTCCTGTGGAAACCCCTTCTGCATTAAAACGTGCTGTTGCCTCTGCCAGAAGGAGCCACCCGAAGGCAGGAATGCCAGGGCAGGGCAGGGTTGTCTGGGCTTGGCGATCCCATGTCACACATCGGGTACTGAGCGGGTCTTGTCTTCTTTCACTTCGCTGTGAAGGTGCAGGGGAACATTTTCTTCTGTGGTGTGTTGAGACCCAGGGTTCCCAGACCAACCATTCATTTCTTGGGTCTCAGATCTCACAGTTAACCACTTCAGTTCTGGCCTAAACGTATTCCTGATGGAGCTTGGTCATCTAGGAGGTTTCTGGGAATTGACCCATGGGTGAGTTTTCTAGGAATGAGATCAATAGGCAGGAGAGGAAACAGAGAGAGGGAGACAGAGAGAGAGGCTTACCTCGTGCTGTGTTTTCTTCCTTGGGGGTCCCTCTCAGAATCTTTTAGAACTGGGTTGGGCTTGTTTCTTTGTTTTAGTTTTAGGGGTTTTTTTTTGCACTCTTTTTTACTTATACCAGGACTGCAATGATCCATTCAGCTGTGCAGAGTGTCTCAGCCTCTTTCTTCTGCTTGTCACTTCGTTGGGATGTGGCCATCTGTCACCCACCTCTGACTGCCCAGACCCTCATAATCCATATGATACTTCTTTTGATTAAAACAACATAATGGCCTTTTCACGAATAATTAATCTGCTGTCTTTACTTTCAACTCCAGGCTTTTAACTTTAATGTTGAGTTATGCAGCCGGTGTTGCCTTTCCGAGTTCCACTCCTTCTAGACTTTTCCCCTCCAAGGTTTCATACCTTTCTAGAAACGTCAGTGTGCCAGCCTAAGGTTTCTTCAAGGCTCCCGAGTTACCCTCCCATCCCTTCTGCTGTGAGCTAGGTAGGCAAGGTGCAGAGGTGGGTGGGCTGGAACACAGGTCACTTCAGACTCGCATGCTCCATCATCCAGGAAATGTGGGAGCCAGCCCCATCTGGAGATGTGAAAGTCTGGTTGCTTTCGAAGAAACGATTGGGTATATTTTTGTGGTTACGTGTTTCCAACTCTGGATGTCTTCCCAACAGTGACAACTTATACCAGATGACCTCTCAGCTGGAATGCATGACCTGGAATCAGATGAACTTGGGAGCCACCTTAAAGGGGTAAGATTGTCCCTGCTCTGCTACCCGTCAGCAGTAACGGACACTTGCTTGAACCATGTTCAAGGTCTCAGGTCTCAGGAGGACAGCCCCGTTTTAGAAGAACGAGCAGAGCTCTGTGGAGCATTCAGATGTCTCCTCCTTCCCCCGGTTGATGGGCTGTCCTTAGTATTATGTTTTCAAAGATGTAAATAGGGGGTGTTTTTGTCTCGAACAAGGGAGTTGGGAATACTGGGGACACTTCATAGGGCCTTTCCGTGTTGAATGTTGTAGAATTCTTCTGAGTCATGTCCATTGAGCCTCATGGAATCGTCATGTTTTGCTAGCACAGATGGTACCCGTTCTGTATCTCATCAAGAAATGCTTTGGGGTTCAAAGGCCAGGATCCAGTTCCTATTTGCATGATGCAGATCTGGACAGCCCACAGTCAGATGTGCTCACACCTGGAGCACCAGCACGTGGTACCCACCCACAGTAGGGCGATGACAGCAGGGATGGGGGGGGGGGGGAGGGCTGTTGTCTGCACTTACAAACGAAAAAAGGGAAGGCGGGCAGGACTTGCTTTCCATGGTGAAAGAACTCACTTTTAGTTTCTTAACAAGTCTGCAGAGACAGTCACATGTAACACTCAGAAGCGCCTGCTGCAGATGGCGCAGCGGGTCACACCTGTTATCCCGACACTGCGAGGGGTCAAGGTGGGAGGATTCTTTGAGCCCAGGAGTTCGAGACCAGCCTGGGCAACATAGCAAGACCTTGTCTCTATTAAAAACAAAAAACAAAAACTGGACCAGGCATGGTGGTGCACACCAGGCTGAGACGGAAGGATCTCTTGAGCCCAGGAGGTTGAGGTCACAGTGAGCCGTGGGCAACAGAGCGAGACCCCTCAACTCAAAGAAAAGAACTGCCTGCAGGGATGACCCTGTGCTGTCTTAGTCCTGCCACACTGTTGTACAGATGAATCAGTGATGCTCACAGTGCTAAGTCCCTTCCCAAGCTCATAGCCTACTCAGTGGTCCACACCCAGGTCTGGTTCCAAAGCCCAAGCTCTGCCAGCCTCCCGCTGGTGCCAGTGGGACCGGGGGACTTTGTCCAGCACTCTGTACTGTGTGGCTTCTCACTGGATTGTGGGATGGGGGTGGGGGCACTTGCCAGAACCATGCATGCTCCATCCCCACCCCACCCCCTCTTCTCTTCTAGAATGGCGGCTGGGAGCTCCAGCTCTGTGAAATGGACAGAAGGGCAGAGCAAGTGAGTGGACGATGTGCTGGTGGGAAGGCAGATGGCCAGGCCTCGGCCACTGGGCCCAGCTGAGCAGGCGTCAGGGCTGCCGGGGCAGGCAGGGCTGGTGGCTGGAGGCTCTCTCCCTGCTCCCTCCACCTCTTGTTCATTGCAGACTGCACTGTGGGCGGGATGGAGGTGGTGACTTTTCTCATCAACACGCTCCAGAAAATGATTTTAAAAATGACGCACCAGGAACCCCCATGAATATGTCACAGAATACTAAACTTGTGGTATTATGCGCTTTCCTGTTAGACCAGTCAAGTTTTTCAGTTTTTATTTTTTGAGTTGTAGTCTCACGCTCTTGGTCAGGCTGGAGTGCAGAGGCACACTCATGGCCACCACAGCCTCGACCTGCTGGGCTCAGGCAGTCCTTCCCCCTCAGCCTTCCAAGTAGCTGGCACTACAGGTGCGTGCCACCATGCCCAACTAATGTTTTTGATTTTTTATTGTAGACAAGGTCTCGAACGCTCGGGCTGAGGCTGTTCTCTCACCTCTGCCTCCCAAAGTGCTGGACGTTTTTCAGTCTTAACTCACGTAATTTGCTGTTTCTCTACTTTTACATCTCTCAGAGAGAACTTCCTTTTTGCCCCAAGTCTGTGGCCAGACTTTGTTTCTTGCTCACTGGTGCCTTTGGTAGCCTGATGCCTGGTGCCCTGGAGGCTCTGTGGCTGTTGGTTTTTGTTGTCTTTTCTCTGCTGAAATACCAGAACACTCCTTCTTTCTTTCACTGGCTGGCTTCTGTGGTCTGGATCGTTCTCTCTGACTTGCTGTTAGACCCTTCTCCCCGCTCAGCCCCCAGTGTGCTCACCTCTCTCTGGACCCAGAAGTCGAAAGCCTTCTGATTGCTTTGGGTGGTTCGCCCCACTTCCATCCTGGGGCTGCTGACGATGTGACGTTCTCTGTTTCCGCCTACGGTCGGCTTGTCCTCTGTTTCTTGGCTCTTGGTTCCATCCTTTCTGGATTTCTTTCTTTTCTTCTTTCTCCTCTTCTCAGAATCTGAGAATGCTCCCCGAGCTGAGGGCCCAGAATAGCGTGATTGTGAAGTGAGCAGTGCGTTTCAATTTCCAAGACTGCTGCATGCTGTAATACGGGGTTGGTTGGATTGTTTAATTGTAGAAATGACAGATAAGAAAATCTGGCAATGTGTTGGAAGCTGGGCCTTTCCATCGCTGAGATAAAACAATTTTGATACTTTTTAAGGTCTTTAGACACATGCTGTTCGACACTGGCTGAGGAGCCAGAAGCTCTGTGGTGAGGCTGGAGCACAGAGTGGGAATGATTTGTTTTGTTCCATCTTGTATCGAGAGCAAAGCTAGAAGAGTTTCCACTGGTTTGTAACTTATATCTTGGAAAGGGATTTCTGAAATAAAAATGTATGTCTCGAATGCTAACTTTATTCAGGGAACTGTACAAAAAGGCCCCAACAGATAGTCCCACAAAAGAACAACTCCTTGGAGAGCGGGAAAGGGACTGTGAAGATGCCTGGTATCCTCTCTCACCCTGTGGCTTCATCCCTTTAGAACATCCTGTTTGCCGGCTGGTTTCTGCTTCCATTGGGTGAAGCGAGCATTTACCTGAGGATGTCCGTTAGCACGGTGGCGCTCTGTGGGGCTTTATGTGTGTTTCCTTTCCTGCTCTTCCAACAGCCCAGGATGTTGTGGTCATGTCCATGTTGCAAATGAGGAGGCTGGAAGGATTCAGCCCTTCCAGGCTCACATAGCATCAGGGGCAGAGCTGTGTGGGCGTCACTTGTGCCTGACGCGGGGAGCTGGGCCCTGGGTGAGACCATGACCTTTAGACTGTGGCCACAGTTAGAAATGCCTTTTATGCTGAGACCCGATATACACCCACATGCACACACACAACACACATTTTCACTAAACAGCACTTGCCCTTTTGAGACACACTGGATGTGCAGATGTTTTCTTCTCTATCCTGTACCATTTTAAAAAATATTGGTTAGGACACACTAGGTGGATTTTACCACCCACTGATGTGTCATGACCCACCTTTGACCTTGATCTACTTTAGCTCTCAAAAGTGGGAGTATCTTACCTCTCCACCAAGCCCATGAACAGCCCAGAACTGGATTCAACGGGATCTGTAATTCTGGTAGAAGTTTCGCTTCCCCCGGAGGAGACACCCTCTGAGCTGGATCATTGTTCTTGAAGATACTGGATTTACTTGCTTTCGCGTGAGACGAAAGCGCTACCAATGTGGAAAATACATTGAGAAAAGATATCCCTGAAGAGAAATTGGGACACATGGCTTTTGCTTTCATCTGTAACTGGTACCCGGACACTGTTTGCAACCAGTAGTGGGAAAAGTCATGGTGACAAGGTAGACTTATAACAGGAAAGCTTTTAGAGAAGAAAGGTGCACTTTTTCTATCAGTCATAAAAGTGAGGCATTATCAGTGTTTACACGAAAGATCATGTCTCTCAGACTAGACCCCGTCACGTGCTTGCTTGTGTCTACTTTCCCTGAAAATGTTACTTTCTGAAAAAGTGACTCCACGAAGAATAGGCTCATTTCCATGTATTTTGTAGGTTCCTGGAGACATCATTCATGGGACGTTGGGTTTTAACAGGCAGGGGAAGGGTTCTTATAGTGCTGGGCAGGGTGGAGTGAAAGTCTGCTGCTCCGGTCTGTCTCCCTTTACCCGTTTTCTGGTCTCTGCATGTCCACTGGGAGGGGAGCTACTTTTGTGACCTCACATGAGGGAATGTTGTATTTAAGTTTAAGGCAGAGAGAAGGTACTTAGGGAACACATTCCTTTCCCTCACCCACAAACAAATGAGATTAGATTTCCTAACAGGTCTCTGAGGGGAAAAAAATTACTGGTGAATCTTAAAAAAGCATGTCCACCATTGTGAAGACTTCTACTTAGGGATCCTGTGTATCTGCTTTCTATTTTTTTTATTTTTTTTTTAATTTTTTTGAGACAGGGTCTTAGTCTGTCGCCCAGGCTGGAGTGCAGTGGCATGACCATGGCTCACCACAGCCTTGGCCTCAGGTGATCCTCTTGCCTCAGCCTCCTGAGTAGCTGGGACTACAGGTATATGCTGCCACTCTCAGCTGATTTTTTGATTTTTTTGTAGAGATGGGTCTTGCTACGCTGCCCAGGCTGTTCTCAAACTCCTGGGCTCAAGTGGTCCTCCCGCCTCGGCCTCTCAAAGTGCCGGGATTACAGGCATTTCACCATGCCCGGCCTTTTTATGTCTGTAAAAACATTTTCTGGGTGTTCTCAATGGCGGCAGGTTTCCTAAGGCTCCCAGCGAGCTTTGGCTACTCTGTGGGCCTCTGTTTTGTCTCTCCTGAAGACAATACCCTGCAAAATGGAGAAACACATCAACCTTGACTGTGGTCCAAGTTATTAAAACAAGGAAGAAGTTATCCTCCGGGGACTTGGGCAGGGGGAGTGGGAAATCAAACACAATGGAAATGTTAAAGGAGTGCTGAGCAAAATGAATGTCCCTCTGCGGGTCCAAGAAGTTCACAGGCTGCTGGGAACGGAGCGTTTGACCTGTGGATGCTTGAAAGGAAAAACAAAGCCCCCCCCCCGGGATGAGTGATGGATGGGGCCCCGGAGCTGTGCGTCCTGGCCGCCAAGGCTGTCGAATCTGGGAAGGTCCCCCTAGACGCGGTCTCATCCGGGAGAACCTGTGCCAAGAAAGATAGTTGTCGTCTCTGGCTGGGAGCCCCCGCCCAGCCCGGCACCTTCCCTTGTGGGCTTGCGAGCAGAGGGACCCATCGGGGCCGGCTTCTCGGAAGAAGCTGGCTTGTTCCGAGCAGCTCCCGGAGCCTGGGATGCAGAGCCAAGGTGGAGAGGCGGCCTTCCTGGGCCTCCGCCCTCTTCCCTGCAGCAAGCTGTGATCTCCCCCTCCCCACCGGTCCGTGGGTGCCCTAGGCACAGCTGTGTCTTTCTTATCGCCTGGCCTTGGGCTGGGCTGGGGTCTGTGAGCTCTGCCAACTGGAACCGGGCACGGGACTTCTGGGCTTGATGAGGGAGAAGGAGGGGGCCGATTTGGAAGCTTCTCGGTCCCTCCCAGGTTGCTGGTCTTGCCCACCCTTGTCTCTTTGGGCACGTCTTCAACTCAACGTGTTTGATTTTTATAGTGGAAGTAGTATGCGTGTAAATGAGAGACCTTTCAGAAAACACGACTCCACAGGAAAGGAAAGAAAAGTCCCTCTAACAGCCCAAATGAAATTACTATTCATAGGAGGGCGGGCACGCCTTCAGACCCGTTTCTATGCATATGTGAACATTTGTGTCATTTTCCCTTTTAAAAGACGATTGGCTTCGGCAAATGCATATTTCTAGAGAGAGAGCTGTCGTCTTTCAGTCAAATGGTGAGAAAAGGGTCTCAGAAGAGACCAGGATAGCATGGCAGACAGGGGACATCCAGGACACTCCTCCAGGGCATGAAGTTCTGTTCACGGGAGTGTTGACTCCATAAAGGTTTTTCTCAGCCTCTTTTTTTTTTTTTTTGAGTCGGAGTCTCACTCTGTCGCCCAGACTGGAGTGCAGTGGCCGCTCCCGGCCCCCGCAGCCTCGACCTGCTGGATTCCGGCGATCCTTCCGCCTCAGCCTTCCGAGTAGCCGGAATTACAGGCGCGTGCTACCACGCCCGGTTGATTTTTTATTTATTGTAGAGATGAGGTCTCGCTGCTCAGGCGGGTCTCGAACCACTCACCAAGTTGCCCAGGCGGGCTCAGGCAATCCACTCACCTCAGCCTCCCAAAGGCACGGGATTACAGGCTGAGCCACTGAGCCCGGCTTTCTCAGCCTCTTAAAAAAATACCTAAAAAAAAAAAATCTTGGGCTCTGTGGACAGACATCTACACGCTGTGTTTCTGACTGTTCTATTTTAAAGCAGGGAATTGTTTTCATCTTGTAAAGATGAAGGTGCCAGGCTTGTTGAGAAGGAGAAGGAAAGTGCTCAGCAGGAAGGACAGGAGGGGAGGGGGCCAGGGTGCTGAGGGAGCTGAGTTGGAAAGGAGGAATGTGGGAAAGGTTGATGAGGGTTGGGGTGTGTGTGTGTGTGTGTGTGTGTGTGTGTGTGTGTGTGTGTGTGTGTGTTGGAGAGGAAAGGGTCTCTCAGATGTCTGGAGGGACATCCTTATGCCCTGGAGGAGTGTCCTGATGTCCCCTGTCTGCCATGCTATCCTGGTCTCTTCTGAGACCCTTTTCTCACCATTTGGCTGCCTCCCTGTAATTTGCCCAAGAAAAGACCCTAACCTCTAGGTAGAAAAACCCGGACCCAGAAGCTACACTAATAAAAAGTTAATCAGAGAAATGTTTCTCTGAAACAAGGAGCTACTGCCTATTTTAGTAGGAGTTTTTCTATTAAAAGTGAACAAGTCTGTTTATACCAGCTTGATTTCTAACTCTTCATTTTTATAACAGAGCCACAGACGGAGTGTTCTTTGAGGCTAAGATAGCAACTTTATCTAAAATGTAAATAAACAGCTTTTTCTCCCTTGATTATAAAAGTAACACAGGCTTATCATTTGTAAAAAAAATTCAGACAGTATCAAAGTATTATAAAGGAGAAAAGAAAAGGCATATGTCATCTCATCACCCAGAGATAACTTTTTTAAAAAAACATTTTTGGGTGTGTTTGTATCTGCAGAGAAGAAATTCTGGAGATATGTATCTAACTGTTAACCGCAGTTACCTCTGGATAGATTAGGGGGAAAGGACCAGTGCCCAGTAGAGATGGATTTAGGAGGCAATGGGAGAGGGGAACTGGAGACATCGTCTGAGACCACTCTGGTGGAGTTCAGCTGCAAGCTTGCAAAGACATGGGGTCTTAGCTGGCTGGGGAAGGAAGGTCAGGAGAAGGTGTGTTTCTGTTTTAAATTGTTTTGCATTTGTTTATGTTTAGGTAGATGTGTTTGCATGTGTTTGCTGATGGGAATGATTAAGAGGAACAGAATTGATGGGAGAGGATAGAATTGCTGGAACAGTGTCCCCAAGACACTGAGAGATAGAGGGTCCCATGGGGGATGGGGGTGGGGGGTGTTGGCTGCCAGAGCTGGGATAGTTCACCTAGTAACCATGCTGGTTTCTCAAAGTTCTTCATTTCTAGGAGTTCTTTTACTTGTCATGTGTACTTCAGATATTTCCTCTGGTTTGTATTTTAATTCTGTTAATTTTTTTTCCCATCAGAAGTTTTTGTTCTTATTGTAAAAATGATACATTTTGTTCAACGTTTTGGCTTTTCTGTCATGCTTAGGTTTTTCCCCATCTCAAGCATTTTAAGATTATTTACTTATTTGTGTTTTGTCTTTAAATTTGCTTTTTACAGTGAAACATTTAATTCATCTTGAATTTATTTGGTCCTTGGATTCAAGTCTGATTTATTTCCAAATGACAAGTCAGTGTCCCCAAACCATTCTGAGTCATCTACTCTTTCCTTGTTGCTTTCACCTACTATCCTTATCAAGCTAAGTTACTTGGATCTGTTTCTAGACTCTTAATTTTCTTCTTTTGATCAGCCTGACTCTTTCTGCCAAGTGTCAGATTGTTTCCTTTGCAATAATTTTATAGTCCACTTAAATCTGATAGGGAAGCTCCCCCAGCATTGTATGTGTATCTTTTTCAAAGTATTTCTGGCTTTTGTCTCTTGTTTGTTCGTTTTGTTAATTTCAAAGAAATTCTTTATCAGAATTGGTTCATTAATTGTGACAACTGTAACCATACTAATGTGAGATGTTAGTAACAGGAGAAATTGGGTATCTGTTCTGTAAGAACTCTGTATTACCTTAATAATGTTTCTTTCGTTTTCTTTCTTTTTTAGTTTTCATTTTTTGAGTCAGGATTTCACTCCATCGCCCAGGCTGGAGTACAGTGGCTTGAGCACAGCTTACCACAGCCTCAACCTCCTGTGCTCAGGCAGTCCTTCCACCTCAGCCTCCTGAGTAGCTGGGGCTACTGGCACACACCACCACACCTGACTATTTTTTTATTTTTATTTTGTAGAGTGAGATCTCACTATGTTGTCCAGGCTGTTCTCAAACTTCTGGGCTAAAACAGTTCTCCTGCCTTGGCCTCCCAGAGTGCTGGGATTATAAGGGTGAACCACAGCACCTGGCCTCAGAAATGTTTCTCTACATCTAAAACCATTCTAAAACCATTTATTTTAAAAAAGGCCTTCACTGGAAATTGGATTGCATCAAGTCTGAAAGTTGATTTTGGGGAAGGTTGACTTTTGAGACGTTTTGAACCTTTTCTTCCAGAACACGCCTTCGCCTCCATTTCCAAGTCTTATTCTGTGTCAGGTTCCCTGTTTGGAACTTCCTTCTTTTCAAGACTTTACCAGGAATACCTCTGACCTCAACATCTTTTTGGGAAAGAGCAAGATTACTTTGAATTTATCCGGAGGATTTTTCCTTTGTTTGCTCACCTTGAATTACATGTGCTACGAATGGTCAGTTTTGGGAATGGGGGTTGCTTGAGGAAGTGATGGAGAGGCCACACGGTTCCTACACCCACACGCCTCCCCATCAGCTGGGAGCAGGAGGGAGTTGAGTCTTCAGGGCCCTGGGCTTGATCCTGGGCTCTGGGAAGGAACGTTTTTAATGTTGCTGAGCGTGTTGAGTCAACTCTCTCAGATTGGAGAGTGTGTGAGCAAGCTAAGTGGGATCCTTCAGGGAACCCGGGCTGAAAAGCTCCTGCCCCATCATTCCTGTGGGAGAGGCAGGGCTCATTAGCATGTGGGTTTGGACACCCATTCTCAGGGTGCAGTGTGCAGTCATCTCTGGCCATAGAGCCTGAGCATTGAGAATGTAGAAGCGTGAGTTAGACAAATTGGGATTCCAACTCAAGTGAGCGCCCAAGGACAGAGACATGTAAGGGGAGACCCAGATCTTTCTTGTGTAGTCAGGTGATGCCGTCCATGAGTCCCTCGGGTGCAGGGTCCAAGTATGCCCAAGCAGAAAGAAGAGTCATACCTAAAAATGTTCTTGCCAGCAGCAGGGGCTGGTGGACATCGTGGGGTTTTTTGGACTGCGTTCCCTCAAAACTACTGCAGGAAACAGGATTTATGAGTGTCTCCCAACTCTGCTTTGAGTGTGAAATAAGAAGAAAAGATCAGTGGGGAGGTTTGTGTCCTGCTTCAAGGGATGGAGAAAGCTTGATGGTGCAAAGGACTGATTAAATATAGGCCTCGTCAGGCCGTTAACCACTCAGTCTATGTCCCTTGTTGACTGAGGACTGGCAACATGGGAGTTAGACGACAAGAGGCTTTCAAAAGAGGAAGACAGACAAGGCTTAGTAATCACAGCCTGGCTGGAGGAAGTGGCCATCTCCCAAAGGTAGTCCTCTGAAAAGACCAGTCCTCAACTACGTGGGCCATGATCTGATATCCCTGCTGAAAAATACAACTGATCACCTTTAGATAACCAGTAGACTGAGTATTAAACAGGACTCTTGCTATCAAGGCAACAGAACCCCAGTTGCACTGAGCATAGGTCAAAGAGGGAAATAGCAGGTTATTGCATTAAAACCCCATGTCAGCCGGGCTCGGTGGCTCAGCCTGTAATCCCGCGCCTTTGGGAGGCTGAGGTGAGTGGATTGCCTGAGCCCGTGGGTTCAAGACCCGCCTGGGCAGCGAGACCTCATCTCTACAATAAATCAAAAAATCAGCCGGGCGTGGTAGCGCATGCCTGTAATTCCAGCTACTTGGAAGGCTGAGGTGGAAGGATCCCCGGAGCCCAGCAGGCGAGGCTGTGGTGGCCGGGAGCGGCCACTGCACTCCAGTCTGGGCGACAGAGTGAGACTCCAACTCAAAAAAAAAAAAAAAACAAAAACCCATGTCTGGAGTGGGGGACTCAGCCAGTGTCATGAGAACACTGTTTCACTGTCTCCTACCTCTGCTCCTGTCTGTGCTGGCTGTCTTATTGTAAGGCAGGTTGCCTCCCTGGTGGCAAAAACAGCTCTGGTTTTTGGCAGTGATAACCTCACAAGGAGAGGACCGCTCTAGTAACTCTTCTTCACCAAAAGGCCCAGGGAAGGCTTTGATTGGCCTGGATTGGGTCATGTGACTGGAGAATGCAGTGGTCTGATTGGCCAGGTCTCAGTCATGTACTGGAGCCTGGGGCTGGGATTAGGGAGGAGTGAGTCACTGAAAGAAAAAGAGGGCTGTGTTGCCAGAGGGAGCTGGGGTGGACGTAGCATGGGCAGACTCAGAGGTACTCAGCAGAGCGTTGAAAATGGCAGAGTTGGTGACAATGGGGGAGAGTCCTCTTCCTCCCCAGATGAGACGTGGGGCTGGATGCCGTCAGGACGTGTGTGAGACGTGGATAGAAAGTCAGTGAAGGGTGGGGTTGGGGGGGCTCTGCTTTCTGAGGCTCGTGGGGAAAGCGTTCATTAAAATGCAGAGTAGTTGAACGTATCACCGTAAAAAATGCAGTTAGCAGTAAAAAGTGACTCAAAATACACTTACTGTACTTGTTCAAAGTCAAAAACGCATCTTTTTCTTAAGTTCTAACTGAAGTGGGCAGGAAGAAGGTAACTTGTCCAAGTTGGAAGGAAAAAAAACCAGATTCTTTTTAATGGACTATTTTTCTAGAAATTTTATACCTAGGAACTATCAGATAACCAGTATTCCATGTGGGGGGGGAGGGTGTGTCAGCTCAGTCAAATTAAATGTGGTTGTTTTATTTTTCTTTTTTTTTTTTTTTACTTTCTGTGTTGGATTCGTAAAAGAAGCCTCATCTCACACCTTCTGCCTCCCTGTATATACCCAGAAGCAGAAACTTCGGTTCTTAGTATATCCATCAATTTGTTATAGTCCCACTATAAAAGCTGTCTGAAATTCCACAAAGAAAATAGAATGGCTAGTTGGCATCGGTAGTGGTATCTGTGCAGAGTTGTGAATTTTATCCAAATATTGTTTTTAGTTTGTCACACCCAAGCAAAGAGTTGATCTAAAGGAACCTATGCCAGGTTGCCACTGGTTCTGAATATGGATAATGCGTCTGTTCATTCTCCAAGTAAGAGCTTATAAGCGGATATGAAAATGAGCTTTGCAATTACTCTGGTTGCAGGGAAATTGGATTTTTATTCAGCAAAATTTTAAACGTAAGTATTCTGGCATAACCACTGAGAATTCCTAGGAGCTATTCCTGAATCTTTTGACTCAGAGTCCTCTAGGGCTGAGGGGTTCAAATCCAACAGTCTCTGGTTCATCTGAGTGCATGGTGAGTACAGTATTTGTGCAGAGGTTGGTTGACTAGTTGGATTTTGCTTTATTTAATTTTTTTTTTCTGTTTTGTTTTGAGTTGGACTCTTACTCCGTCACCCAGGCTGAAGTGCAGAGACACACTCATGACCACCCCAGCGTCAACCTGCTGGGCTCAGGTGATCCTTCCACCTCAGCCTTCCAAGTAGCCGGAACTACAGACATGTGCTACCATGCCTGGCTAATTTTTTGATTAATTGTAGAGGTGAGGTGTCGCCAAGTTGCCCAAGCTGGTCTCAAACCTGCGGGATCAGGCAATCCTCTCGCCTCAGCCTCCTAAAGTGCTGGAATTACAGGTATGAGCCTCCGTGCCCAGCCTGGTTTTGCTTTATTTTGTTGCTGTTGATGTATGTTGGAGAGTGTGAAATAAGAAGTATTTGGATCTTGAGCCTTGATGAAGATTTCCACTTGGGTTTCTTTTTTTAAGGCAGATATAATTGGTGAGTGGCGCTTGCCTCTTGTGTTTCAACTTTAAGGAAGCACAATTTCTTAACATGAGTCCTGTAATTTTTTTCCCTCCTTAGCAAGTGACAAACTAAACAAGGATGAGGATTCTCACAGTCTGAAGAAACTGTGTTGTCATCACCAAAAAGATTCAGGCCTTCGGGCGCAGTGGCTCACGCCTGTAATCCCAGCACTTTGGGAGGCTGAGGCAGGAGGATTGCTTGAGCCCAGGAGTTTGAGACCAGTCGAGGCAACATAGCAAGACTTCGTCTCTAAAAAACATAAACAAAGACACAAAAACCAAAGGAGCCAGGCATTTAGGAATCTCATATATAGGTCCCTAGTATCAAGGATGGAGAGAGAAGAGGGTTGGTGGGTGAATTCCATGTTTAGATGTATAAGGGCCTGGAGTTTCACATGTGGTTCAGCTGATTAACTCTACAGAGGGAGAAGGGGAGAAGGTTGAGGTGAACTTGGAGGACCCCCACCTGGCCAACAACTTGGGGGACGGGGAGAAATCTCAGGCCGAAGTTCATTCCGATTGAAGATTCATATTAATGCTAATTGCCTTCTAAAGGCTCTTCTTCTTTTCTTTCTTTCACATCCCATCGATAAAGGACTTCAGGGGAGCTCTGGTTTTTCTCATTTGCAAAACCCCGATTCCTTTTTATTAATCTTCATGGGCCTGTGGAATCTCAAAGTCAATCGTCTCTAAAAAGAAGTTGCCCCTTACGGTTTTCCTGGGCGGGGCCTCAGTGTCCACGTTTTCAGCGTGAAGGTGGCTCGTCATTGGTGTTAGGTGAGGGACATTTTTCTCTTTCTGCAAACGCTGGAAGGACGCTCGTTTGTGCATTTGGAAGCTGTCTAGGAGAAGCAGACTTTCTCAGGCCCCCTTGCTTTGCATCTTAAAGCTGCTTGGGAAAATGTGCTGCCTAGGCTGCCGCCAGAAATGGAATCCTGAGGCATGATGGGTCCGCTGGTGACTGCTTCAGCCCGCTTTGTTTTCCCAGTTAGGTAGGAAGAAAATTTGGGGTGTAAAAATCATGCCCAGTCGGAACTGCTCTGTCATACAGAAGCAGCCGTCGCCATCCGTTACCTGCGCTGTCTTTATGCCCAATCAGTGCTGTGCCTCCATGCAGGAGCTGAGAAGTCTGGAGGGGGAACGTTCTGAATCCTCCCTTCCCACTGCTCCCACCCCCTTATCCACTCCTCCACCCCCTTTCATTTATAAACCTGCAGCATTCATTAACAGCCCTGGAGACAGACGAGGATAGATGTGACCGGGCATGGGGTTACGCCACTAGAATTGGATTGTCTAGCTACTTTCCCTTTCTTTCGTTCTCTCTCTCTCTCTCTCTCTCTCTCTCTCTCTCTCTCTCCCTCTCTCCCCTCTCCCCCTCCCCCTCCCCCTCTCTGTCTCTCTCTCTGCCCCCCCATCTCTCTCTCTGTCCTCCTTTCTGAAATGGTCTCACTCTGTTGCCCAGCTGGAGTGCAGTGGCGTGATCCCGCCTCCCTGCAGCCCTGACGTCCTGGGCTCCAGTGATCCTCCTGCCTCAGCTTTCCAAGTAGCTGGGACAGGTGCTTGTCTCCCCGCCAGGTTGATTTTAATTACTTTTAATTTTGTGGAGATGAGGTCCCACTATGTTGCCCAGGCTGGCCTTGAACTCCTGGGTTCAAGCAGTCCTCCCTCCTTGGTCTCCCAAAATGCTAGGATTACAGGTGTGAGCTGCTGCACCCCGACCCAGCTCATATTGAAGGAAGAAGAATAGCACTGACCTGTACTCAATCTCCAGCTCTGCCACTTGCTGTCTGTCTGATTTGGGGCAGATAATTCGGTCTCTCCTTAGACCTCAGTATTCTCTGCTGTGAAATAGGGATCATACTCTCTAAGCAACAGCTAACACTGAGTGCGTGCCATGTGCCAAGTCGTGTGCTTTCTTACTTGACCTCGTTCAATCCTCCGACAGTCTGATGGGGGAGGTGCTGCTGTTTTTATTGTACAAGCCACTCAGGCTGGGGAAGGGACGTCATTTGCCACCTGTGATACACCTTGATGACTCCTGGGTCCTGCTAAGGACTGAAATATGAATTGCATTGACCCCAATCACCAGGCTTCTGAGAGGTAGACAACACATTCTTGTGGTTGCTGGCCACTGACTGTGCATATTCACAGACCTCCTGAACGTTGTGTTGGGATATAGTGAACTTTTTTTCCCCCACGTGGCTTCTTTTTTGGATGTTCAAACAAATCTCTCAAATAAGGCTGTTAGCTTCATTTTAAAGATGGTGAATCGTGGTGCAGAGAGGATGAGATGAGAGAAAGTAACTGACGAGGTGAGCCTGGAGCACAGGTCTTCCCTCGGGCGCAGAATCCATGCTCTTTCAGGCTGCCCTGGAGATCGAGGACCCAGTTAATGTCTCTCCTTCAGATCCAGCTGCATAACCTGGATAAGTCTGGTCCCCTCAGTAGGGTGGGCTAACTAGTGACCTAAAGACACCTAGGCCCTGATTCCTGGAGCCTGTGAGTGCTCTCTCAATGGTAGAAGTGACTTGGCGGCTATCAGCTACAGATCTGGAGGTGGGGAGCCGATTCCGGAGTATTCCCGGTGGTCCCCAAACACAACACCAGGCGTCCTTGGAAGAGGAAGGCAGAGGAAGGTGTTGACTACAGAGGTGTAGGGGAGAGGGGACCACGGAGGCAGGTGGCGGGAGTGATGTGAAGAAGGGGCTGAGAAATGCAGGCGACTTCTAGAAGCTGGAAAAGGCAAGAAATGCTCCCCTCAGAGCGTCGGGAAGAAAACAGCCCAGCTGACACCCTCACCAGACTAGTGAGGCTGATTTCGAGACTTGTGGCCTCCAGAATTGTAAGAGAATCACGGTGTGGTTAAGCCACCAAATTTGTGGTGATTTGTTACAGCCATTATAGGAAACCACTGTGCTCAAATTGCTGGTACAGTAGACAAAATCTTCTGTCTGTCCCTTTGAGCTTAAGCCTATTCCAAGTGGGTCAGTGAAACTTACAGGCTGGCCATTGGTGTCTGTGGATGAAAACTCCTATTTTCTAGTTTCCCAGCACTGGCCATTCTGCTGTATAAAGACAGCACCTTTTCAAGACTTCGAGGGGCTGGAAGATTCTCATACCCAGTTTTCAAAGAACCAGGCACATTCTCAACTTTCCTTTGTTGCCACGTGAGAGAAGGCAGCAGAATCGGGGCGGAATTTTCCAGTTTGCAGCTTAAATGTCACCGCTTAGCCTTGAAAGCAGAAGTCGCAAACTGGTGGTCCTCAGGCCAGACATCTGTTTTATTTGCCCTGTGATTCTTCAAAATTTTAATTATTTGTAAGAACTGGTGACTTGGGTGATCTTAGAAAAATTCTTGGAGACTGGAAGGGTGAGGCACACTGCGTTCATATTATTGACTGGCAGAGCTGTTGGGTGTAGGGGTGTGGCCCGAGTGACTGTCCCAGCCTACTCAGGCGGCCATCTTATTCCTCAGGGATGTCTTCATTTGTTTCTGTTGCTCGTTTGGTCTCTGTAGGAATATTTAAGTAAGAATATTTGAGTTTGTGGCTCTGTTTTAAATTAAAAACAAAAAACCAAAACAAAACAAATCCATGTTCTGACCAGTTGAGCCAACACATAAAAGAACTTCTTTAGCCAATAAGCTGGACAC
Source organism: Cephalopachus bancanus (assembly GCA_027257055.1). Classification (NCBI taxonomy): domain Eukaryota; kingdom Metazoa; phylum Chordata; class Mammalia; order Primates; family Tarsiidae; genus Cephalopachus; species Cephalopachus bancanus. The sequence goes on along the minus strand of JAPVLO010000436.1, from coordinate 2,870,292 downwards.
TTTTGGAGTGCAAGAGGTGACAGAAGAGGTGAGACAGAGACATGTCTTTGTTTTCAGATAGGAAAAAAACTGGATTCTGGAAACCACAGAGCAGTGAGGCTGGCTTGAGCTCTTGGGAAAGTTATTAAGTCAAATCTTTTGGACACACAGAGATGAACAGGAGGCCGTTAGGAACCAAGGTTGTTGGCCACGTGCAGGTCATGTGCCCAAGTTCACTTCTTGTGGTAGAATCAACAGTCTTATGGCGAAAGTTTACTGATGGAGTGGGTCTTGATTGCAAACAGATACTCCATGGTTATTTTTGGTGTCCTTGTGGACGAGAGAGGGAATTATGGGCCAAATACTTACATGGATAATTTGGGCCTGGTGGGTCAAGGAAGCCAGAAGACCTGTCTAGAGGATCTTTGTCAAGCTAGCATGTGGCTTCCCGCACAGCGTGGCCTTGGCGGCAGGACAGGAGACACAGCTTCATTACCCCAGCCTCCTCTCTCGTTTCTTGACTCCCTTCCCCAGACCAATGTCCTTTCTCCCTCCTGGACCTGTCAGTGGCATTTGTGACACCTGGCCATGTTCCCGTCCCTACCTGAATGGCTTGGCCAGGAAGTCGCCGATCCCTTGCCCCTGTTGTTCAGATGAGTCAAGTGTCTTGTCTTCCAAAAGGAAGTTTACTAGGCAACACAACTTCTGAGAAAGCACCGACTTCTAAGACACACAGCCTCCCCAGGGCTTGGGGTAGGCACCTTGCCGTGCAGGGCCAGGTTTCCTTTCTGGTCCTTCTCCTGATTGGGACTGCAAGGTGGACTGAGCCATGTGTGTATTCCACCCTCATGGAGATGTGGGCTTCTCAGTGACTTGGCCGGGGAGGACTCAGGCTGTGCTCTGGAACCTGCGTTCTGGAGTCCACTCTCTAAATGAGAACACTCTCTGTTGCTGGGCTGTGATGACCTTTTACCCCACAACTATCCAGGGCTCTGTGGTTTTAAATTTGGAATGTACACCCTTGCTCCAGAAGTGTCTTGCCTGTGCTGGTAGCTCCTTGCTCCTCTGGGAAGACCCTGTGGCTAGAGAACTCTGGGCATCCTTCCTCCAGCCCTGCTTGGTCCACCCACAGCAAGGGCACTGGAGGTTAAGGATGGTTCATTCTCAGTGCAAAGCAGGACTTCACTTGACTGTCTACACTAGCAGCTGGAACCTACCAATGACTGTTGTCCCAGTGGCAGCCACCATCTTCTTGAGATTTTCTGTCTCGGGCTAACCCCAGCTGATGACTTATGCCCAGGTGGCTGAACCCCATCCATGTGGCTAAATTCTCTAGGATGGTTTCCCTCTGGCAGCCCAGGAGGAGACCTAGAATCCTGCCAATTCCTGAATATCATGGAAAAATATTTTCTGTATATTGTAGATATAATGCCAACAACAGGAAGATGGAAAACTCTTAGGAAAACACAGAAAAGGTGCTGTTTAAGTGTAGAGGTGATGTGGGCTGAAAGTGGAAAGCAAGTGTTTTGGAACCCAAGTCCAGAGTCATAGAGATCTCAGCAATTGGGGGTGGCCACTAAAATAAAGACAAAGGGATCAGAAGGATAAATGAATTCTAGTTTAAAACAATCGTAAGCCAGGCGTGGGGGTGCATACCTGTAGTCCCAGCTACTTGGGAGGCTGAGACAGAAGGATCACTTGAGCCCAGGAATTTGAGACCAGCCTAGACCACATAGTGATTCCCCATGTCTAAAAATAAGTAGATAAGTAAAATTAGAAAGAAAAATATACTTTTTTTTTTTTTAGTAAGAGTCTCCATCTGTCACCCAGGCTGGAGTCCAGTGGAATGATCATGGCTCACTGCAGCCTCTACTTCCTGGGCTCAGGTGATCCTCCCACCTCAGCCTCCCAAGTAGCTGGGACCACAGGCAAGCACCACCATGCCTGGCTAAATTTTTGATTTTTTATTGTAGAGATGAGGGCTCGCTATGTTGCCTGGGCTGGTCTTGAACTCCAGGGCTCAAGCAATCCTCCCGCCTCCCAAAGTGCCGGGATTACAGAAGTGATCCCCTGCGCCCAGCCCCAATGACTGTTTCTTCAAACTCAGGGTTGGAGATGACGGCTTTAGTTCATGCCAGCGGGTAGGGGTGGGGTTTTAGTTGGATTTTATTTGACTGAAGAAGGGTCGCTGTGACCTGAGTGCTGAGAGTCACTTGCTCTTAGGTGAGTGAATAGTACTCTCTGTCCACACAGAGCAGGGGCCCCAAACCCTCTGCCCAGGGACAGGGCACTGGCAATGTCCTGTTTGGTGTTTGACCAGCATACAGATCTGAAAACATTTGAGATGGACTCCTGAGGGCGAGGGGTATTTCCTTTGGTCTTAACACGTGTGTCATTTTTCTGATTCTAAGGGCTTTGGTGTTTGTGGATGGGTCTTCCTCCCCCGAGTGGAAACTCACTTCTGCTTCTGGAGCTCTGGGATTCATCATGAGTTGATACATTTTTTTTGGTATCAGAGTCTCACTCCATAGCCCAGGCTGGAGTGCAGTGTCACGATCATGGCTCACTGCAGCCTTCACCTCCTGGGCTCAGACGATCCTCCCTCCTCAGCCTCTCAGGCAGCCGGGATTACAGGCACATACCACCACACCTGACTAATTGTCTTTTACTTTTGTAGAGACGAGGTATTGACATGTTGCCCAGGCTGGTCTTGAAGTGCTGGCCTCAAGCCATCCTCCTGCCTTGACCTCCCAGAGTGCTGGCAGTAGAGGTGTGGGCCACCCCGCTCAGCCAATAGGTCGACACCTTTAGAAGGACTTGCCAGATGAAAGGGGTCAGGAGAGGGTCATCAGTCGAGAGGGTCTCAGCTCTGTGCCCTGAAGAATGGTCACCACTTGCCGGCAGGGCTGTCACGTGGGAGAGGGGCTAGACTCGGTCACCCTCAGGGATGTTGATGGGCTCCGTGCCCCACTTCCGTCAGGGGTTAGCCATACAGAGAGGAATAGGAGCTTCTGTACTTAAGGCCACGTGTACCACGAAGCAGGGGACACACACAGATGGCTGTCAAATAGTAACCCTCGCCCAGCGGGCCTCCAGAAGGCAGGAGTGAGGAGGCAGCGCTCCGCTGGGTTTGGAAAGGCCCTTCTGACAGCTTGAGCTGTCCCCCAGTGGATTGGGCTCCCTTGGAAACCTGTCACCGATCATGCTGTCCAACTATTCGTCCAGCATGAGCCAGAGGAGATTTGGCTCTGGCTGGGGGCTGCGTTCGATGGCCTTTCTAGGCCTCTCTCTCTGTGTGCCCGTGCTTCCAAGGTCAGTGACTCGCTTTCCTTCACTGAGCTGTTAGCTCGTTGCACGTGCTTGCCTTGTGCCTGGTGTCCTGGGGAGAGCACGTTGGCAAGAGTGTGGATTTGCAAGGCTGCCGCGTGTGCAACCACACTGGGATGTCTCATGGGGACACAAGTCCCAGGAGGCTGCAGCCCGCTGGTCTTCTTACTCACAGACCTGGAAGGAGAATCAAAGGGCACACTGGCAGACTCAGGCTTCCTGCTTGTTGCTGCTTTTGCTTGTTGGCTTGCATCTTGCCGTGAGGACTGAGGCTGGTCCCTTTATGAGACAAGTCCCTCGAGAAACGTCTGCTTCCCACGCCTCCACCCTCCAGGGACCCAGAGAACTCCCAGAGCTTAGCTGTCAAGACAGATTCCCGCTCTTAGCCTTTGCTGGCAGAACTTGGACATCGTGTCCCTAGAAATCCCTCAGACCTGGAAAATGTGGGAGTTACGTTCTGGTTCCACACAGGAGGCCCGGCTGAGCAAACACAGCCTCTGGGTCAGAATGTTGGCAGCACCTTTCTGGTCCTGTCCTCTTTCTGCCACCACGTGGCCTTTGTCGTCCCTCGCGGGTCTCCACCGCCTGTACAACAGAATTGCAAGGCAAGCAGACTTGGCTTCTTTTTCCTGCAAACACATTTTCTTTTCCTTTGTAGAGATGGGATCTTGCTCTGTTGCCCAGGCTGGAGTGCAGTGACACAGTCATAGCTCACTGTAGCCTCAAACTCTTGGAGTCAAGTGATCCTCCACCTCACCCTCCTAAATAGCTAGGACTATGGGCACCATCACTGCACCTGGCTAATTAAAAGCATTTTTTTTTTGTAGAGACATGGCTGCCAAGGCTAGTCTCAGAGCCTTGGGCTTAAATGATCCTCCTACCTTGGCCTTTCAAGGCATAAGCCACCATGCCAACCCTGGCAAACACATTCTAAGAGTAAAAAAGGCAGATGTCCTCGGGGCTTGGTGTTTCTCCCCAATCATTGCAAGTTTGACCTTGGGTTCACTTTTTGAGACATTTCCCTGCGAGATGTGTCAGAAGTCACTTGCAGGATGCTGAGACAAGCAAAGCCACCACTCATCCCTCTGAACTATGCACAGCAGACAGGCACTTCTTCTGAGGTGCTTGGAGCCAGCCCTCAACGTGAAATCCCAGAGCTGCTGGGACCGGGGGGGGGTGTGTGGCCATCTCGGTGTCCTGGCAGACACCCCCGCTTTCAGGAACTCCCTCCTCTGGGTGCGTGAGCCTTGAGTCAGCGCAGGCTTCTCGAACCCATCAGACAGTCGGCTGAGCTGTCACCTTACCTGCCTCCCTGCCCTGGGCCTCTGGACCCAACCGCTAGAGCAACGGGGGCAAAGAATGGAGTTCTCAGCCCCGACGGCCAGGGACTGTCACCTGGAGCCTTTGAAAAACCTCAGGAATTCTCCCTTCCAAGGTAATTTTTTAAAAGCTTTCTAGATTTCACAGACCACATGGTTCACCCGTGAAGAGTAGACAAGGCGACAGTCTTTTGTATATTCAGGGTTGTATGACCCTTGTCACGACTTCAGGACATTTTCAGCCATCAGCCTCCAGACCCCCGTTCCCACAGGCCTAGGCAGCTGACCACTCACTAACCTGCTTCCTGCCTCTGTGGATTGCTTCTGGGCGTTGGGTGTGAATGAAGTTGTGCTCTCCGTGAGCCTCTGGGACTGGCTTCTCTCACCGAGCACCTTGTTCCCTGGACCCTCCCACGTGGCAGCCTGTGTCAGTACTGCCTTCCTTTTCATTGCCAAGTCATATTCCATCGTAGGGACCGCTGCATTTTGTGTGTCCGTTCATCAGCTGGCGGATGTTGGGCTGGTTCCGCTTTTTGGCGCTCAGGCATGACGCTGCTGTAAACAAAGTGTACATGTTTTGGGGGGGACATCGCTTGTTGTTTTGACCCAGGGGCAGGGTTGTCAGGCCCTGCGGTAGCTTGATGTCCAATCTTTTGAGGAACTGCCCGATCTTTTCCAAAGCAGCTGCACCATTTGACAGGGCGTTTCCCCAAAGTTGCCCAGGACGATTTTCTATATGGTTCCCGTGTGCTGCCGGTGGTGAAAAGCCTCTCTCTCTCCTCCCCTGGGAGTAAAGCCCCTGCAAGACAGACACCACGCTTGTCCTTGCAGGAGGGAAGATGTCCAGGGACGCACACTCCCCTGCCAGCCCTTCTCAACATTCCTCATCTTCCAGCTCTGAGATTGTCCCAGATTAACCTGAGCACAGACTGGGAATTAGTCAGTCTGATGCTAGAAAAAGATCTTCCAGTGCTCGCCCGTGGCACAGGCTGGCAACAAAGACTTCACATGGGCTGAATGCGGTGGCTCACGCTTGTAATCCCAGCACTTTGGGAGGCTGAGGTGGGAAGATTGCTTGAGCCCAGGAGTTTGAGACTGGAATGGGCAACATAGCAAGACCCCATCTCTACAAAAATTAAAAAAAAATAACTTAGTTGGCTGTGGTGGTGCACACCTATAGACTTAACTACTTGGGAGACCAAGGCAGGAGGATCGCAGGAGTTTGAGAATGGACTGGGCAACATAGCGAGACCCTCATCTGTACAAAAAAAGAAGAAACTTAGCCAGATGTGGTGAGCATCTGTAGTCCTCGCTATGGGAGTTAGAGGCAGAAGGATCAATTGAGCCCAGAAGTTTAAGGCTGCAGTGAACTATGATTGTGTCACTGCACTCCAGCCTGGGTGACATAGAGACTTTGTTCCCCCAAGATAAATCTCAGTTGATCTGGAGAACAGCTGTAGGTTAAGCAGAGTGGGGCCACAGATGTACTTCTGAGGACGTGGCATCGCTTCTAGTAAGTGGCATCACTTTGTGGGGTGCTGTTTGGTAAAAACTGAGTCATGAGGTGCTGACAGTGGTCCAGGGCACTTCTGTGGAAGCTGAGGTATTCTGCTCATTCTTGAGATACTTACAGCGGTCAGCTCTGCTGTGTGGATGCGAAACACTTTGTGGGCCTGGCATCCTGCTGCTGGGGCTTTTCAGGTGTGTCTGAGCGAGGCCTAGACCCAGACAGGGTACGGGCGAGGTTCCGGGGCCAAGAGATGGGGCGACCCGTGGACACAGGGGCCTGGCCTTCGCAAAAGCAGCCCCACGGAGGGAGGCAGACACCAGCCCTTGTCCTCAAGCTTTAACCAAACCGCTCCCTCCCGACTCCAGACGAGTGTTTCCAAAGGGCGCCTGGGAGCCCCTGAGCCTTGTCCTTTCTGTGTTTGCAGCCACGGCGCGGGCTACGAGAGCGACAACCACACGACGCCTATCCTCTGCGGTGCTCAGTACAGGATACACACCCATGGCGTCTTCAGGGGCATCCAGGTGGGTACCCAGGTCCGCCTCCTGTCCCGCTCGGCATCTTCACCTCCTGGCTGGTGACCCCGTGGCCCTGGAGAGACTTTCTTGATCACAGGGACACCTCCTCCTCCAGGGGCCAGGCAGGGCAGCTTCCTTCTCCCCAGAGACGCCGCCCCCTGCCTGCTCAGGCCAAAATGCTTCCTGCAGAATCCTGCCCTCCTTGAGTGCCCACTCCTCTTCCTCGTGGGTCACGCAGCTCCTGTATTTGGGCTGATTGGGCTCGAATGGCCCCCTCCCCCGCCCTTGACTTCTAAGATTTGGTCTGCATCGCTGAGTGCCCCGTGGTGGCCACCATCTTGCCAAGAGTTGATGCTAATAACAGTCACAGCACTAATTGCGCTGCCAATGCCTGGCTTTCTGTATGCCTGGCATCGTGCTAAGCTTTTACATAGACTTAAACAAAAATGGCCTTCTGTTCTTAGAGAAGTTTTAGGTTTAGAGAAAAACCACGCAGAAGGCACAGGGGGTCCCAGGCCTTCCCCTTCCCTGCCGCCCTTGCCCAGCTCTTGTGTTGGTGTGGTGTGTGTGTTGCCACTGATTGTGATATCGGTGTGTCATTGGTTTCTTTTTCGAGTTGGAGTCTCGCTCTGTCATCCAGGCTGGAGTGCAGGGGCATGCTCACGGTCTCCCAGCGTTGACCTGTTGGGCTCCGGCGATCCTTCCGCCTCAGCTTTCCAAGCAGCTGGAACCACCAAGCCCGGCTAGTTTTTGTGATTTATCGTAGAGATGAGGTCTCACCAAGTTGCCCAGGCTGGTCTCGAACTCCTGGGCTCAGGCCATCCTCTCGCCTCGGCTTCCCAAAGTGCTGGGATGACTGGCTGAGCCACCGCGTCCAGCCTGCGTTACTGTTAACGACAGTCCAGAGTCCACACTGGGGCTCCCTTTCTGCACACAGGCCTGCAGATTTTGGAAAACGCATAAGGCCTGGTGTTCATTACTAGGGCGTCGCCCGCAAGAGTCTCACTGCCCTGAAAATGCTGCGCATGCCACCTGCCCGTCCTTGTGCTCCCCAGAGCAACCATGGATCTTTCCTCAGAACGCCATGTGGCTGGGATTCTAGCAGGGACAACCTTTCTGACCATGTCTTTGGCTTAGCTATATGCATCCGGGATTCCTCCATGCTGTACGGGGCCTACCCCTGCCTTTCGTCTCGTACATTCTTGCGAGGTCGGTGCTGTCCCTGTGTCCGCTTTAGGGATGGGGACACCGAGGCCCAGAGATGAGGGACATTGCCGAAGTCATATGGCTCGTGATGGTGGAGCTGAGACTTACAACACAGTCCCATCCGACTCCAGCGCTCCTGTGTCCGTGTGTTTTGTTTGTTGTTTTTAAGTCAGTCTCTCACTCTCGCCCAGGCTGGAGTGCAGGGGCACGCTCATGGCTACCATACGCTCAACCTCCTGGGCTCAGGCGATCCTTCTGCCTCAGCCTTCCAAGTAGCTGGAACTACAGGCATGTGACACCATGCCCAGATATTTTTCTCGATTAATTGTAGAGACAAGGTCTTACCAAGTTGCCCAGGTTGGTCTCAAACCCTTGGGCTCAGGCAGTTCTCCTGCCTCGGCCTCCCAGAGTGCTGGGATGGCAGACATGAGCCACTGCACTTGGCCCAGAGCCCTTGTTTTTAACCCCCACGTTATGCTGCTGCTTAGGGAGACAGAGGTCAGTGGGCAGTGTGGGGGAGGGACATCTCCAAGGAGAGTGAGGGAGCAAGGAGAAAGGGAGATGTCTTGGAGAATCTGGTCGGCCTCTTGCAGGGCCTCCTGGGCAGTCAGACCAAGGGTTTGCATCGGTGGCTTATAAACCTGACTCAGCGGCTGCCATGTAAGTAACAGCAATGATACTGTCACCAGGATAGTCAGCACCCTAGAAACAGGTTGCGTGTGGGCCCGGGCCTGGCACGGAGCACAGGGCAAGCTGAGATGTCCACATACGTGTTTCTAAAAGTGTCATGAGGACAGTGTGCCTGTCCTTCCCAGCTCCCCAGGGATGAGACGTAAAGGCAAGGGTTAGAGGCACAAAGCGCGAGTCACCAGGCCTCTCCCCAACCACACATCAGCGTCCTTCTGCAGGCCTGACGGATGCCAGCCATCCAGTTTTAGATCCTGTTCCTGTGTGCACCATGTCTACGATGAAATATGGGAGCTGAAAACGCATCCTTCACTGTCTTCCCACCGGGCAGCGTGTCAGAGTCATTGTCACAGCCTTCCATAAATGCCAGCTGGACAGGTGTTGAGCATGCCAGTCCAGTGGTAGGCTCACCGTTTAATTTCGTACCCCCATCTGCCCTGAGACACGGTGGCCTGTCCACACCAATGTTGTATGTATGTCACTAGAGCATTTTTTCCTTCCCAACGAAGGTGACCTTGCGGCACAAGGCAGTAAGTAACAGGGATGACAGCCTGAGTGTGGGGTGGGGAACATGCCAGGCAGGGATGGATGATGCCCAGAAGTGGCTCTGGATGTTGGCACCAAGCACAGATGTGCCCCGTGCCAGCCACATGCCCCTTTGGTCTGGGTTCGCATGTCTTTAAATGCCTGGGGAGCACCTGGGCGCTGTCATGGCTCCTGCCCGGCTCGTGGCCCCAGGAGGAGAAAGGGACTCGCCTCTTGAGTGTCCTTGGACCTTCTGCAAATTGGGTCTGCAGATCTCGGCCAGGGACGGGGCAGTGCACGGAAGGCGGACGGAGGCCTGGGGCTTCTGGCGTCGCCGTTCAAGGCTGTGCCGGCTGCACCATGATTTGGGTGGTTTGGCCCCCTTGGCTGCCACACCCAGACACAGCTTCCTCCTTTTCCTTTATATACACATGGGAGGTCTGACTGGTTTGGGATTCATTCAGCTTCCCACATTTTTCTGAGTGTGTGTGTGTGTTTGAGCTGGGTCTCACTCTGTTGCCTGGGCTAGAGTGCAGTGGCACACTCATGGCTCAACACAGCCTCGACCTCCTGGGCTCAGGTGATCCTCCCTCCTCAGACTCTCAAGTAGCTGCGACTACAGGCGAGCACCACCGCACCTGGCTAAGGTTTTGATTCCTCGATTTTCGACCAGTCATTGCAGACTGGGCCCAAGGTCATGTGGTCGTGTTGCTGGGTGGGGAGAGACAGTTAGGATCAGGGACCTTGGCCTTCCAGGCCTCATTGCTTCAAGTGGAGAAGCTGAGAGACCAGACTGAGGGGAGCTCCCTCAGGTACCAAGGCAGCGACCTCAAATAGCCTTCACATCAGGGGCCAGCTCTGGTGGGTCAGGAGTGGTGATGTCAGAGCACTGCCCTGTAGGTTGTCCCGATCTGGCATCTATTAGTGATGTCTGCCATGAGCATCTGGAATGTGGGTGGGAGTGGCTTTTCAGACCTGTGCCTGCCATCCTGTCTTGGGGTGTGCTCCCGTGCTCATGTCCCCTCAGGACAGGCACGGGTGCTCACACGAGGCTCAAGGCCCCTGTTCCTCTCACACTCTGCCTGCAGGATGTGCGGCGTGTGCCCGGGGTGGCCCCGACTCTTGTCCGGTCGGCATCTGAGACCAGTGAGAAGCGCCCCTTCATGTGCGCGTACCCAGGTTGCAATAAGAGATATTTTAAGCTGTCCCACTTGCAGATGCACAGCCGGAAGCACACTGGTAAGCGCGGCCCCCGTGCAGCCCTGGGCGAGTGGGTCTGAATCCCATCTCAGGCGCCTGGGCTGCTCAAGTGGTTTCTGGGTTGGAGGGCGGGCCTCCAGGGAGGCTTGGGCCAGGGTGACAAAAGGAGGCCGCCGGGCACTGCCGGGCATCTGTCCTGTGTCCAAGAGGGCGGTCAACAGCCTTCAGGCAGAACCAAGCCAAGTGGTAGAGAGAACATGCCAGGGGATGAAAGAGTTTGAATTCCGTTCCTGTGAGGAGACTGTTGGCATTTCTAAGGAGAGGGGGGCTGGCCTGGGCACTGGTAGTTGGGTGGCTTGGAGAGGTTGTGGACAGGGCCATCGTGATTTTGTTTTTGTGGAGATGAGCTCTTGCTGTGTTGCCTAGGCCAGTCTCGAACCCCAGGCCTCAAGCGAGCCTCCTGCCTCAGCCTCCCAAGGTGCTGGGATTGCAGGTGTGAGCCACCATGCCCGGCTCTCCTTATTCATTTTAAACAGTCCAGACTGTCACATTAAGTCCTTTTCTTGAGGCAGGCTCTCTCCGTGATGGCTTCGTTTAATTCCCCACACCAGTTGCCAGGAGAGCAGAGTACGGTGAGACCAGGACGCAGACTCCTGCCTTGGAACCCCAGGTCACAGCCCCCTGACAAGGATAGGCCCCAGTGAAGGGGCACTGAGATTCAGGGTCACGTGTTGCCTCGTGGCAGTGCTTGGGCCTATGGGGTGTTTGAGCCAGGGCCACGTGAGGAGGTTTCTTGGGGGAGGCAGGGCTTGGGTTCACCATCGGGGCTGGTGAGGATGGGAAGGGAAGGGTGAGCAGAAGTAGGAGACAGGGCAGGGAGGCTGGCAGCACGGGGCCGCTGTCGTCTCTGGGCTGCTGAGCGCAGGCACGAGGCCCCGCTGGGCTGGATGCGAATGCAGCCAAGGCAGGGCTTCTGCCTGGGGCTCCTCGGCCCGTGGAGGCTTGGAGGCCAGGACACAGCTTGCCATGTGAGATGTCCTGGCCTAGACTCCATAATGGGGGAAGGAGGGAGTTGAAGTCTGAACGTGCAGTTTCCCAGCAGGCTTTGTGGAGGCAGTGACACCGGAGAGACCAGAGAGGAGACTCTGGGGTGGAGACAGGGCTGGAGCCGTTAGTGTGAGCACAGAGCAGAGAGGATGTCGGGATTGGCGAACCTTGGTGCAGAGGTTGGGCACATTTACAGGGGAGCAGGGGTGTAGGCTAGAGGGGTGACCGGGGCCGCCCTGCAGCAGGAGGATGGTGCGGGGGTGGCCACTCTCCATCCCAGAATGCCAGTGACTCACTTTTCCCCAGGAGGCAGGGAGGCCCATGGTGGATCACTCCTCCCAGCATTTGGCTGGACTTCCTCTGGCGAGGGTGGGGCTTCTCTGAGGCAGAAGGCTGCCCCACCGCTGACAGCTCTTGGTCAAAGGACTCCAGAAGCTTCCTAAGTGCATTGGCTTCTGGTTTAGCTTGAGCACCTCACAACCATGGCGTTGTTTCTGCTCGACAAGAATGAGCCAGGTGCGGTGGCTCACGCCTGTCATCCCAGCACTTTGGGAGACTGAGGCAGGAGGATCGCTTGAGCCCAGGGTTTCAAGACCAGCCTGTGCAACATAGTGAAACCCTGTCTCTACAAAAAATTAAAAAATTAACTGGGCATGGCGGCGCATGCCTGTAGTCGCAGCTACTCAGGTGGCTGAGGTGGGAGGATCACTTGAGCCCAGGCGGTCGAGGCTTCCGTGAGCCATGATTGCTGTGATTGTGCCACTGAACTCCATCCAGCCTGGGCTACAGAGTGAGCCCCCAAGTGAAAAAATAATAGTAATAATGAGAAGCCAGTAGCAGAGAATGCCAATTCTTGGGGCCATAAAACTTAAATTGCTTCTTTCCCGTGCCGGCCTCAGGGCACACCCACCCCAGAATTCTGCCTCAGACTCAGCCTAGTTTGAGTTTTTACTTGCCTGAATATTCTCTGCTAATGTCTTGTGAGCCCTCCCTCTGCTTTGGGTGCCGGGCTGAGCCTTTGCACGGTGGCCTGCTCTAATTTGTTCACGGGCCCTTTGACACAGGCCGTCACTGGGTCCCTTTCACGATGGGGCAGCCAGTCTTCGCCGGCTCTGGAGTCAGCCTCGGCACCTGCACTCACCTGTTTCCAGCTCGCTAGAAACACCTCCCCTGGCCAGCTCCACCAAGCACCCGGACGTTTTGGGAGACCCTTGGTCCCGGTTAGGGGGCTGCTTTAAACGAGGTTCCCATTTCCTGCGCCGTTTGCAAACGGAGCATGTGTTTTCCCCAAGGTGAGAAGCCATACCAGTGTGACTTCAAGGACTGTGAGCGGAGGTTTTCTCGTTCAGACCAGCTCAAAAGGCACCAGAGGAGACACACAGGTCTGTGGGTCTGCTTCCCCCGCTGGCAGCGGTGTTCTGTGGGCATGGGCACATCTCTTGATCCTCTCTGTGGTGGAATAGGAGAGGCCCAGCTG